>CAWUFW010006429.1:600000-1154797 GCA_963921515.1 Calotriton arnoldi | reverse complement strand
GCCATGCTGAGTGTCCTCCATGCGCACACCGCTCTGTTGACTCAGCTGGTGTCGTTCATGGAGGGCATCTCATCGGGCATGTCTGACCTACAGAGGGGCAATAGGTCCATGGACTCCTCCCTGACGGCAGCAGTGTCCCTCCTCAGACAGTCCCTCACACCTCCTGCCTCTGCTCCATCCACACTCCCCAGCACCTTACCCGTCCCAAGCACACACACACCGGCACAGGCACACACCAGCACACACACGTCCAGCACACAGACACACACGCCACAAACAAAACGCACACGCACGCACAGTCAGGGGACTGAAACCAGACTCACAGGGGATGGGGCCCTGGTACACACACACGCATCCACGGGCACTGCGCAGTCCTCAGTTGCCTCTCCCTCCAAAACACCCTCCCTTGCCTCACCTGCAACCCCAAAGACCCAGCGCCTCTTCCTCAGTGACCTCGGCCTCTTCCCCTCCGATCCAGCTGCTCCAGCATCCAGGGGGAAGAGGAAGCCCCCCACACGGAGCAGAGTGCCCCTCGCCCCCGGACACCCTCCCCCAGGCGCAGACAGACTGAGGCCCCCACCCGCAAGTCCCCCCGGAGTGGTAAGAGCAAGACCCCGCCGCCGCCCTGCAGCTCAAGCACCAGGTCTCCTTCCTCCATCCCTCAGGCCCCCACTCCACAGGTGCCCCCACCACACCCTGCCCCAGGTTCCCCCACCCACAGATATACCATCCCCAAGAGGATCCGGCCTTCTCCCCCTGCCACTTGCTCTCCCGGCACCACACCCCCGCTGCGCTTGTCTGTGCCACTGATGTGGTGAGGGTGTCCTCCCCCTCTGTCCAGCCCACCTTGCCTGTTCCCCATTCTCCTCCCCTGGTGGTAGGCACTGCAGTGGAGTCCACTACCACCCTGTCTGACTTGGGCACTGCAGTGGCGGACCTGTCCACTCCATCTGCAGGGTCCACTGCAGTCGTGCCGGCACCCACAACATCTGAGCCATGCCCCCCAGTTGTGCCGGCACACACCATGTCAGACACCTCCACTGCAGTTGTCAGTGGCTCTCCAGCACCCACCACCCCTTCCCTGCTTCCTCCTGGTGAGCCCTGATCCTGTCCCTGCGGTGCCTGGCCTACCCCCGGTTGCCCCTCCTAGTGGATTGTCCCTGGTTTTGTGCAGGCATGTGTAGGGTGGCATCTGCCACTGTCACCCACTTGTGACTTTGTTGATGGACTGGCCATTGGCCTTTGTTTATTTTCTACCGGACTTCTACTTTTAATGCCACATATGCTGAATAAAGCAACTTTCTGTTCTCTAGTGCTTTTGCTTCTGATGTACATGATGTTGATGATGCTAACCATGCCCTTGCTGCAGTGATGGTGATATTTGGTCTCATGATAATGAAGTGTTACTGTGCAGGAACCCATGTGGTCCAGGGGGAATGTGTCCTATCCTGTGGTGTATCCATGTCATCCATAGCAGCATCTGAGGGTGTCATGTGTTCAGTATTTGGCAATGGGATTTCCTACTTAGATTGCCTATTTCACATCTGTGGCTTCCACCCCTGCACATCTGTTGTGCCTGCCATTGTTCAATTCGTCTACTTCCCTGACCGTGTGGCCATCTCCAGTGGACATGCAGGTTTGGGCATCAATGGGGAAGGACTCATCTGTGTTGTCAGTGCAACATTGCTATACAAGTGTGTTGGATCTGTGCTGATGATTCCGTTGGCACTTCCATGACCAGGCTGATGTTACGGGAGCCCTCATTTGGTGCTAATTGTTGATTGTGTGACCAAGTGCTCAGCTGACATGATGGGGCCCTACTGAGGCAACATATGGCACAGCTTTCCTCACACAGGAGTGGAGTCCCCTCATGGCAGTGTGTACTCCTGTGACATTGCCTGCGCCCAAGGTGTGTGTTGTATGTGCATGTCTGTGTGTTCACTTCCGTTTAGCTGTGCATGCTGTGATCCCTAGTGTTGTACCTGTTTGTGATGCTAGCTGAGTTGACCTATGTTCCCCCAAAGTCTTCGCCCTGGGTTCTCTGTGATGTGGGTGCATGGCACATTACTGGTCATCAGGGTGTCACCCATAGGTGTGTTTGCTGTCAGGGCTGAGTTTGTGTGCAGACGCAGATGGGTCACAGTCAGGTTTCCCCTTGGCACTTGTTGTTTGCCCCTGTCATGTGATTTCCAGTTTGTGTTATCTTTCAGTGATTGTGACACGTTGTGTGTGTGACTGCTGGCACTCCTCAGGGTCCGGGCTGCAATGTTGGTTGTTGTCTATGTGTGTTCTTTGTGGGTGACCTTGGCTTCTTCATTGGTGTGTGACTGTGGCTGGGATCCCATTGGTTGGTGTGGTATTGCCGTCATGTCCATGTACAGCGTAGTGTGCAGTGTGTCAGACATTCAGGAGTCTTGTTGAGTGGCCATGTGTGATGTGTTTCTGCACCTTGGTTCCCACCCACCACCCTGGAATAGTCATGGGTGCATGTGCAATGTCACCAGTGCATGTGTGCTTCACTGCTGCACATTGTTGGAGGTCGAGGGGTGTGGTGTTGAGTGTGTGCAGATGAGAGTTGTTGCCCGGCTAGGCCCCTGCCTCCATGTTGGCCTTGGCTTACTGGCCATGCTGTTTGATTTGTGCTTGTGTAGGTGTGATGGTAGTTAGTTGCTCAGGACACATGACTGTGGTTCACAGTGTGAACCACATTTAGCTTTGTCATCACAGTGGGATTGTAATGCAGCCCAGGGTCACCACATTGTGGGGGCCCTGGGGGTGGTGCTGTGGTGTGTCTGTGTCTTGCTGTGTCAGTTGCTGTCCCTACGTGCCTGTGTGACATGTGTGATTTGTGCTCCCTCTCATCTGACAATGCCTGCTTGCCCACATAGGGGATTTGGATCCATGAGTTACCTTTGTGTGGCACTGTATGCACATCTGTATGATTGGTATTCAGGTCTCCTCATGTGTTGTGTGGTTGCCTGGGGACACTGGCACCCCCCCTCACCTGTTGTGTATGATGTGCAGTGTGGGTCTGCCTGTTTGTGTTTGTGCATCTGCACCACTGCATTGGCATATCTTGGGTGTGCCATTGGCTGTATGTAGTTTGGTGGGTTTCCCCTGCTGTCCCTGGGACTCCTAGGTCATCGGTCAGCACAATGATCATGGTTTGTGTGTCCCATTGCTGCCATGGTATGGTATCTGTTCACCTCACATCTGCAGTCTCCACAGGGTATCTGCATTTGTGTGCCCATTGGTGCAAATATGTGGGTCTGCATTCTGATGGTCACTTCTGTCATTGTGTCATTGATGATTGTTGACGGTGTCAGCCCCCATGGGTGTTGTTTGTCTGCACATGGCCAAAGGTATGTCTTATTTGCACTGCAGTATTTGGCTCCCCCAATTTATGTTGCAATGGGACACATACACTACTTTGCCACTGATGTGTTTGTTGTTCTGTGACCAGGAATCATCCATGCAGTTTGGCAGTTGCACCTCTTTCTTTGTCAACACTTACCTTTTGGTCACTGTGATGATGGGGGTTTGGACCCCATTGCCACAATGTTCAAAATGTGCTTCAGCTATGGACCCCACACTTACATTTTGGTCACTGTGATGATGGGGGTTTGGACCCCATTGCCACAATGGTCATGGCCTGCTTGCATTGTGGGTGCCACACACATATATGTGTGGCACATGTGCTAGGGGGTCACATTGTATGTTCAAAGTCATGTTCGGTGTTGTAGGCATTTGACACAGTCTACACACGCTTGTCATGGTGTTGGGGGATGTCTTCTTCTTGCATTCCCTAGGTTGTGGTGTGCTGGTTGTGTCATGCATTGTCCATCCTATGAGTGGGGGTGGTAGTAGTGGTTGGCATCCAGCCCCCTGGGTGTGGGTGGTAGTAGTGGTAGTCATCCAGCCCCCTGGCTGAGGGTGGTAGTAGTGGTAGGCATCCAGCCCCCTGGCTAGGGTGGTGGTAGGCATCCAGCCCCCCTGGCTGAGGGTGGTAGTAGTGGTAGGCATCCAGCCCCACCTGGGTGAGGGTGGTAGTGGTGGTAGGCATCCAGCCCCCTGGGTGAGGGTGGTAGTAGTGGTAGGCATCCAGCCCCCCTGGCTAAGGGTGGTGGTTGGCATCCAGCCCCCTGGGTGAGGGTGGTAGTAGTGGTAGGCATCCAGCCCCCTGGGTGAGGGTGGTAGTAGTGGTAGGCATCCAGCCCCCTGGCTAAGGGTGGTGGTTGGCATCCAGCTCCCCCTGGGTGAGGGTGGTAGTAGTGGTAGGCATCCAGCCCCCCTGGGTGAGGGTGGTAGTAGTGGTAGGCATCCAGCCCCCCTGGGTGAGGGTGGTAGTAGTGGTAGGCATCCAGCCCCCCCGGCTAAGGGTGGTGGTAGGCATCCAGCCCCCCCCTGGCTAAGGGTGGTAATAGTGGTAGGCATCCAGCCCCCCTGGGTGAGGGTGGTAGTAGTGGTAGGCATCCAGCCCCCCTGGGTGAGGGTGGTAGTAGTGGTAGGCATCCAGCCCCCCTGGCTAAGGGTGGTGGTAGGCATCCAGCCCCCTGGCTGAGGGTGGTAGTAGTGGTAGGCATCCAGCCACCCCTGGCTAAGGGTGGTGGTAGGCATCCAGCCCTCCCTGGCTAAGGGTGGTAGTAGTTGTAGGCATCCAGCCCCCCCTGGCTAAGGGTGGTGGTTGGCATCCAGCCCCCCCTGGGTGAGGGCGGTAGTAGTGGTAGGCATCCAGCCCCCCTGGCTAAGGGTGGTGGTTGGCATCCAGCCCCCTGGGTGAGGGTGGTAGTAGTGGTAGGCATCCAGCCCCCCTGGGTGAGGGTGGTAGTAGTGGTAGGCATCCAGCCCCCCTGGCTAAGGGTGGTGGTAGGCATCCAGCCCCCCTGGCTGAGGGTGGTAGTAGTGGTAGGCATCCAGCCCCCCTGGCTAAGGGTGGTGGTAGGCATCCAGCCCCCCTGGCTGAGGGTGGTAGTAGTGGTAGGCATCCAGCCCCCCTGGCTAAGGGTGGTGGTAGGCATCCAGCCCCCTGGCTGAGGGTGGTAGTAGTGGTAGGCATCCAGCCCCCCTGGGTGAGGGTGGTAGCGGTGGTAGGCATCCAGCCCCCCTGGGTGAGGGTGGTAGTAGTGGTAGGCATCCAGCCCCCTGGCTAAGGGTGGTGGTTGGCATCCAGCCCCCTAGGGTGAGGGTGGTAGTAGTGGTAGGCATCCAGCCCCCCTGGGTGAGGGTGGTAGTAGTGGTAGGCATCCAGCCCCCCTGGCTAAGGGTGGTGGTTGGCATCCAGCCCCCCTGGGTGAGGGTGGTAGTAGTGGTAGGCATCCAGCCCCCCTGGGTGAGGGTGGTAGTAGTGGTAGGCATCCAGCCCCCCTGGGTGAGGGTGGTAGTAGTGGTAGGCATCCAGCCCCCTGGCTAAGGGTGGTGGTAGGCATCCAGCCCCCTGGCTGAGGGTGGTAGTAGTGGTAGGCATCCAGCCCCCCCTGGCTAAGGGTGGTGGTAGGCATCCAGCCCCCCTGGCTAAGGGTGGTAGTAGTGGTAGGCATCCAGCTCCCCTGGCTAAGGGTGGTGGTTGGCATCCAGCCCCCTGGGTGAGGGTGGTAGTAGTGGTAGGCATCCAGCCCCCTGGCTAAGGGTGGTGGTTGGCATCCAGCCCCCTGGGTGAGGGTGGTAGTAGTGGTTGGCATCCAGCCCCCCTGGGTGAGGGTGGTAGTAGTGGTAGGCATCCAGCCCCCCTGGCTAAGGGTGGTGGTTGGCATCCAGCCCCCTGGGTGAGGGTGGTAGTAGTGTTAGGCATCCAGCCCCCCTGGCTAAGGGTGGTGGTAGGCATCCAGCCCCCCTGGCTAAGGGTGGTGGTTGGCATCCAGCCCCCTGGGTGAGGGTGGTAGTAGTGGTAGGCATCCAGCCCCCCTGGGTGAGGGTGGTAGTAGTGGTAGGCATCCAGCCCCCTGGCTAAGGGTGGTGGTAGGCATCCAGCCCCCTGGCTAAGGGTGGTAGTAGTGGTAGGCATCCAGCCCTCCCTGGGTGAGGGTGGTAGTAGTGGTAGGCATCCAGCCCCCCTGGCTAAGGGGTGGTGGTAGGCATCTAGCCCCCTGGCTAAGGGTGGTAGTAGTGGTAGGCATCCAGCCCCCCTGGGTGAGGGTGGTAGTAGTGGTAGGCATCCAGCCCCCTGGGTGAGGGTGGTAGTAGTGGTAGGCATCCAGCCCCCCTGGCTAAGGGTGGTGGTTGGCATCCAGCCCCCCTGGGTGAGGGTGGTAGTAGTGGTAGGCATCCAGCCCCCCTGGGTGAGGGTGGTAGTGGTGGTAGGCATCCAGCCCCCCTGGGTGAGGGTGGTAGTGGTGGTAGGCATCCAGCCCCCCTGGGTGAGGGTGGTAGTAGTGGTAGGTATCCAGCCCCCTGGCTAAGGGTGGTGGTAGGCATCCAGCCCCCCCTGGGTGAGGGTGGTAGTGGTGGTAGGCATCCAGCCCCCCCTGGGTGAGGGTGGTAGTAGTGGTAGGCATCCAGCAACCCCTGGGTGAGGGTGGTAGTAGTGGTAGGCATCCAGCCCCCTGGGTGAGGGTGGTAGTAGTGGTGGGCATCCAGCCCCCTGGCTCAGGGTGGTGGTAGGCATCCTGCCCCCCTGGGTAGGGGTGGTGGTGCGCATTCAGGCCCCTGTGTGCATATGTGGCATTGGTGATGGGCATCCCGCCCCTATGGTGCTGCTGTTGCTGGTGTAAGTATATTCTGCATCCCTCTGTGTGTGTGTGATGTGTCGTGTACGTGTTGTATGTGTTTTGTGGTTGGTGTCTGACTTACCTTCTGCGCCGTACGCGTCCGTGCCTGTTCCGGTAGTAAATGTAGAATATTGGTATGATCGGGACGAAGGGATTCATGGTTGGTTTGTGTCGTTCGTCCTTCTCGTTGCTTCGCCGTCCTCGCCGCTTCGCGTTGTCCTCGCCGCTCGCCTCGTCCTCGCCGCTGGCGTGTTCGTCTCGTGAGCCGTGGATCGTGTTGTGGCACGAATCGGAGCTTATGTGCGCCTCTCCCGGATGCTTTGACGTGCCGTGCGTAGCGACGGGTTCGGCGCGTACGGAAAGCGCATCGTACTCGTTCGGCCGGACGGAGCTGCATTTTTCCTTCCGTGCGACTCGATTCGGCGTTTCCGGATTCGCCTCGGTCGGGGAACAGGACCTGGTTTGGGTGAGTACGGCTCGGCCGGATTCTGTGCTGTTGTGCGCATCGTACTTACTCGTTCGGTGTGCTGTACGGATCGGTCGGGAAACAGGCTTTCGCATGGCTTTTTTCCCGACCGAATGGTATTGGGTGCGCCTCCGACCGAGATCGGAATCGGCCCCTCTGTCTGTTCCACTAATTCAAAAGATAGTTTATTTCTTTCTACTGCGAGTAAAACCTTCTGCTTACCCTTCATATAAGCTCCAGAATACCTGCTACTCCTCCGGTGTCACCCGTTTTGGGAAATTTCGAGATCAGAGTTTCACTAGCGAACCTCTTTTGCTGTCAATCAAGCTTGGAAGGACCTGCTACTCCTTCAGGGTTACCCTTTCTAGGTGATATAACGCCTAAAGTTTCACTAGCGAACTTCTTTGCTATCAATCACTCTCACTTTTATACAGAAAATAGTCCCTACTTTAACACTGCCAGCCCTACCTAGCTCTCAGTGTTATTCCAACAGACGAGTAACCTCACTGCAGTGTGGTTTCTATCGCCACCCGCTATTCATTCCCCGGGAACTTTCCAGACGACATAAAACAAGGACGCTAACTCTTTTTGTTAAACATAAATCAATAATCAATAATCTATACTTATCACCAAACTAGTCAATAATAACCATAACTCTGCTACCAGAAAACTGATCCAGGGGTGTACTATCAGCAGATACTCCACTACCATATACTCACCTGGGCCCATATAACTACTTACACGAAAAATACCAAGTAGACCGCTGGAACTTTTAGTTTATGATTTCATACTTCAAGATCTAGTTATTTCTTTCCCTAACTAAACCTTTCACTGATCAAATAGTTCTTTCCTCTGGTCAATGGACCATTAGTTGGAACTAGTTTATGGTGATAATTAACATAATTTATTAAAACATTTCTTAATTAATTAGTAATAATCACAGACTCGGAAAGTTTTAAAAACCTTTATCTAAATTAAGTGCATGTGAACCATCTCTGACCGTTTCAGTACAAACACCCTCATTCGCAAGAGTGTCAATTCAATCCAAGTTTCAAATATGCAATAGCAATTCAGATACACACAATAACTATGCTCAGAAAGAAGAGGACAGAGAGAGAAGAACATCTATCATTACGATGAATTTATAATTACCAAGTATGGTGTGAAGACCAACCCCCTGGCCAAAGGGCTGGTAAGGGTCCCCCGGGATAGATCAGGAGACAAACACTTCAGGACAGGAATCAAGACAGGATACTTCACCTCTCTAGATACCGACGACTGCGTCGCACCCCTCTCTGACACTCTCTTCCTCCTCGTGGTTCTTCCGTGATCTTCTTTCTTACCCAATTAAGTTAAATAGACAGTTCTGCATTCGATTTTCTTCATCAGCATCTCACAGCTTCAGCACCACCCACAGCATCCCGAGCTCTGCATCGCCTCTGCTCAAAGTTCTCTCTAACCCTGTGTCTGCCGCCGCACACTCTTCCAGCAATTCGCGCCTTAGCTTTCTTAACTAACTAAAACTACCTCAATTATACTTCTCCATAACCATGTACCACCCATTAATGTTTCAGTTTCGCAAAATACTAATTCTGATTGGTCAGGCGAAGGGGGGATGATCATCACACCATGCTTACATTTCGCTTATTTCATTAAACCATTGTTTCAAACCCCTCCCCTCAAACTTTATTAAATCATTTCCTTTCCCATACATCTCCAAACTTTATTAATACAAAATGTTGCGAAGTCATGAATAAAGCTCCTTCATATGAACTCTTCACCCTCATGTTCCCAGGGCACATCTTCGCTGGCCTTGGACGCGTTACAAGTCCATACTCATCCTTTCTTGTTCTCTCTCCGGTACGCATGCGTGGGGTTACGTCAGTCAGCTCAATTCAGACAAGTTTAGGAAGCCCAAATGCGCACTAATAATAAAGTCAAAAGAAGAAATGTTATTCTCAAAAATAAATGGTTTCACTGTATACCACCAACCTCTACTCTAACCCACTTTGATTATTATTACCCTATCTGCATTTGCATTAGTATAAAACTTATTCTCTAATTCAACCAAGCAGGTGCCATGCATGTGAGCTTTCAAGCGGCCATTTTATCGTTCTTTGCACAGGCGCAAGATTTTCCCTCCAAGCATTAGTACGTATTACTACGTAGATGCAGTAGACGCATGTGCAGTAAAGATACCTTGTTAAAGTGCATTTTAGTCCTTCGTTCATGTTATTGCAGTTAGTAAACACATAGGCAAGCTTCACTGTCCCGCGTGTCTATTTCTAAACGCTAAATATTAATTACAAACACGTTGTTAGTAATTCGTTAATGAGTTAAAACAAAAGGATTGCTTCCGAGCAAGTCTCGTTTACGAGTCCTTGCTCCATCAACAGTACCTTGCATGAGTCGATGCTCAGCAACGATGTGTTGAAAAACAGAGGGGATGCGTCACTCTTGAAGTGGATGCATCGGTTCCCAAGTCTGACAACGTTGTTGAGGCATTGATGTCAAGAGTACTGTGCGTCGGTTCCGGGTTGTCAATGCATTGGCGTGGAACCGCGTGGGGCAGGAAGGCATCGGAGTCGGTGACAGTGCATCGTAGACATCGGCGATGGGTGTTTGAGACTCACGCAGCAGTAGTGATTCAGAGGTGTTGTGTCGGCAAAGTCGGGGCTGCCTTATAAGGCGAGGCCTTTGCATCGTGCAGTGGTGTCCGCGGCTTTGGTGCAGGCAGCGGCGATGCATCGATATCACAGAGAAATGGGCCGGTTCCGAACAACGCTTTGGTGTCAATGCATTGGTTTCTTGGGTGGCAGCATCAACCACTCATTTCCAATGGCCTAGGACTGGATTTGGCACCACTTGGCAGAGCATGACTCACAGCGGAGGTGACCAGGTGCTGGCAGCAAGATGCAGGTGAAATCTTTGATTGCCCTGAGATTCAGAAATGGAAGGTGTTGGACTTAGCCCTTTTTGGCTAAAGTTCCTTAAACTTTTTGCTTTCCCCCTAGACCTTTTTAGGTCTCGCGCCTAGCGTTGCAGTGCGCAGCACTGCTCGCGCAGCGCGAGCCCTCTAGAAAGGGCTTCTGAAAACGACCCACACGCTCGTGCGTGTGGTTCTGTTTTCAGAAGCCCTCATTGGCTGTAGCGTGCGTTTTTTTAAAAAAAACGGCACGCTATTGGGCAAAGGCGGGCGCATGTCCCGCCTTCGCTCCTCCCTTTCCCGACGGTGGCCAGAACGCGCAGCAGCGCGCGTTCGCCTCGCTGCCGCGCTCCCTGGCCCCCCGCTCCTCTGTGGTGCGCGCGCACCACTTGTTTTTTCCAGCTGTAAAGCATGTTGATCTATGGTGCTTCAGAAGCTGAAGGGCTGGGTGAGCGTTTCATAAAAGTAACCTGAGTGTGTCTAATCACAGGGCGCTTGAATATCCCAGGCATCATTGTTTCTCTCTGGGCAGTGATTTTCCCCTGCCTCCTCCTTGTTTATCTTTCTAAACGGCACCTGTTAAAGAAAAGACTTCAGGAGTTGGCTGAGGCTGCACATCTATCATAAATATTCCGCTCCACCCTATTTCTCACTATGTATAATGTGTCAAGGAAAAAATAGCCTGGTCTGGGAGCCGGTCGGTTAAAGAGGCCATCTTTTTTTTTTAAATGCAGATTTATATAGCGCGAACTCGACCCGAAGGTATGGAAGCGCTTTACACGAGCACCGGTTACGTTACACAAGGACACATTCATGTTTTGGTAGGCACGGGGAGATTAAGTGATTTGCCCAGAATCACAGGATGTGGGCGCGACCCCGAGTCTCGAGCCTTGGTTTCCCAGCTCCAAAGTCGGCAATCTAGCCGTCAGACCACATCCTCTCCCCTTCATGCTGCTGGTTGCGCCTGGTAGGATTCATCGACCATATCGTGAATCGCTAAGTAGGACTGGAACAAGATGACGCATTGGGTATCCAAGTACTTTTTCATGCTTAAGTATGAAACAGCATATAAAGTTGAACGCTTCACATCTGTAAACAGTATGAAAAAGACGGGGGTGGGGGAGCTGAAATGTGTCAGCAGCACACAATTTGCACCCTTTTCCAGTTGCGCCCTGCACTTTATTGATTAATAAATTAATTAATTTTTTTCTTAAGTTATGGTGGATTCCTGCCTGGGTGGATTGTCTTTTGGACTATGAGGAGTTCTGCTGTTTATATGCTGTTTAAAGTTATAAAACTGTATTGTACAATTTAGAAAAGAAAGGCGGCAAAACTGAAGCATAAGTTTACAAAAGAGTCTGAAGGCTCTCTGCCCAGCAGTTCCTTCCTTAGAATATAAATAACTCCACTTCATCATTTTTACTGGTGCTGAATTTGATAGCTCCATTAGTGCTGATCAAATGTTTTGCTCACTCAAAAAACTCGGCTTGTTTTGGGAGAGCTAGTGCCGCCTGGGCAGCGCAGGCGCAAACTTGGACCTCATTCGGAAGAACACCTGAGGAGAGGTGAGCCTGGGAGTTAGACAGTGGCCCTCCCCCACCCCAAATCCATTCCCACGGAAAACGTCGAGCGGGAGACTGTTGTTGCAAGCGCTGCAGCAGGAAAGCGGCAGCCAAGTTGGTTTCGGAAGTGGCTGCTGGCTGTAGCAGAAAGCAAAGACAAGCCACAGAGGAATTGAGCCAGGCAGGGCTAACTGGGGTTTCCTTGAAAATGTGTTGAGTCTACAGATGACAAAACTTAACAATTAACAAAACTCTACGCACCGCAGGAACTTAATATATATGGAGTTAAAATAGCTGCTCTGTTCTTGTGCTGTGCGGCTATCCATCCTGCGCTTACCCCATGACTGATGCTAACATTGCTTCTGTTTCTCTTCTGTTGCCCTCGCTAGTCTGTTGTGCGTGAGGGAAGCTTGTCTGTGTTTTGGAATAATCTGGTGCAACGGCTGCCACAGTGCCACTGTCATGTGTGCGTGGGAAGTTTCACTGCTTCGGGGTGCAATACATTTGTTCCGCGTGTGAGGCGAGTTTGTACTGTTGTTGAGTGTGCTGTACATATTCTGTCTGTCCAAGTGAACCTTGGGCAGGGCTTTAAGTTGGGTGAAAAACTGGGGGTCTCTCATAGGGGCCTCTCATAGGGGCGTGGCCAATGTAATTAAGGGCGTGACTTAAAAATAGGTAAACTAAAAAGTCTGTGCTTAGCATAGTGTGCCGCCAGACTTGTATTTTGCTGTTTCTGTCATTGAATCCAGATATATGATACAACAAGTAACATCATACCTACAATAAATCAGGACTATTGGCTTTGTCAATGGTTGTTAGTTGCATAAGATAAATAAGCAGCAACTAAGGCTTGTATATAATATTGAAAAAACTTCCACTTAAAGCCCTGGTGACACAACGACAATGTAGCTGCTCCTGACTTTCAAAAAGAGAAGAAAAATCCAAAGAGAAAATGACTTTCTTTAAAGAATTTCCCTTCACCTATAACGCTCACCTGGCATGACGTCATGCCGTAACTTCTCCACTAGTGAGAAGTGAGCAGTGTGTGCACCGCCCATCGATGTGCCTGTTGTCACTGCAGTCTGGAAAAAACGGACCGCCTGTGCCAGGGCACAAAACAGAGCCCAATAGAGACCCGTTTTGAGGCCCCCTTTAAAAAACTGCTAGTGCTCAGCACCGGTGAGACCCGGCCCACTTAAAGCCCGACTTGGGCTAATGCTAACTGAAATGATGTGCACCTGTATTAGCAAGTGAAGCTTGCACCACTGCTTCACATGCTCTGTCCCGTCTGTGTGTGAGAGGAAGCCGGGACAGCTGCAGCTTATGCACTGTTAGTTGCATTTGTTTAAGGGCAGATTGCATTTCTCTTGCCCTTGCTGTTCCCGTTTTGCAGGTGCAAGCTTGCTCTGGAGCTCTGTAGGTTGCACTTGTGTCTGTGTGTGAGTGAAGCTTGTACTCCCGGTGCCTTTGTTGTGTTTCACAGGAAAATGGATGCAGCTGCTTCCCAGGCTATGTCTGTTTTGTATAAGTGTGACTATTGCTGTACCTGATTTGTATGTGTGAATAAAGAGTGCACTGTTGTATCCCCTCTTTGTGTGTGAGGGAAGCTTTCACTATTGGGCTTGTGATGTAAGTGCATATATGTGTGTGTGTGTGTGTGTGTGTGTGGTGGAAGCTTGGACTGATGTCTGTGTTGTTTCTCTTCTTTGCGCAAAGGAACTTGCACTGCTTTTAGCCTTTTTTTTTTTTTTTTTTTGTCTTTTGTTTGAGAACATCTTGCACTTTTGGTTTCTATGCAGCTGAAATACTCTGTGACAGTAGTGCTTCGATGCCTGCCTTTGTTCTGTGTGTGAGAGACTCTAATGCTGCTTTTGCCAATTCTGCATATGTTAAGTGTGTGCAAGGAAAGTCTGCATTGTTGCTTCATGTGTGTGTGTTTAAGAGAAGCTTTCACTTCTAATCCCCATGCCGTACACATTCTACTTGTCAGATACTACACCACTGTTGCCTATGCTGTATCATTTCTGTGGGCAAAGAATCATTTCTGCTGTTGTATGTTTGTGTTGTACTGCTGCTGTGTATGCTGTACATGTTCTTTGTATACGAGGGAGTTTGCACAAGATGGATGAAAGTGCTACGTGCTTTCCATAAAATTCTTTCTTGCCACCTTTAATGAGTAATAATGTCGCACCTAAAGTCTTTCTTTCTTAAATGTAAATATTTGTGCATTGCAAAAATGCCAATGCCCAGCACAACAACCTTTCACCCATAAAAACAGCTGTGGAGCCCATGTGACGGCAGGGTGAGGTATGTCACACTGCCAAGGAGAACTTTGGCTTCCAGCACTCTCGTGTGAACATCTCTCATGGGTGGGAGCCACAGTGTATAGACACAACAGCCCGACAGCCAGTTTATACAGGATAACTACTGTGTGTACAGTAATGCAATTGTCAAAGGTAATTAAAATTGTGTATGTGAGTAGATGGTAGAAAAGAGCACAGGTTTCTGTACAGTAACAGCTCTGTGCACAGTAGCAATTCTCTGCACAGTAACGAGGGCTTATAGTGTCAAACATGCACAATAACAGTTGTTTAAAAAAAAAAAAAACACAAGCCTGAATGCATATATATGAACAGTGGAACAAGAATGTTAACTGCATTGTCAGTATACTAAAACTTATATGTATGCGTAGAGTAAAAATTACATTTATTTATAAACTTTAAAATAAGCTACGACGTAAGTGCAGGCTTGAAGTGATTTCTGTGAAAGCCCAATACATGGAGTATTTCAATAACAACACAACAGACCTATCACAACAGGAAACTCATCCGATCCCACTGTATTCCAAAGTGCAGGTCAATTCTTGCACCTCTCTTTGAGGTAAAACTTCCCAAAACAATAAAAATAACTAAATACAGCGTTCTATCACTAAGATATTATGCCAGTCTCCATGGTTAAACATTATCTTGAACTATTTTATTGTTTGTGGTGCCAACTTATAAATGCCTCTCTAAAAGAAGGTATATTTCTGGATTCACTAAAGACCGGTCAAGTGAGCCCCTGATAAAGTATCTGTTGGCAGCTAACCATCGGCCGCTGTGGAATCTACCAAAGCTGAGCAAAGTATTTGGAATGTGTGGCTAATACACTTGCTACTCTCACGAAATATAACTTGTTATTAGCACCTCCTAATCAGGCATATACAGAAGCTGCAGCACGGAAACTGCATCACTAAACTCCTATATGACCCCTATGGACCTTTGATTTAAATAGTTGATTTTAAAATATTGTGGGAGTTTTTTTACAGAATTTAGTAATGTATTATTAATTTGTATTGAAACATTTTTATTGCTGAGATTTCTTATCATGAAGTGCAATTTTTGTAATGATTTTAATCGTGCAATAATCAAATTAATCAAAAAAAATCTATATGACATACATTAGCATTTTAGACAATGGTGATGCCAGTCTCTTCATCCTTCTTGATTTGTCAATGGCGTTCGATAAAGTTGATCACCATAGGCTCTTCCAGTCCTTCAGACCCTCTCATACATTATGAGGGAAGTCCTGAGCTAGTTCTCCTTCCTGGCAAACCAAATGCATCTTGTCAATTTTGGTAGCGTCCCCCTCAAGCCTACCCCCGTCATGAGTGGTGTTCCTAAGGAGTCTGTTCTAGTGTCTATGTTGTTCAATTTCTGTATGGAGGCACTCAGAATGTTGTTATAGGAGGCAGGTGTTACAATACACCGATATGTATGATGCACAGATCAATTTTAATTTCTATTCAATTTGTGTTATCAATGCTCTAAAACATAGACCTGGCATAAATCAATGTCCTCACACCTTTTCAAGCTTTTAAGTTTAACTCAAGAGTTTAATCTTACCTGCAGACCACTGAAATACTTAACAAGAAGGGCTGTCAGATCTATATATTGACAGCGTCTTCCTTTTATTGCCCAATGAAGTAAAATTGCCTGGTATGTTGCTTTAACCACATTTTTCCATGTATTCACAAATTGAACATACTGCAAAAATAAAAAACACACAAAAAACAACCATTTATCCAACAAACTGACTTCTACGCTGTAGTACAGGCCCTGGTTTTAGCTAGAATTGATTGTGGGGCTGCCATCTTGGCATGCAATCAAATGTGCTCTTTAATCTCAATTACATCAGAATTTACTTGGCGGCCTAGTTCATCTTAGGCACAAGAGGTCTAACCACATATCTCTAGTTGTAAGGGTTCTCAATCCGATGTTAAGTTCGAGCTGTCTTGCATTACTTTAAAGGCACTATAACGTGCAACAACTGGAGTCGTTTTCACATCTCTCAAAATCTCTTGTGCCAGCAAACGGCTGAGAAGCTTATACAACCTACAACAACAACAAAATCTCATGAAGCAGCAGCACTACCTTTTTCTGGGGCAGCCCCCTCCGTCTGGAATTTCCTTCCAGTTGCCTTGAGGCGCTTGAGACTTTAGTGCCATGCCACAAAATGTTTGAAGCACATTACTCTAGCTGAATTACCCTCTGCACCCCTTTGCGTCAGCCTCCTTTCCCTTTTCCCCTTCTCTGTTCCCTTTCATCAGGCTGCCTCATTTCTATTACTGCCATTGTCCTCCCACACCTCCTCTTTCTCCTTGTCCAGTTTGTATATTGCTGCTCCCAATCTGCTCTTCTCTCTTCCCCACTGACCATCCTTCTGCTGCCCTCTCAAGTGCTGCATTTTGGCAAGCTACCACCCCTCCTTCTTCCTTCTCTGGCAGCCGTACCATCTAGCCTCCTAGCCCCTCTCTTCCCTATTCTTCACTCTCTCTCATTTTCCTGTGCTATGCAATATGTTGAGGAAGACATCGATTTCCCTGCTGTTTAAAAGTTTATGCTTTAATGCTACAGCTGTTGTTTCCTTGTAAGGGATGGCCTGCATAGAAATTTGTTGTTGATGTATACAGCACCCCTTCTTGATAGAAATGCTCTTTATAAAAAGGTAAACATAAATTAAATAAATAGTGACACTATTGCGCTTACGCTTAATGTATTTGTACTGGATCGTCCGTTTTACATTACGCATTTAGATGTGGTAGTTTGATTTGCGGGTAATTACAGTAGAGTGTGCACACAAATGGAGATGTGTGTTTTTTTTTGTTCTTCATGGTATACGCATACTGACTGGAGGTCTGTTGGTGGGAATTAGCTGGATGGCCACAAAGCAACAAGCATTTGCAATGCAATAGGTCTCGCACTTACACAAGTTTAAGCTATTGGCATTGTAAATGACAATGCCTTTTATTTATCTTTTTAAAACAAAAATAAAAGGCATTGTTATTTTCAACGCCAATGTGCCCCCTACTTCCTTCCTTCCCCCTCACCATCTTTTGCTATCCCTTCCCAACCTTCTCTATCCTTTTTACTCTTACTTTTCCCCTACTTCCTTCCTCGCCCTCACCATCTTTTGCTATCCCTTCCCACCAAACAGATGTGCACTCCCGGCTGCTCGGGCAAATCTGTGGGCATCTCATCCAGACCACATCTGGAAAAATAGCAAGGGGAAATAGGGGATGGACAGACACTTTTGTTTTTTAGTGGCTAGCATTCATCCCTCATTTTGGATTAATATTCACACAAAAAGGATGTTTGCACTCATCTGTGGGCAAACCAAAGCGAATCTCAAGCAGTAATTGTAATGATTCATTATCAATATTTAGTCCGGTCTAAATAATAATGAATTATTACAATTACTACTTGGGATTAGGTTTTGAGCCACAGATCATCCATCACTTGTTGTTGTTGATAGGAATCTTACAGTTCCTAAAACCTTGGTAGAACAGTGAAACAAAGCAGACAGGCTACCTCACCAGGCTCAGGCCCTCACAAGTTAAAGGTGGGAGTTACCTCTCAACCCCCACCAACAGCCCCCCATCTTTATTGTGCTTTAAAAAACGGAACATTCCAAAACCTCAATATAGGAAACTTATTGTAGGTTTGTATATCTGGGAATGCCTGTAAGACTATCTGGCATGGCATAATTGTTGTTTTCCACAAAGAGTGGTTCTACTACGCAATAAGAAAACGAGCATTTGCTATGCAATAGGTGTCGCATTTGCGAGTTTGAGCTATTGGCATTGTAAATACCAATGCCTTTTATTTCTGTATTTTAAAAACCTGCAAGCGGTGCGTAAACAGGCACTTTGTACTTGCAGTCGTTGCTTACGAGAAGCAACGCTGGCAGTAACTATGCCTCTTTTACTGCCAGCCTTCCTTTTCGTAAGCAAGGACTATAAGCACAAAGGGCGTGTTTATGCACCGCATACAGCTTTTCGAAACACATAAATAAAAGGCATTGTCGTTTACAATGGCAATAGCTCAAACTCTTGCAAATGCAACACCAATAGCTCAAACTTTAATAATGCGAGACCTATTGCATTGCAAATGCTTGTTTCTGACATGGTGTTGCCAACTAGATGCTTTGGGCACTTTACCACTGCTGATCAGTGTCAAAGTGCAAGTGCTCCCTGTGTAAAGTGTAATGGTAATTCATTGTCCATGATTGGAATGTTTGCCTTACTAGTAAAGTCCCTAGTAAAGTGCACTATGTGTGCCAGGGTTAGAAATGCAACTGCTACTAGTGGGCCTGCAGCACTAATTGTGCCACCCACACAAGTAGCCTTAAAGAGAGAACTCAGGCCTGCCACTGCAGTGCCTGCGCGCAGCTTGTGAAGCTGCCTTGTTGTCCTGACAAGTGCACCCACTTGTCAGGCCTTACCCTTCCCTTTCTATGCACATCAGACACCCCTATGGTAGGCCCAAGGTACCCCCCTGGGCAGGGTGCAGTGTATGTGAAAGGTAGGACATGTACTGAGGTGTGTACCATGTCCTAACAGTGAAATACTCTCCATTTCGTTTTTCACTGGTGAAAGGCCATCTTGCCCATAGGACAGAATGGGGAAGGCTGTGTAATATGTTTCCAGCCAATCTTCCCAAAGGCTTAAGATGGAGAGGTGAAGATTAGTGTGTCTGAACTCACAATTTAATAACACATCTTTTTGTGAAGGTGGTTTTTGAATTGCGTGTTTAGAAACCACTCTTTTAGAAGTGGCTGGGTTTTTGTGCTCTAACATTTCTGTGTGTCTCTGCCTGGTTGTGGATTGACTGTCTGGATTTAAATGTGATAGGCTCTGGAGAATGTCTTGACCCAGGGGAGGAGGTGAGACAGCAACAGGCTGACCTGCATCTGGAGTGTAGGGGGGAGGAGTAGCCCCTGGAGGCGAAGAGGCCTGGGTTGCTGCCATAAAACAATGGCTCCATCTCCTGCTGAGTGATTAAGGAGCAAGACCCCCACTATCAAAGGCAGAAGGTGTCACTGGCAGGGAGACTCCCAGAACTGGTTTAGACAGGGGTCAGTGCCCCCCTGAACACAAAGACTTCAAAGACATTTAGGGGTATAACTATGAGAGCTGAAACCCCTGGACTTTGGAATGGAACTGTTCAAGACTGTAAAGGATTGAACCTACTTTGTGGTCAAGAGGAACCTCTGCCAAGGAAGAAACAGCTGAATAGATTGAAGGAAAGGACTGACCCTTGCTGTGTGTTCTGGGGCTGGCCTGCAGTTTGTTGCTTTAACCAAGGAGAGGCTAAAGGGACTTTGCTGTGTGCTGTGACCCCTGCTTGAAAGGACTTTGCTGTGCTGTGTCCTGAAGTTACTTAACCCCAAGGGCCCGAGGAGAGCTGCCTCCCTGTTGTGGAAACTCAGGAACACAAAAGTTTCCGGAAGTGTCTCAGCGACGCTGTGTGCGTGTACTTTTTGCAGCCTGAGACCTTCGTAAGAATTGCCCTGTGATCGTGGGCACCTGGAGTCCAAGCTAGTCTCAGCGACGCTGTGTGCGTGTGCTTTTTGCAGCCTGAGCCCTTTGTGAGGATTGTCCTGAGATCGTGAGCACCGGGAGTCCAAGTGAGTCTCAGCGACGCTGTGTGCGTGAGCTTTGTGCAGCCTGAGACCTTCGTGAGGATTGCCCTGTGATCGTGCACACCCGAAAGTCAAGTGTGTCTCAGCGACGCTGTGTGCGTGTGCTTTTTGCAGCCTGAGACCCTCATAAGAAGTGCCCTGTGATCGTGGGCACCAGGAGTCCAAGTGAGTCTCAGCGACGCTGTGTGCGTGTGCTTCGTGCAGCCTGAGACCTTCGTGAGGATTGCCCTGTGATCGTGTGCGCCCAGAGCTCGAGGGAGTCTCTGCGACGCTGTGTGCATGTGCTTCGTGCAGCCTGAGACCTTCGTGAGGATTGCCCTGTGACCGGTCACACCCGAAGCTCAAGGGAGTCTCAGCGACGCTGTGTGCGTGTGCCTTGTTGCAGCCTGAGATCTTCGAGATCGCCATCGGCCCGGAATCAACCAAGTCGGGAGAGGAGGAGAGGAGAGCGAGGTCGCACCCCCCAGGTAACGTGTGTCGCCGCCTGGGGCGGGGTGCGGGCTCGGAGAGGGACGCTCTCGGCCTCTCCCCTTCTTGCAGCACGAGCCTCTGCTCAAGCTCGTATTGCAGCCTGTACATGCCAAGGAGTGGCAGTACCGGGGCCGGAGTGTTGAGCTGTACTTTGGTTTACACCATACCCATGTCGGGGGCATATGTTGGCGGAAGCTGACCGCGAGTCAGTACGAGAGGCAGAGAGACCATCTAAGGCACCGTAATCGGTGCCGAAGTGCCTTGCGCATTGCATTGTTTCTGCATTACGAACTACCTGATTGTTACATTGCGCATTGCATTGTGTTTGCATAACGAACTGCCTGATTGTTGCATTACGCATTTCATTAGTTTGCATTACGAACTGCCTGATCGTTACATTGCGCATTGCATTGTGTTTGCATAACGAACTGCCTGATTGTTGCATTACGCATCGCATTAGTGTGCATCACGAACTGCCTGATTGTTACATTGCACATTGTGTTTGCATAAAGAACTGCCTGATTGTTGCATTACGCATCGCATTAGTTTGCATCACGAACTACCTGATTGTTACATTGCGCATTGCATTGTGTTTGCATAACGAACTGCCTGATTGTTGTATTACGCATTGCATTAGTTTTGCATAACGAACTGCCTGATTGTTGCATTACGCATCGCATTAGTTTGCATAACGAACTGCATTATTTTTACATTGCAAAGTGCCTGCTTCTTGCTTTACGAACTGCATAGCATTGCAATAGGATTGCATTGGATCACCTAGAATTGCTCATTAATACCGCCAGACCCTACAAGGGCTGGCTGGCCTCATAACCGGCCAGGAGGAATATTACAAATACCCATATGTTGGATTTTTATCATGTGGTCTCATCGTATATCATTTTATATAAACATATACTTGTTTTTCTATGAAACTCGTGTGGAGTGCTTTTGTGGTGTCATCATTGGGTCACTGAGAGCGTGGTTGCAAATACTTTACACATTAGACTTGAAGATAAGCCTGGCTGCTCGTGCCAAGCTACCAAGGGGGTGAGGAGGGGCTATCTGAGAAGGTGTCCTTCCTTTCCCTGACGTGGAAGCGAGGGTCCCTACTTGGCCTAAGGTACCTACCTCAGCCAACTAGGGGATCCCGGTTCTAACATTGGTGGCAGCGGTGGGATCTACCGTTGATGGTCAGCGGTTTTGGAATTTGAACGTGTATTTGCATATTTACTCACAGTTATTGATGTACATCACAAGTTTAGCGCAGACCACGACGTAACCACATATTGTGTGTTTTGATTTTTTTTGGTTCTATTTTTGAGCGACCTTTAAGCCACACATCATGTCTCAGAGGAGTCAAGTAGCCAGTGAGGCTGCAGAATTAGAGTTCGACATTGAGGCATTGCTTACCTACAAAGTTGATCAATTGAGGCAATTCTGCAGAGCTTTGGGATGTCCCATGAAAAGTAGCGCCAAGAAGGAGGAGCTGCAAATGGCCTTAAGGGCCTGGTGGGAAGCCAAAGGGGCTCAGGAGACGGGTGATGTTGAGGTGGATGAGGATGACCCAGGGAATGGATTTGGTTCACAGGATTTGCCAGTGGAAGGACCAGCCTCAGAGGCTGGTAGTAACCATTCAGGGAGGAGTTTTTCCCCAGAGGAGCTGGAGGAAAACCAAAGGGTCAGAGAGCATGAGTTGGAGGTTTTAAAACTTAAAACTCAAGCAGAGGAGAAGAAGCTGCTCATTGAAAGTGAAAAGCGAGCAGAGGAGGGCTGGAACGCTCTCGCCTTGGAAGAGAAAAAGATTCTCTTAGCTCATGAGTTAAGCATGAGGGAACTGGACATTAAGGTTAAACAGGTGGAGTCCAGTTTGAATGGTGGCAGCGCACAGCCAGTGCCAAGTGTGGATGAGTACAAGCGTGCACTGGATGATTGGGTGTTGGTTAGCATGGCAAATGATTTGAAGGGGTTGCTCAATTTGGTCCCCAGGGAGCCTAGGCTCAGTAATTATTTTCCAGGATTGCGCCAACCCGTGTTAGGGTGCGAGCTCTTTGATTCCCGGGAGCTGGCACAAGAGCCCAAACCCTGGTCATGGGTCCTAGGGTCTCAAAAGGCATTAGAGAGGGAAGAGGAGCGAAGTAGAGTAGTTAGGTCCCAGAGTAGTGGGGGGGGGCATGCGGGCTAGCACCCTGTCTCAAAGGAGAGGGAGGGAGTGTGAGCAGCGTCCCCAGGGGTTCACCACCCCACCCCAGAGACTGGAGGGTTCCATTGAGGAGCACCAGGTTGGAGGCCTAGTACCTACTTTCCAGCTGTGTGAGGAAGAACACCTAGCGTCAGGAGGGCGGGGGGCTTCTGTACCTGGAGCTCCCGCTGTCCTGAAGTTTGTAGGTGCCATTCCTAAATGGCAGACACAGAAATATAAATGGAAGGTTAAGAGAGGGAGGTGTCCCTCCGTGGGAAAACCCGTGGGACAGTGCCCAGCCAGTCGGGCTAGGTCCCCTAGAAGTGACCGGGGTAATCCCACTTCTAACCTGGAGGGCAGGATAACTGGGGACAGTATCCTGACCGATGGGTCTTCCAGGGGTACCGCTCTAGGTGGGGGTTGGCAAGGGACCAGCACCCCTAGAGAGGCCCGACTGCCAGGAAGTACCCATGGAGCAGCATAGTTGGCCCAGGGAGTAGTGACCAAGAGAACCCCCTGGGGTCAGGAAGGCATAGAACAGGAGGGTGTCCCTGCAGTAGGGGGCCTGCGTCCGTGTTCTATCGCCCCAAGCAAGGAAGTCCATCAAGGTAGTGATTGGTCTACCCTGGCTTTCGGCTGGGAGGGGGTTGTGTTGGACTTGGCCCGTTTTGGCTAAAGTTCCTTAAACCTATTGCTGTCCCCCTAGACCTTTTTTCTGACATGGTATTGCCAACTTAGATGCTTTGGGCACTTTGTCACTGCTGATCAGTGTCAAAGTGCCATTGCTCCCTGTGTAAAGTGTAATGGTAGTTGGTTGTCCATGATTGGTATGTTTGCCTTACTAGTAAAGTCCCTAGTAAAGTGCACTATGTGTGCCAGGGCTAGTAATGCAACTGCTACTAGTGGGCCTGCAGCACTAATTGTGCCACCCACACAAGTAGCCTTAAAGAGAGAACTCAGGCCTGCCACGGCAGTGCCTGCGCACAGCTTGTTAAGCTGCCTTGTTGTCCTGACAAGTGTACCCACTTGCCAGGCCTTACCCTTCCCTTTCTATGCACATCAGACACCCCTATGGTAGGCCCAAGGTACCCCCCTGGGCAGGGTGCAGTGTATGTGAAAGGTAGGACATGTACTGAGGTGTGTACCATGTCCTAACAGTGAAATACTCTCCATTTCATTTTTCACTGGTGAAAGGCCATCTTGCCCATAGGACAGAATGGGGAAGGCTGTGTAATATGTTTCCAGCCAATCTTCCCAAAGGCTTAAGATGGAGAGGTGAAGTTTAGTGTGCCTGAACTCACAATTTAATAACACATCTTTTTGTGAAGGTGGTTTTTGAATTGCGTGTTTAGAAACCACTCTTTTAGAAGTGGCTGGGTTTTTGTGCTCTAACATTTCTGTGTGTCTCTGCCTGGTTGTGGATTGACTGTCTGGATTTAAATGTGATAGGCTCTGGGGAATGTCTTGACCCAGGGGAGGAGGTGAGACAGCAACAGGCTGACCTGCATCTGGAGTGTAGGGGTGAGGAGTAGCCCCTGGAGGCGAAGAGGCCTGGGTTGCTGCCATAAAACAATGGCTCCATCTCCTGCTGAGTGATTAAGGAGCCAGACCCCCACTATCAAAGGCAGAAGGTGTCACTGGCAGGGAGACAACCAGAACTGGTTTAGACAGGGGTCAGTGCCCCCCTGAACACAAAGACTTCAAAGACATTTAGGGGTATAACTATGAGAGCTGGAACCCCTGGACTTTGAAATGGAACTGTTCAAGACTGTAAAGGATTGAACCTACTTCGTGGTCAAGAGGAACCTCTGCAAAGGAAGAAACAGCTGAATAGCCTGAAGGAAAGGACTGACCCTTGCTGTGTGTTCTGGGGCTGGCCTGCAGTTTGCTGTTTTAACCAAGGAGAGGCTAAAGGGACTTTGCTGTGTGCTGTGTCCCCCTGCTTGAAAGGACTTTGCTGTGCTGTGTCCTGAAGTAACTTAACCCCAAGGGCCCGAGGAGAGCTGGCTCCCTGTTGTGGAAACTCAGGAACACAAACGTTTCCGGAAGGGTCTCAGCGACGCTGTGTGCGTGTGCTTTTTGCAACCTGAGACCTTCGTAAGAATTGCCCTGTGATCGTGTGCACCTGGAGTCCAAGCGAGTCTCAGCGACGTTGTGTGCGTGTGCTTTTTGCAGCCTGAGCCCTTCGTGAGGATTGTCCTGGGATTGTGTGCACCGGGAGTCCAAGTGAGTATCAGCGACGCTGTGTGCGTGTCCTTTGTGCAGCCTGAGACCTTCGTGAGGATTGCCCTGTGATCGTGCACACCCGAAAGTCAAGTGTGTTTCAGCGTCGCTGTGTGCGTGTGCTTTTTGCAGCCTGAGACCCTCGTAAGAAGTGCCCTGTGATCATGTGCGCCCGGAGCTCGAGGGAGTCTCAGCGACGCTGTGTGCGTGTGCTTCGTGCAGCCTGAGACCTGGATTGCCCTGTGACCGGTCACACCCGAAGCTCAAGGGAGTCTCAGCGACGCTGTGTGCGTGTGCCCTGTTGCAGCCTGAGGTCTTTGAGATCGCCATCGGCCCGGAATCAACCAAGTCGTGAGAGGAGGCGAGGAGAGCAAGGTCGCACCCCCCAGGTAACGTGTGTCGCCGCCTGGGGCAGGGTTGCGGGCTCGGAGAGGGACGCTCTCGGCCTCTCCCCTTCTTGCAGCACGAGCCTCTGCTCAAGCTTGTATCGCGGCCTGTACGTGCCAAGGAGTGGCAGTACCGGGGCCGGAGTGTTGAGCTGTACTTTGGTTTATACCATACCCGTCTTGGGGGCATATGTTGGCGGAAGCTGACCGCGAGTCAGTACGAGAGGCAGAGAGACCATCTAAGGCACCGTGATCGGTGCCGAAGTGCCTTGCGCATTGCATTGTGTTTCCATAACGAACTGCCTGATTGTTGCATTACGCATCGCATTAGTTTGCATTACGAACTGCCTGATCGTTACATTGTGCATTGCATTGTGTTTGCATAACGAACTGCCTGATCGTTGCCTTACGCATCGCATTAGTTTGCATCACGAACTGCCTGATTGTTACATTGCGCATTGCATTGTGTTTGCATAACGAACTGCCTGATTGTTGCATTACGCATCGCATTAGTTTGCATCACGAACTACCTGATTGTTACATTGCGCATTGCATTGTGTTTGCATAACGAACTGCCTGATTGTTGTATTACGCATTGCATTAGTTTTGGATAACGAACTGCCTGATTGTTGCATTACGCATCGCATTAGTTTGCATAATGAGCTGCATTATTTTTACATTGCAAAGTGCCTGATTCTTGCTTTACAAACTGCATAGCATTGCAATAGGATTGCATTGGATCACCTAGAATTGCTCATTAATACCGCCAGACCCTACAAGGGCTGGCTGGCCTAATAACCGGCCAGGAGGAATATTACAAATACGCATATGTTGGATTTTTATCGTGTGGTCTCAACGTATATCTTTTTATATAAACATATACTTGTTTTTCTATGAAACTCGTGTGGAGTCCTTTTGTGGTGTCATCATTGGGTCACTGAGAGCGTGGTTGCAAATACTTTACACATTAGCCTTGAAGATAAGCCTGGCTGCTCGTGCCAAGCTACCAAGGGGGTGAGCAGGGGCTATCTGAGAAGATGTCCTTCCTTTCCCTGACGTGGAAGCGAGGGTCCCTACTTGGCCTAAGGTACCTACCTCAGCCAACTAGGGGATCCCAGTTCTAACAGAAGGCAAGCCCAACAAGCCCTTGTAGAACCTTTAGAGATGCAGGATGTAGAGAGTCAAGTTCAGTCCTCTCACTCCCAGGTAAGAAGTCGCATGCAGCAGGTCAACACAGCAAAGCAAGCAGCAAAGTGGCAGTCCCTCCTGGCAGCACAACATCTCTTATTCCTGGTAGAATGTCGTCAGTTCCAGAAGTGTTCTGAGTATATGGTATCAGAGGCCCACAACCTATACCCATTTTAGCCTTTTAAGTAGGGAGACTTCGAATAAAGGTCTTTGTAGTGCACAAAACCCTGCTCTTGCTCCAGGCACACTACAGAGGGTATGTGTTAGACCTGGTACCATTGGCGTGAGTCTCCCTTCCACTTTTTTTTCTGATTGCTTCCTCTGTTTTTGATCTGTTTGCTGGTTTTAGATGCTTTGGGCACTGTGCCACTGCTATTCAGTGCCACAGTGCAAGTGCAAGTTAAATTGATGTATTGATTATTGATTCCATGATTGGGTTATTTGATTTACTTGTCAGACCCTAGTATAGTGCACCAGGGGTGCCCAGGGCCTGTAAATCAAATGCTGCTGGTGGGCTTGGAGCACTGGTTGTGCCACCAACAGAAGCGGCTTCTAAAGTGTGTCTCAGGCCTGCCATTGCAGAGAATGTGTGCAGTCTGTGACTGCCATGTCGCCTTGGCAAGTGCACCCACTTGCCAGTCCTTAAACCTTCCCTTATCTTCATATCAGACACCCCTAAGGTAGGCCCAAGGGCAGGGTTCATTGTAAGTATAAGGTAGGACATGCCCTGGTGTGGGTGGCATGTCCTAATAGTGAATTACAGCCATTTTTGTTTTTCACTATTGCAAGGCTACCTGTCCCCATAGGGCAGAATGAGCAGTTTGATTATAACATCTTATAATCCTAACTGACCCAGGGAACATGGTAGAAATTCGAGTTTAGTATGCCTGAACTCAGAATGATAAAATACATCTTTTAGTAAAGTTGGTTTTAACATTCTGTGTTTGAAAATACCACTTTTAGAAAGTAGGTATTTTCTTGCCTAACTGTCCAAGCCTGCCTCTGCTAGGTTGTGTAGTGTGTGTCTGGTTTTGTGAGTGACAGGGGCTGGGGGATTCCAGGAGACAGGGTGAGTCAGCACAGGGCTGAATAGACCTAACTGCATGTAGAGTGGTGGGAGGAGTAGCACCTGGGTCTGAATAGGGCTGTGCCTGCCTTCCACAATGCTGGCTCCACCTCCTGTGGTGCGTCTGATGTCCCTGGCCCACCCTGCCAAAGGAAAGAAGGAGTCCTGTAAACAAAGTGCTCCAGGACTGCACAGAACTGGTTTGGACTAGGTACAGGCCCCTCTGCCTTCAGAGGACAAAGGATTTTGCAGTATAAATATGGGGACCCAGACCCCAAGACTTTAGATCACTTCTGGAACAACAAGACGAACCTCTGCCAAGGAGAAGAACCAAAGGAAGTTGTAGGAGTTGGACTGCCCCCTGCCAGTGTGCTGTGTTGCTGGGTTGGCCTACAGTGGTGTCTTCAGTGCCAAGGTGAGGAGAAGGAACTTTTAAAGAACTTTCATCATCTTGCAGAATATTACTCCAAGGGCTTGAATTTGAGCTTGCCTCCTGTCTGAAGTCTCAGGGATACAAAGACTTCACCCCTTCTGCTTCCCTGCAGATGGAACTTGCTGTTCTAGCTGCTACAGAAGGAAATCGCAACACCGACGCCGGCGAGCGACGCCGTAATCTGTAATGAAGCCGTGAGCGCTGCTCCGACTTGCAACGTAGACCCGACGCCAGCCGCCGTGCCACATCAACGACGGCGAACGACATCGTAAGCCTGCCATAGCCATGAGCGCTGCTCCGACTTGCGATGCCGGCCCGACGCCTGCTGCTGTGCCGCATCGACTCCGAAGCCGACATCATCGCGGAGCCGATCGTCGACGTGGGTGGTCAAGAATCCATCGACATCATGACATCGTACGGAACCGTGGTTTCGGCGCCATCGTGACGTCACCTCCTCTCCGGTCAGGAACCGACGCCTCCCCTGCCTGCGCAAGCATCCAGGTCCCGACGCATCATCTCCCCCGAAGCAAGGATCTGACACCACAGCGCCAATGACACCGCACCTCCCCGACGCCGTGAGCTGTCTTTGTTTTCACTTTTCCAAGGTACTGTTCTTTGTGGGTCTGTTTTGACTCCGGGCCCGACGCCGCGCACCTCGCAGTCGGCGCCGTACTTTGGGATTTCTTTGACCTCGACATCGTGATAACTCCAGTTGGGGTTATCTGTTGCTAAAGACTGCTTTTAAGTGAATAACCTATTTTTGAGTTATTTCTACCATCTTGAAGTATTATTTTTGAGTACAGTATTGTGGATTTTTGTCGTTTATGGTCTTGTGTTAAGTCTATATAAAGAATACTTATTTTTATAAAACCTGTGTGGTGTCCATCTGTAGTGTTTTTCACTGTATTACTGTATGTGTTCACAAATTCTTTACACACTGCCTCTGAGATAAGCCTGACTGCTCGTGCCAAGCTACCAAGGGGGTGAGCAGCGGTTATCCAGTAGTGTAACTCCCTTGCCCTGATGTAGAAGCAAGGGTCCCTATTTGGTCAAAGGTACCTACCTCTGCCAACTAGAGACCCCCAGTTCTGACATTGGTGGGCAGCGGTGAGGATTTGGACCTGTATTTGTGACTCATATACAGTAATTGGTGTACACTACTAGTGAGTGCAGACCAAACGCGACCACATACTTTTTGGTAGAATTTTTTTTCCTTGGACTGTTATTTTTCCTGAGAACTGCCAATTCTTTCTACCATGAGTAGACCAGCATCTGTTGCATCTATGGATCTAGATTTTGAGGAAGAGAGGTTGGAAACCTACACTTTGAAACAGCTCAAGCATCTCTTAAAGAAATTGAAAGTTGTTACACTAGGCATTTCCAAAAAGGATGACTACCAAAAGGCGCTGAGGGCCTGGGTAGAAGCAACAAATGCCCCTGAGTTGGTGGTGGAGCCAGCTGGGGATGCAGATGGGCAACTGGATAGGCCAGAGTTTCCAGCCAGGGGAGGGGTACCGTCCCCACCTGGCAGTAGCATCTCTTCCAAAGACCTGTCCCCCAGAGAGTTGGAAGACAGGGAGAGAAATAGGGCGCACAAGCTGGAGATGGCTAAGCTTAAGATGGAGGGTCAGAGGGAAATAGAGAATAACAAGTTGTCCTTGGAGAGAGAGAGAATGAGAATGGAGCATGAGAGGATGTTGAGGGAGTTAGAGATCAAGGCGCATGGTCTAGAGATCAATTCCTCTGGTGGCAGCTCACCATCTGTGCCTTCAGAAGGCAGGGTATATATCCCCAAGGATGTCATCAAAGATTTCCATAAGCATGAAGATATTGGGCAGTGGTTTGCAGCCTATGAGATAGCAATGTTGGCCCACCGGGAAGGATTGTGGAGCTGGGTTGTGGGGCCGCTTTGTGAGTGAGGGGAGGGATACTTTGTTAGACCTACCCAGTGAAATTAGGATGTCTTATGCCCACATGAAGGAAGCCCTGATGACAAGGTATGGTTTGACCCCAGAACTCTATAGACAGAGGTTCAGGAATTGTAAGAAACTGGAGGCAACCACTTGAGTAGAATATGTATCTTTCTTTTGCAGAGCTATGGATGGTTGGGTGAAGGGTAGCAAAATGGATACTCTATGATTTGTTTGCATGGGAGCACTTGTCTACTAATTGTTTTCCAGAGCTACGCCAGCACCTTATTGATAGCAAGTTAACTAACCCTAGGAAGCTTGCTGAGGAGGCGAACCGCTGGGTCAGTACCAGGGTCCACAAGGGTCATGTGGGAGATTCCGCCAAAGGTGGGCAGGGTCCCCAGCAGAAGAGTGGGGGGGACAAGGGTAAACAGAGGGAGTTCCAGAAAGGGCCCCAAAGTAATTCCCAAGGGAACCAAGGGAAGGGTTCCCAGCCTCCCCCTGAGAAGAAGCCAGAGGCCCGACAGGTAAACCTGTTCAGAGGGGCCCCTACAAGTGCTTTACGTGTGGTCAAGTGGGCCACCGTTGGTATGATGAACAGTGTCCCATGAAGGATTCCAAAGCACCACCCCGTGCACCACCCCGTCAGTTGGTAAGTGTAGCCCTGGGAGGGGAGGAGATGGGTGCCCAAGGTGGTTGGGGTCCCGCAGAAATGTCCCTTGTCTCTTTAGGAGACTTTGAGATGGTCCCTAAGACCCAGCTGCCTGATAACACTAAGAAATACAGGCAGTGGGTGACCCTCAATGGCCATAGGGTGGAGGCTCTGAGGGACACTGAGGCTAGTGTGACAGCTGTCAATTGCCAGTTGGTGTCCAAGGAGCAGGTTATCCCTCATGCATTCTTCCTTGTAGTTGCCGCGGACAACTCGCAGAGCCAGTGTGAGGTGGCTCAGGTTCCCTTTGAGTGGGGGGGTTCTCAGGTACTCTCCAAGTTGCTGAAAGGCTAGCCATGCCTGTTGATTGTCTGTTGGGCAATGATTTAGAGAGCTCCCCTTGGGCTAAGGTGGAGAAGAAGTCTCATTTGGAGATGTTGGGTCTGCCTGAGTGGGCGTGTGTGACCACTCGGTCTATGGCAGCCAGTAACGGTGTTCAAGAGATACTGGAGCCTGAAAGTATGGCCCAGGAACCTGCCTTAAAGAGAAGAGGTAGGGGGCACGGGAAACCAGCCCCCCTTGTTCCCACGGTCCAGGAGGAGGCAGACCTTGAGGGGGATGCCCTGGAACCTACAGGGGAGCAAGTTGCTGAACTTGGGGACCTGCCTGAGCTGATCCATTGGCAGCAAGAAGGAGGACCCTCCAGGGAGGAGTTTTGTGCAGAACAGAGGAAGTGCCCTTCTCTTGAGGGTTTGCGGCAACAGGCCACAGCCCAGGCAGCAGGTGATCAGTCTGGATCACATTGGATCTACTGGGAGAACGACCTCCTGTATAGCGAGCCTAAGGTTGCTGAGCCTGGGTCAGCCCGTGTGCTGGTGGTACCCCAGCGCTTCAGAGCCTTCCTACTGGGTTTGGCTCATGATGTACCTTTAGCTGGACATCTGGGGCAGAACAAGACCGTTGAAAGGCTTGTCTCCCACTTTCATTGGCCCCAGATGCGGAAGAGTTCAGACACTCATTGTAGGACTTGTCAAACTTGCCAGGCAAGTGGGAAAAGTGGAAGGAAGCACAAGGCTCCTCTCCAACCTTTCCCTGTAGTCAGTACCCCCTTTGAACGGGTGGGCATTGACATTGTGGGGCCACTGGACCCCAAGACAGCCATGGGCAACAGGTTTATCCTGGTCTTGGTGGACCATGCTACCCGGTACCCGGAAGCCATCCCGCTCAGGACAGTGACGGCCCCCCTGGTGGGACTTGCACTGATGGGGATTTTCTCCCGTGTGGGGTTCCCTAGAGAGGTGGTGTCAGACTGTAGAACAAACTTCATATCCAACTATATGAAGTCTCTGTGGCAGGAGTGCAGTGTTACTTATAAGTTCACCACTCCTTACCACCCCCAAGGTAATGGGCTGGTTGAGAGATTCAACCGGACCCTCAAAGGCATGATAATGGGTCTTGAGGAACCTATGAGGCGTAAGTGGGACATCCTCTTACCATGCCTTCTGTTTGCTTACCGTGAGGTGCCACAGAAGTCCTTAGGGTTCAGTCCCTTTGAACTGCTCTATGGTCACCCAGTAAGAGGACCTTTGAGTCTGGTCAAGGAAGGCTGGGAGCAATCTCCCAGGAAACCTCCCCAGGATGTATACAGTTACATGTTGGCCTTCAGGAACCAGACCAGGCGATTCAGGCAACTCACTGAGGCGAATCTGGAAGCCAGCCAGGAAGAGATGAAGCGGTGGTACGATCAGAATGCCACTCTGATTGAGCTTCAACCTGGACAGAAAGTTTGGGTCATGGCCCCTGTAGAGCCTTGTGCGCCCCAGGACAGGTGGACCGGACCATTTGAGGTGGTGGAGCGGAAGAGTGATGTCACCTACCTGGTGAACTTGCGGTCTCCAAGGAACCCTTTGCGGGTCCTCCATGTTAACCACCTGAAGCCCCACTTAGAAAGGTCCGAAGTGGGCATGCTCCTAGCGACAGAGGATGGAATGGAGGAGGAGACTGAGCCTCTTCCTGACCTCCTGTCTGCAACAGAGCAAGATGGGTCAGTGGATGGTGTCAGCCTCTCTGCCACACTGACCCCTGATCAGCAGCAAGACTGTCGCCAACTGTTGGGACAATTCTCTGATTTGTTTTCCCTGATTCCTAGTGTCACTGAATGGTGCGTCCATGATATGGACACTAGGGACAGTCCTCCTGTGAAGCACAAGGCTTACCGAGTGACTGACAAGGTCAGAGCTTACATCAAGGAGGAAGTCTCCAAGATGTTTGCCTTAGGAGTGATTGAGTCCTCTCACAGTCCTTGGGCCAGCCCAGTGGTCTTGGTCCCAAAGGCTGCCGCGCCTGGTGCCACACCCGAACTCCGGTTCTGTGTGGACTACCGAGGACTCAATTCAGTCACCAGGACTGACGCGCACCCCATCCCCAGAGCTGATGAGCTCATTGATCGGTTAGGCTGCACGGTACCTCAGCACGTTTGATTTGATGTCTGGGTACTGGCAGATCGCCTTAACTGATGGGGCCAAAGAGAGGTCAGCATTCTCCACACCAGATGGACACTACCAATTCCGGGTTATGCCCTTTGGGATGAAGAATGCCCCTGCCACCTTTCAGAGGTTGGTCAACCAGGTGTTGGCTGGACTGGAGGATTTCAGTGCCGCCTACCTGGATGACATTGCAGTGTTCAGCACCAGTTGGTAAGAACATCTGCGACACCTCTGGGAAGTGTTGATGGCACTGCGAAAGGCAGGCCTCACGATCAAGGCGAGTAAGTGCCAGATCGGGCAGGGTTCCGTGGTGTACTTGGGGCACCAGGTAGGGAGCGGCCAGGTGGCGCCCCTACAACCCAAGATTGATACCATCCTGGCATGGGAACCCCCAAAGACTCAGACACAGGTGAGAGCCTCTTTAGGACTCACGGGGTACTACAGGAGGTTTGTCAAGGGGTATGGCAACATTGTTGCACCCTTGACTGAGCTGACTTCCAGGAAGCAGCCCAAGAAAGCGAACTGGACTGACACCTGTGAGAAAGCTTTTGACGCCCTGAAGACTGCCATGTGTACAGAACCCATGCTTCAGGCGCCCAACTTCTCAAAGGAATTCATTGTTCAAACAGACGCTTCAGAGCATGGTGTGGGGGCTGTTCTATCACAGATTAATGAGGAGGGCCTAGACCAACCTGTAGCCTTCATCAGTAGGAGGTTACTTCCACAGGAACAGAGGTGGAGTGTGTAGGAAGGTGGAATCTGACTATATGGTTGCCCCCACTTTTTTCCTGGTGTTTTGCTGGTTTATGACTTAGTTGGACTGGGTTCCTGCTATTCAGGGCCCCAGTCTATCTGCTTCCTCCATAAAATGGTTTCCATGTGCCTTAGGCACATCTCTGATTGGAATCTGGGGTGCCCTTATAAGACCCTAGTATATAGTATACTATGGACCCAGGGCATAGGTACCTCAGAGGCCTACCAGGGGCTGCAGCATGTATTGTGCCACCCCTGGAAGGCCATCCAAAATGACACCACAGGTCTGCTACTGCAGCCTGGGTAAGGTGGTGCCTGCACCCCTTACAGTGGTATGGGCTACCTACATCACTACCATTGCACACACATATAAACCTATAAGTCACTCCTATGGCAGGCCTTACCAATCCTGAAGGCAGAGTGCTTGGTTTTTATGTGAGAGGGTGCCCCTGCATGAGCAGAGCCCCTCTGCAGCATTCGGAGTCCCTCCTCTGATGCTGTTTGTGGTACAGCCTGACCATATACTCTTAAGTGCATTATATCCTCGCGGTACAATGCTAACTTTGGACTGGCTGCACCAAAACATGTCGCGTTTGGTGTCAAACATCTTGGAATACTACCCCCCCCCGCCAATCCTGGCAGCGGGGGTAGCATTCCACCCTTTTAGAGACATGTACACACCGGGCTACCCGGTAACTTCTTTCCAGAGCCCTGGCATCACAAAATGGATGCCGCTGCCACAGACACGGGTCTGGCCTCCTGCTGCTGACTGAAACTCCGGCAGGGGAGGCCTGGACAATAGGTTTCCTGTCGAAGGGAGGTGTAACCACCTCCCCAGACAGGATAGTGTGTATTGGGGCTGGGCGGGAGCACCCTCTGGTGCTTTGAAGTCCTGCACTGGGGGCACATTTGGTGTCCCTGTGCATATGCCAGTTCAAACCGGTTGCAGGGGCTACCTGCCCCTGCTCTGGCGCGAAACTGGACAAAGGGAAATGGGTGTAACCACCCCTCTTCCCTGACCCTCCCATAGGTGGGTCCCCAGAGTATGTCCAACCCCCTAACTTTGTATAAGTATGGGACCCCAGTCCTTAGGACTTTAGATATCCCTGGATGAAACTCTGTAACTGAATCCTGGAACTTCGACGCTCTACTCAAGACTAGAGGACTGAAGAATCTCCCTTGGGGTCAAGGAGTGACTCCCCTGTTTGGCAGGCACCAAAGAAGCAATTGTCCGGTCTGCATCGCCGAAGCTCCCGCCGGACGCCGAAGTCTTTGCATCCCCAGAGGTGGATTTCCAGACTTCCCCGAGGTTGCCCTGAGTCCCCAGCAAAGCTGAGGCCCGTAGCTGTCGTGGGTAACGTGGAACCATGACCCCTGGACACCGAGCACATTTGCAAGTGCATCCTCTTTCTGGTCTCCCACGAAGTTGTGCTTTGGGATCCAAGTAGCCCCCGCCTCCAGCACCGACTGCACCGAAGATCACTGGCCTCCACTCCACGAGTGTCCTGTGAGCCAGCTCCAAGTGCGTCCACTCGAGGCTCCTTTGCGGTTGCTAGTCCGTTGGCTAGTGGGCCCTTCTGAAGGCTACTTTTCTTCTGCTTGGGCTTCCCTGGTTGCTCCAGACGTGCCCTGACTTACCCTTGCTGGGTGAGTCCCTCAGACCTTGCTGGTCTGTACCAACGTCCTTCTTCTATTTCCACGTGACTTGCCGTTGACAAGGCTTGTTGGGTCCAATCCGGTCGCCGACACCCCAGCAATCGACAGACGATGTGGGACAGCTCAAATCCAGCTCCTGGTCATCATCGATGCCTCCTGGACCTCGTGGCTGAAGAGTCAAGACGACCGTCAACCTACCTGAAGCACCCGACATCGGTGGGCATCTGCTCATCGCCTTCCTGGTCACTGGCTAGTGACCCAGACTCTGTCCCCTCTGCTTTCAGGTTCTTCAGATCTTCGATCCACCTTTGGATCCACCCGAACACTTTCGACTTGGTCACCAGCAGCACTTTGCAGCAAATCGCCATTGAAAACGACGACGAAACCCGACCCCGAAAGGCACCTATGCACCCGGCTTCCCTGGGTGAGGTAACACGAGTACTCCGGTGCTCCCGTGGGTATTGACTCTAGAACAGCCTAGTTCTAAAGGGGTTTGCTCCGAGTCCTCCTCTAAGTGTCCTTTTTCTTTAAAACTCTAACCGCGACATTCCCCATAGAAGTCAACGGCAGCTCGCGGCTGTGTTCTCACACTGCACGCGTCCCCCGTGGGTCCCCTGTGTCACTACCTTGGGTGGTTCCTTGAGGGCCAAGCACTTCTACAGGCTCTAGGCCTTGTGTCTAGCTCAGTCGTGGTTCTTATACCACTTTATTGGTATATGGTTTGGTACGCCCCTAGGGCTCAAACGTGTATTTGTGCTATTACTGTTGATATTCGACTTGTAACTTATGTACTTCGAACTCTAGCCTCATAAAGAGACTAGAGGGGTGTGTTTAAGACTAAATACATATATTTTTAAATATATACCTGGTGTGGTCCTCTTTCATTTGGTCACTCAAGAGATTATAGACTGGTAAAACAAGCTGCTTTACATTCCTTCAAGACTTAGCCTGAAGGCTGCTCTCCATAGCTACCTCTAGGATAGCTTTCAATAAAGGTTGTCTTTAACCTATCTCCAATAAGGGGTTGTTTGGACTGGTGCAAGGTGCCCACTATAATTAGTGGACAGCATATACCAGGCCAACTTCTCACATTGGTGTGCAGCGTGTGGGATTCCAGCTTGCTATTGTTTTACCAGATAATCTCAATTGAATTGATCAACTGAAAACCACTAAGGGTACCTTAGGTACATATAAATCAAGCTTAGGATACAGTAAGTTCTACTGAACTTAGAGTTGTGTGTTAAGGGATAGCACACCCTTTCTACAACTCAAGAGAGTTTAGTAGGCCACACTAGAGTAGGTAGTGCATACACCACACCACACTAGTAATGTCTTCACTGCCAGGAACCAGTGGGCTCCTGCCATCCAGATATGACAACCTCTCATACTTGGAATTAAGAGAGTTGTGCAAGGTTAGGAAGTTGAAGACAGGCAAAAATGCCAACACCCAACGTCTCCTGGAGATGCTTCTGCTAGATGATCTGAGAAGACCCATAAGGTCTGAAAGGGTAGGCAGAGAGGGTGGGGCAGAAGATGAGGGAGGGGCCAGGGATGAAAATGCCCAGGACCTGACCTCTGAAACTGGCCAGGGGGATGACAATGATCCTGACCTGGAAAGTGCAGCTACTCCTGAGGAAGAGGAGGAGGTCCAGAAGGACCTCCCCTTTGTCCCCCCAGGAAGAGTTGTGATTGTGCCCAGAAGGTCTAGATCTCCTTCTCAGGAGTCTAACCACTCTGACACCTCAGTAGGGACCTCTGTCTCCTCTCATAGGAGAGAATCCTCTCATGAGAGGAGAAAGAGACTGATTCAGTATGAACAAGCCCAGCTTGAGCTCAGGAAACAGCAGTTGGCTATAAACAGGGAGTCCCAAGATCTCTATAGACAGAGAAAAAAGATGGGACTAGAGTCCCATGGTGGCAGCAATTTTCCCAGAGATAGGGAAAGGTCTTATGGCCATAGAAACCTGGGCAAGGTTGTCCCTCCCTACCAGAGTGGGGATGACATCCACAAATGGATAACTGCACTGGAGAGGGCCTGTAAAGTACAGAGGGTCCCTCAGGAGCAGTGGGCAGCAATCTTGTGGCTCTCCTTTGCAGACAAAGGTAGAGATAAGCTCCTCACTGTTAGAGAAGAGGATGCTGACAATTACAAAGTCTTGAAGAGTGCTCTGATTGATGGGTTTGGCCTAACAACTGACCAATACAGGTTAAAGTTCAGAGATACCCAAAAAGCACAGACTCAAGACTGGGTGGACTTTGTTGATTGTTCTGCTAAGGCTCTGGAAGGTTGGATACATGGCAGCAAAGTGCATGACTTTATAGGATTGTACAATTTGATTATGAGGGAGCAGATCCTTAATAATTGTCAAAACCAGCTTTTACACCAGTACCTGGTGGACTCTGATCTGACCTCTCCCCAAGAATTGGAAAAGAAGGCAGACAAATGGGTCAGAACCAGGGTAAGGCCTAAGAACCAGGGTGGTGACCAGAAGAAAGATTCTACCAAGTCCCAAGAGAAAGGTGGGGATAAATCTAAAGATAAATCCAATACAGGGCCCCAAAAGTCCACTTCTGGGGGTGGGTCCCAAACTCCTTCCTCTCCTGAAAAGAAACCCTGTTGCCATGTCTGTAAAAAGCCTGGGCACTGGAAATCTGATCCCAGTTGTCCCAGGATTGGCAATAAAGAAAATGTTCCTCCAACAACTACTACCACCCCTCCTGGTACTACCAGTAGTAATCCTCCAGTTGGGAGTAGTGCACCCAAAAAGTTAGGTGCTTTTGCAAGAGGAACAGAGGTGGGCCCTAGTTTAGACAGGACCCCCTCAACAGACTCCTCTGACTCTGATGGTGGTATAGGATTTGCCACCTTTACCATGGGTCCCAATGCATTGGGCAGGTACAGACTGGAGCCAATAATTAATGGTCAGAAAGCTGTGGCATTTAGGGACACAGGGGCTAGTGTCACCATGGTGGCAGGGAAACTAGTCCCCCTCAACAGCTTTTACCTGAGTTTAAATACCAGGTAACCAACATTGATGGTGTCAGAACAGATCACCCCATGGCCATAGTCAATCTCAGCTGGGAAGGGGTCACAGGCCCAAAAAGAGTGGCAGTGTCCCCAACCTTGCCTGTAGATTGCCTGATGGGCAATGATCTGGAAATTTCAGCCTGGGCTGAAGTTGAACACCAAACCCATCTGAAAATGCTGGGCGTCCCTGTAAAGGTTAGTGGGGCTGTGATGGCCACAGCCCCAGCCCAGGGAAATTTTGGAGAGAGGGAGCCTGGAAGAATGGCCCACTCTCCCCCAAAAGAGAGCACAAGGGTTGAAGAAAAGTCTTCTTCCCTCCAGACAGTAGGTAAGAGTCAGCCTCCTCAGGGAACTGACCCTACCCCTAGTGAAGGAACTGCCCCAGAGGTAGTCAGGCCTGGCCTGGCCACACCCCTGATGGCAGAGGACCCTTCCAAGGTGGTACCCAGTCTGGAGCAGGTAACCTGCCCCTCTCTACCCTGCCTCAGTCAGCCCAGGGCTACAGAGGTCAGGGAGGTCAGTGGACCCCCCAAGGCCCCCTGTCCAGAGGAACCCCCCCATCAGCAGATATGGGGCACCCAGTCTAGTAGCCCTAGCCAGGTGAAAATTCCTCCACACACTGAGGGATCCCCCATACCTTTGTGTAGGGACCTCCCCCAGAAGGACTCTGTTAGGCAAGGGCAAACCTGGGACCAAAAGGTTCCAAACCTGCCATGTCCCTCCAGTGGTCCAACCAAAGGGACCCAACCCCCAGCTGTAGGCAGCCAAAGGTTGACCCTTAGAGCAAAGTGCAACTCAGTCATGGAAAGACAGGCATACATGGTGACCAGTGATCTGAGGAAGCTGAGACCAACCTTCCTAGGGCCTCACTTCCCTACTCAGACACCTCACCAGCCTTGTTCTTTACCAAAGCACACCACAGGTAGTAATTCCCCATGGTGGAGACCCTCTCATACCCTTAGGGTGAGGGATTGCTTAGTGGACCATAAGACAGGGGGCAAACATGCTAGTGCAGGTGCTTCCTTATATGGCCACTTAGTCAATAAAGGCTCAACTGGCCAAGGTTAGCCTTATCTCCTTTCGTTTGGGGGGGGGGGTTATGTAGGAAGGTGAAATCTGACTATATGGTTGCCCCCACTTTTTCCTGGTGTTTTGCTGGTTTATGACTTAGTTGGACTGGGTTCCTGCTATTCAGGGCCCCAGTCTATCTGCTTCCTCCATAAAATGGTTTCCATGTGCCTTAGGCACATCTCTGATTGGAATCTGGGGTGCCCTTATAAGGCCCTAGTATATGGTATACTATGTACCCAGGGCATAGGTACCTCAGAGGCCTACCAGGGGCTGCAGCATGTATTGTGCCACCCCTGGAAGGCCATCCAAAATGACACCACAGGTCTGCTACTGCAGCCTGAGTAAGGTGGTGCCTGCACCCCTTACAGTGGTGTGGGCTACCTATATCACTACCATTGCACACACATATAAACCTATAAGTCACTCCTATGGCAGGCCTTACCAATCCTGAAGGCAGAGTGCTTGCTTTTTATGTGAGAGGGTGCCCCTGCATGAGCAGAGCCCCTCTGCAGCGTTCGGAGTCCCTCCTCTGATGCTGTTTGTGGTACAGCCTGACCATATACTCTTAAGTGCATTATATCCTCGCGGTACAATGCTAACTTTGGACTGGCTGCACCAAAACATGTTGTGTTTGGTGTCAAACATCTTGGAATACTACCCCCCGCCAATTCTGGCGGCGGGGGTAGCATTCCACCCTTCTAGAGGGAGAGACATGTACACACCGGGCTACCCGGTAACTTCTTTCCAGAGCCCTGGCATCACAAAATGGATGCCGCTGCCACAGACACGGGTCTGGCCTCCTGCTGCTGACTGAAACTCTGGCAGGGGAGGCCTGGACAATACGTTTCCTGTCGAAGGGAGGTGTAACCACCTCCCCAGACAGGATAGTGTGTATTGGGGCTGGGCGGAGCACCCTCTGGTGCTTTGAAGTCCTGCACTGGGGGCACATTTGGTGTCCCTGTGCATATGCCAGTTCAAACTGGTTGCAGGGGCTACCTGCCCCTGCTCTGGCGCAAAACTGGACAAAGGGAAATGGGTGTAACCACCCTCTTCCCTGACCCTCCCATAGGTGGGTCCCCAGAGTATGTCCAACCCCCTAACTTTGTATAAGTATGGGACCCCAGTCCTTAGGACTTTAGATATCCCTGGACGAAACTCTGTAACTGAATCCTGGAACTTCGACACTCTACTCAAGACTAGAGGACTGAAGAATCTCCCTTGGGGTCAAGGAGTGACTCCCCTGCTTGGCAGGCACCAAAGAAGCAATTGTCCGGTCTGCATCACAGAAGCTCCCACCGGACACCGAAGTCTTTGCATCCCCAGAGGTAGATTTCCACACTTCCCCGAGGCTGCCCTGAGTCCCCAGCAAAGCTGAGGCCCGTAGCTGTCGTGGGTAACGTGGAACCATGACCCCTGGACACCGAGCACATTTGCAAGTGCATCCTTTTCCTGGTCTCCCATGAAGTTGTGCTTTGGGCACCAAGTAGCCCCCGCCTCCAGCACCGACTGCACTGAAGATCACTGGCCTCCACTCCACGAGTGTCCTATGAGCCAGCTCCAAGTGCGTCCACTTGAGGCTCCTTCATGGTCGCTAGTCCGTTGGCTAGTGGGCCCTCCTGAAGGCTACTCTTCTTCTGCTTGGGCTTCCCTGGTTGCTCCAGACGTGCCCTGACTTACCCTTGCTGGGTGAGTCCCTCAGACCTTGCTGATCTGTACCACCGTCCTTCTTCTATTTCCACGTGACTTGCCGTTGCCAAGGCTTGTTGGGTCCAATCTAGTCGCCGACACCCCAGTAATCGACAGACGTTGTGGGACAGCTCGAATCCAGCTCCTGTTCATTGTCGACGCCTCCTGGACCTTGTGGCTGAAGAGTCAAGGCGACCGTCAACCTACCTGAAGCACCCAACATCGGTGGGCATCTGCTCATCGCCTTCCTGGTCACTGGCTAGTGACCCAGACTCTGTCCCCTCTGCTTTCAGGTTCTTCAGATCTTCGATCCACCTTTGGATCCACCCGAACACTTTCGACTTGGTCACCAGCAGCACTTTGCAGCAGATCGCCATTGAAAACGACGACGAAACCCGACCCCGAAAGGCACCTATGCACCCGGCTTCCCTGGGTGAGGTAACACGAGTACTCCGGTGCTCCCATGGGTATTGACTCTAGAACAGCCTAGTTCTAAAGGGGTTTGCTCCAAGTCCTCCTCTAAGTGTCCTTTTTCTTTAAAACTCTAACCGCGACATTCTCCATAGAAGTCAACGGCGGCTCGCGGCTGTGTTCTCACACTGCACGCGTCCCCGTGGGTCCCCTGTGTCACTACCTTGGGTGGTTCCTTGAGGGCCAAGCACTTCTACAGGCTCTAGGCCTTGTGTCTAGCTCAGTCGTGGTTCTTATACCACTTTATTGGTATATGGTTTGGTACGCCCCTAGGGCTCAAACGTGTATTTGTGCTATTACTGTTGATATTCGACTTGTAACTTATGTACTTCGAACTCTAGCCTAATAAAGAGACTAGAGGGGTGTGTTTAAGACTAAATACATATATTTTAAATATATACCTGGTGTGGTCTTCTTTCATTTGGTCCTAGGATGCTTGTTTCCGGTCCAGGGAAGACATGGCTTGGCAGTTCGGGCTGGACTGTTCCCATGAGGCACAGGGTCAGACTGATTTGCATATGGCCATGTCTGAACTGGGGTGGTGGAGTGAGCTAAAGAATGATGATGGATTAAACCCAGATCAGTTGACTGGGGGTGAGTGTTTGATTGGCTCAAACGTTCCGTCCATCATCCCCTTTGTATCGCTTTGGTCGCCCTAAGTTGGCGGGGTATGCCCAGACGTGGGTCCCTTGCTCACTTTGCCACTGGATTCAAGCAAGCCTGGCTGATGACGGCTGAAATGCCAGAAACCGGTCCTAGGATGCTTGTTTCCGGTCCAGGGAAGACATGGCTTGGCAGTTCGGGCTGGACTGTTCCCATGAGGCACAGGGTCAGACTGATTTGCATATGGCCATGTCTGAACTGGGGTGGTGGAGTGAGCTAAAGAATGATGATGGATTAAACCCAGATCAGTTGACTGGGGGTGAGTGTTTGATTGGCTCAAACGTTCCGTCCATCATCCCCTTTTGTATCACTATAATTAGTGGACAGCATATACCAGGCCAACTTCTCACAGAGTGCAATTGAGCATGAGGCATTTGCTGTGGTCTGAAGAAGTTGAGACCATACCTGTTTGGGACTCACTTCCGGGTTCAGACCGACCACAGGCCCCTCAGATGGCTGATGCAGATGAGGGGTGAGAACCCAAAGTTGTTGAGGTGGTCCATTTCCCTACAGGGGATGGACTTTACGGTGGAACACCGCCCTGGTACAGAACACGCCAATGCTGATGGTCTGTCCAGATTTTTCCGCCTTAGTGATGAGAACTCCCAAGGGAAAGGGTAGTTCTCCCCACATTTCAGCTGGAGGGGACACGTGTTAGACCTGGTACCATTGGCGTGAGTCTCACTTCCACTTTTTTTTCTGATTGCCTCCTCTCTTTTTGATCTGTACCCGTGTTGGGGGCATATGTTGGCGGAAGCTGACCGCGAGTCAGTACGAGAGGCAGAGAGACCGACTAAGGCACCGTGATCGGTGCCGAAGTGCCTTGCTCATTGCATTGTTTCTGCATTACGAACTACCTGATTGTTACATTGTGCATTGCATTGTGTTTGCATAACGAACTGCCTGATTGTTGTATTACGCATCGCATTAGTTTGCATTACGAACTGCCTGATTGTTACATTGCGCATTGCATTGTGTTTGCATAACGAACTGCCTAATTGTTGCATTACGCATCGCATTAGTTTGCATCATGAACTACCTGATTGTTACATTGCGCATTGCATTGTGTTTGCATAACGAACTGCCTGATTGTTGTATTACGCATTGCATTAGTTTTGTATAACAAACTGCCTGATTGTTGCATTACGCATCGCATTAGTTTGCATAACGAGCTGCATTATTTTTACATTGCAAAGTACCTGCTTCTTGCTTTACGAACTGCATAGCATTGCAATAGGATTGCATTGGATCACCTAGAATTGCTCTTTAATACCGCCAGACCCTACAAGGGCTGGCTGGCCTAATAACCGGCCAGGAGGAATATTACAAATACACATATGTTGGATTTTTATCGTGTGGTCTCATCGTATATCTTTTTATATAAACATATACTTGTTTTTCTATGAAACTCGTGTGGAGTCCTTTTATGGTGTCATCATTGGGTCACTGAGAGCGTGGTTGCAAATACTTTACACATTAGCCTTGAAGATAAGCCTGGCTGCTCGTGCCAAGCTACCAAGGGGGTGAGCAGGGGCTATCTGAGAAGGTGTCCTTCCTTTCCCTGACGTGGAAGCGAGGTTCCCTACTTGGCCTAAGATACCTACCTCAGCCAACTAGGGGATCCTGGTTCTAACAGAAGGCAAGCCCAACAAGCCCTTGTAGAACCTTTAGAAATGCAGGATGTAGAGAGTCAAGTTCAGTCCTCTCACTCCCAGGCAAGAAGTCGCAGGCAGCAGGTCAACACAGCAAAGCAAGCAGCAAAGTGGCAGTCCCTCCTGGCAGCACAACATCTCTTATTCCTGGTAGAATGTCCTTAGTTCCAGAAGTGTTCTGAGTATATGGTATCAGAGGCCCACAACCTATACCCATTTTAGCCTTTTAAGTAGGGAGACTTCGAATAAAGGTCTTTGTAGTGCACAAAACCCTGCTCTTGCTCCAGGCACACTACAGAGGGTATGTGTTAGACCTGGTACCATTGGCGTGAGTCTCCCTTCCACTTTTTTTTCTGATTGCTTCCTCTGTTTTTGATCTGTTTGCTGGTTTTAGATGCTTTGGGCACTGTGCCACTGCTATTCAGTGCCACAGTGCAAGTGCTCCCTATGTTAAATTGATGTATTGATTAGTGACTCCATGATTGGGTTATTTGATTTACTTGTCAGACCCTAGTATAGTGCACCAGGGGTGCCCAGGGCCTGTAAATCAAATGCTGCTGGTGGGCTTGCAGCACTGGTTGTGCCACCCACAGAAGCGGCTTGTAAAGTGTGTCTCAGGCCTGCCATTGCAGAGAATGTGTGCAGTCTGTGACTGCCATGTCGACTTTGCAAATGCACCCACTTGCCAGTCCCTAAACCTTCCCTTATCTTCATATCAGACACCCCTGAGGTAGGCCCAAGGGCAGGGTGCATTGTAAGTATAAGGTAGGACATGCCCTGGTGTGGGTGGCATGTCCTAATAGTGAATTACAGTCATTTTCCTTTTTCACTATTGCAAGGCTACCTGTCCCCATAGGCCAGAATGGGCAGTTTGATTATAACATCTTATAATCCTAACTGACCCAGGGAACATGGTGGAAATTCGAGTTTAGTATGCCTGAACTCAGAATGATAAAATACATCTTTTAGTAAAGTTGGTTTTAACATTCTGTGTTTGAAAATACCACTTTTAGAAAGTAGGTATTTTCTTGCCTAACTGTCCAAGCCTGCCTCTGCTAGGTTGTGTATTGTGTGTCTGGTTTTGTGAGTGACAGGGGCTGGGGGATTCCAGGAGACAGGGTGAGTCAGCACAGGGCTGAATAGACCTTCCTGCATGTAGAGTGGTGGGAGGAGTAGCACCTGGGTCTGAACAGGGCTGTGGCTGCCTTCCACAATGCTGGCTCCACCTCCTGTGGTGCGTCTGATGTCCCTGGCCCACCCTGCCAAAGGAAAGAAGGAGTCCTGTAAACAAAGTGCTCCAGGACTGCACAGAACTGGTTTGGACTAGGTACAGGCCCCTCTGCCTTCAGAGGACAAAGGATTTTGCAGTATAAATATGGGGACCCAGACCCCAAGACTTTAGATCACTTCTGGAACAACAAGACGAACCTCTGCCAAGGAGAAGAACCAAAGGAAGCTGTAGGAGTTGGACTGCCCCCCTGCCAGTGTGCTGTGTTGCTGAGTTGGCCTACAGTGGTGTCTTCAGTGCCAAGGAGAGGAGAAGGAACTTTTAAAGAACTTTCATCATCTTGCAGAATATTACTCCAAGGGCTTGAATTTGAGCTTGCCTCCTGTCTGAAGTCTCAGGGATACAAAGACTTCACCCCTTCTGCTTGCCTGCAGCTGGAACTTGCTGTTCTAGCTGCTACAGAAGGAAATCGCAACACCGACGCTGGCGAGCGACGCCGTAATCTGCAACAAAGCCGTGAGCGCTGCTCCGACTTGCAACGTGGACCCGACGCCGGCCGCCGTGCCACATCGATGCCAGCGAACGACATCGTAAGCCTGCCATAGCCGTGAGCGCTGCTCCACCTTGCGACGCTGGCCCGACGCCTGCTGCTGTGCCGCATCGACTCCGAAGCCGACATCATCGCGGAGCCGATCGTCGACGTGAGTGTTCAAGAATCCATCGACATCGTGACATCGTACGGAACCGTGGTTTCGACACCATCGTGACGTCACCTCCTCTCCGGTCAGGAACCGATGCCTCCCCTGCCTCTGCAAACATCCAGTTCCCGACGCATCATCTCCCCGAAGCAAGGAACCGACACCGCAGCGCCAACGACGCCGCACCTCGCCGATGCCGTGAGCTGTCTTTGTTTTTGCTTTTCCAAGGTACTGTTCTTTGTGGGTCTGTTTTGACTCCGGGCCCGACGCCGTGCACCTCGCGGTCGGCGCCGTACTTTGGGATTTCTTTGACCTCGACGTCGTGATAACTCCAGTTGGGGTTATCTGTTGCTAAAGACTGCTTTTAAGTGAATAACCTATTTTTGAGTTATTTCTACCATCTTGAAGTATTATTTTTGAGTACAGTATTGTGGATTTTTGTCGTTTATGGTCTTGTGTTAAGTCTATATAAAGAATACTTATTTTTATAAAACCTGTGTGGTGTCCATCTGTAGTGTTTTTCACTGTATTACTGTATGTGTTCACAAATGCTTTACACACTGCCTCTGAGATAAGCCTGTCTGCTCGTGCCAAGCTACCAAGGAGGTGAGCAGGGGTTATCCAGTAGTGTAACTCCCTTGCCCTGACGTAGAAGCAAGGGTCCCTATTTGGTCAAAGGTACCTACCTCTGCCAACTAGAGACCCCCAGTCCTAACAGTATGCAACTCTTTATGTCGGGACAGGCACAGCCCAATTCAGCCTCAAGTGTCAGCTCCTCACTCTAGCTCAGGAAGACCCATGAGCCTGGTGATGGGCCATCAGGATCTGCTGGTTACACCTCAGCTTCCTTTGTGTGTGACTGTCTAAAGGGAATGTAAAAGCCCAGCCATCGTCCAGCCCTACCGTGTATTCCAGAGAAGGCAGAGACACAGAATGGTTAAAGCAAGAAAATGCCAACTTTCTAAAAGTGGCATTTTCAGACCTGCAACTTAAAAACCAACTTTAATAAAAGATGTGTTTTTAAATTGTGAGTGCAGAGACACCAGATTTACTTTTCCTATACTTTTCCAATTGAAAGTTGCACTTGTGAAGGGTCACAAGGCAGCTCCAATACCAACCTATAGAAGAGATAGGCCTTGCTGTAGTGAAAAATGAATGTAGCAGTTTTTCACTACCAGGACAGGTAAAACTCAAACGTACATGTCCTACCTTTTAAATACACTGCACCCTGCCCATGGGGCTACCTAGTACCTACCTTAGGGGTTACTTATATGTAATAAAAGTGAAGGTTTGGGCCTGGCAAATAGGTGAACTTACCAGGTCGATATGGCAGTAAAAAACTGCACATGCAGGCTCTGCAGTAGAAAGCCTGAGACATGTTTGAAGGGCTACTCATGTGAGTGTCACAATCAGTGCTGCAGAACCACTAATAGTATTTGCATTACAAGCTCTCAGTGGCATAACATTAGCCCCAGGGGGGCACTGAGCTCTAGGAGGTCCCCTCAGCATCACAAAGTCACGTACCGTGCACTGCCCAGCACTGTGCACGGGTGGTGAGCCCCTGACCTCTGGGGTCTGCTGCATGCCACCTAAAACTCACGTAGCTGCTGCTCCTATGTCAACGTGCACTCGACCCAGTTTCTGAGTCCGAAACAATGTTCTGGGCCTGGGCGCCTGGCTGTCTCCTCTGGGTTCAGGGATGGGGCGTGCTGTGTCGTCATGCACAGTGGTACTGCACGTATGAGGCTTAGCTGCTCTGCTTGGCTTGCCCATAACTCGGCTGCTGTTTCAGGTATGGTTTCCAGCCAGACTAACGCTGCAGGTAATGCTGCAGCTGACCCTTTTGCTAATCTGCTTGGTGCTCATGGTATACATATGCACATTACACTGAAAAGCAGATGTTAATTTGCGTGCATGGATCACCAAGCAGGCTTTGCTCCGTTTTTGTAAAAGAAAGGTAACACGTTTCTGAGGCGTGTGCCCAAGCCTGCTCGGTTTATGTCCGTCTTCTCAGTCTAGTTTTGCTGTTCTTTTTTAATTATTTTTTCACTCTACTGCATCCTTTTCAGCTACCAACCTGCCTTTTGCTCTATACTACCACACCTCCTCATTGGCTAGCTCAGTTTCCATACATTCGCTGAGGAACATAAGAATCCCTAACACCCACCTGCTACTGCCCTGCAGTGCCAGTGCCCGGCTGGGCTGGCTCTCCAGCTGAGCCTTCAGCTGCTCTGCTTTGTGCTCATGGTCTGGTACACACTGGCATACCACACCAAAAAGCAGATTTTGTTTTTCTTCGTAAGCATAGATTACACAGCAGCAGTAGCATTCAGGCCTGACACAAAATTACCATAATTCTGAGCTGTGCACCGAGCCCATTCTATGTATGCCTGTCTTGGCGTCTTTTCTCTGTCTAGTCTTGTTCTTCTCTTTCCCTTGTTCTTTCTCTCGGTGGCATCTTTAATTGTTATTTCTTTTGACCTTTCTCACCTCAACCCCTCAAATGTCGACCTCTCTCAAAGTTACACTTTTCATCCTTCTCTGAGGAGCACAATCACTGACACCGACGGCAGGCTCCTATTCCAACCCTACAGGCCTCTCAGAAGCACGGGCGTTGGGCTTTGCTGGCAGCGCAGAGAAGCAGTCACTCCCTCCTTCCACTTCTATGCCCCTGTAGCTGAGGCATGTGGAAGAGGAGTCCAGTTTTAGGAAAAGGCCCAAAACCTGGCTTTTCCCTCAGTAGTTCCCCGCTGCTCTACCCTACCGGTCAGCAGAAGTTACCTAGCGCTAGGAGGCCTTCGGGAAGCCAAGCGCTTTATAACAACCTAAACCTAAACCTCTGCTCATGCTTTCGGTCTTGAAGCCCAGGCTAATGGTCAGCATGGCTTGCATCAATTATTTCTGCAGCTTTCCATTTCTCACCTTCTCCCTTTCTTTTGCTGTCTTCTCTGTCCCTGTTGCTCTCCAAGTCTCTTGCTCTCTTTCTCTCTCTCTCTCGCTTCTATCTCTCACTTGCCCTTTTTCTCTTTCTCCTCTCTTTTCCTCTCCTCATAGCCATCCTGGTACTCTGGCTCACCCTCGTTCGCTCTTCTCCCGCCTGATTCTTTCTTTCTCTCCTCTCTGTGGCTATGACTCTTTATATGTATGTATGAGTGCGAGCATGCATGTGTGCACATATGTACGTATGTGTTTATGTAGTATGTGTGTAGGTATATAGGTGTCTGTGTGTAAACATGTGTGCTTATGCATGTATATTTATATGAATTCATATATTTAAGTATTTACTCTAAGTGTTTTTGTCCTAGAATAAGTTAAGGGTGCTGACATATGCCTATTCATAACAAGAAATTCAAGCATGTATTGGAGTCCAGCCCTCTCCCACGTACTCGAAAAGGCTTGGTCTGCAATTTAAAAATACTGTAAATCAGGGTCTCCTATAATCTGATATACTCGCCATATACTGTTTCTAAAAGCATTCCTCTTTTTCTGACAACCTGGTAATATAACTCAGTCAGCTACCCTAAAGGTACCAGGTGGGAAGCTCAGTGGGTCCATACAGTGCCTCTACGAGGAATAACAGCTATTGAGTTGCTATCACTGTTCGCGAGTCCCAGGCAATTATGTTGTATGTACTCACTATAGCAGTAAGGGTTATGGGGAGGGGATGCCCAGCAACTAGTTTCTGTGGGAGAGAAACACAGAAAATTATCATTTTCCTCTGCAGACATGTTTTTCACGTGTGCTGCAGAATTTTCCAGCAAAAAACTTTTTAACAAGAAAAGTTCTGCAGAAGTCATTACAGGATTAAAAAGTTCAAATATTTGTTCAGTGGAATAATCACGAAATTAGCACAATTCCACTGAGGGTATGAAAACTTTGCACCTCTAGTTCTATTTGCTCAATCCTTCTGAGGTTGTGGAGAGTAAGAAGATATTTTATCATCAAGAAATGATTCACTTTGAATGTGTGCTCTACAGACCGACCTTTATTACCTTCACTAGAAGCATTTTAGCAAACAGCATTTAGAATATTGCTAAAAATAATTAATATTTGGCATATAAATCACTGAGACACAAAAAGGCAAATTAATCTGCCAAGGATCACACAGTGTAGGAAATGGTTGAGCTAAGAATTAAGGCAAAATGCCTGAGAATTCAGTCACCAGGGGGTGCCTTGATGATATGCAGAGGTGACACGTAATCTGGGTGTCTTGCGGAGTATTGAGCACTCTTACATTACAGTCTGCTGCAAGTGGACTTTTATGACTTGCCTCAGAACTATATCCAGGGCAGTGAATTGTTATTGTCCCATTTTGTTTTGGCTGCCCTGCAGGGCAGTGCTTCTACAGCCAAATAAAGTGTTTTTGCATAGGCTCAGTAAGGAAAGGTAGGTGTAGCGCTTTTCCCTGCAGGCTTACTTGGAAGTGTCGATACAATCTGATTAAAAATAATGCTGCTCATTGGGTCTATCCCATCACCATTACATAGCCTACTGTGAAAAGACATGCATATTTTTGGTAGAGTGGTTCTGGATGTCCCTATACACCAGTCCATCAGGGCCGGGATTCAAGATCTGCATTGGCTTCCAGTTGGCCAGCGTGTGAAATTTAAGGCACTTTGCATCGCACACAAGGCACTTCATGGAGACGGCCCACAATTTCTTCATCACGTTTTTAACTGGTACTCTCCCAGTAGGTCACTACGATCAGCTAATGCCTTTTTAATGCTCACCCCCAGAGTTAAAATTATGAACTGGGGGGGTAGGAGCTTCAGACATAGTACCATTAGGATATGGAACGCTCTTCCGCTTTCTCTTAGGAAGATTACATCCCTGCTTGAATTCAAGAAACACCTTAAGACCTGGCTTTTTAAAAACTAGTCTCCCGCTTCAGTATGTGGTCCGCAACGCGCCTAGACACCTATGGGTAGTAGTGCGCTATACAAATTGTTATAACATAACATATTTCTACTAAAACCCCACTGTCTCTTACGTCGAATCTTCTGGTCTTTCAAAGGCACCCCATCTGGACCAGCTTCACCCAGACCCAGCAAGCACCATGCACAGGCAGATGAAGAAAAGTATGTATCTTGACTTGTACATTCTGACCAGGCTGAGGCAGGACAGCACTCTTCCCAGGTACAACGGGCACTACATGGCCATGGTCCTTGCTGGACAGTTACTGAACGCCACCAAATGACCACAATCCCAATACATAGGTCCTGGACCCATGCTATGGGGCAGTCATCATTTAGAGAGCTGCCCAAATGTTCTTCTAGAGGCCTCCTGCCCTGGGACCATTCCATAACACAAAGGGGTGTCAAGGTCCCCGAATAAATTGCATTTTCAACACTGAGGTGTCCTGGCAGCTGTGCTGTCAAGGAACACTTCAAAGAGCAGGCCATGAATGGCAGGCCCGTTTTCACACGTAGCGAGAGCTGAGCCGGCTTGTGTGGACTCCCCAGGTGGGGCTGTTTGTTCTGCTCCACACTCCCCATTTCCAAAGCAAGTTAACCACTCATTAGGTTTTTGGTCACTTTAAATGTCCTTACTTTGAAAGGACCAAAGGTTTTTAGCACTATTCTCAGAGGTCAATTGATTTTGCACATGCCCCACAAATTATGTTTGTTTCAGGCCTTTAAAAGTCACAGTCACAGAGGGAGAGATCGTGAGGGACACTCAGCACAATACAGTCGACTTCAGTTTGTATTATTCATACACACCATTTAATATTTGGACTAAATCTGTTTTCAAACACTCACACTTTTTGCACATAAGTCACATGAAGATAGCATGTTTTACCCAGGATTACACAATTTGGTAGGGTAGGAGAAGCAGGGTTTAGAAGTGTTTTCATTTGGTGACACAGAGTGTAATCTTTAGACATCTCCCTTAGTGATCAAACAGCAACTATTCTGTTAAAGGGACCAAAAATAGTGACACGGCAAACAAGAGGAAAAGTTAATCTAAATGACTTCCTCATGAAGGTAAGTTAATTATTTCACAGTGAATAGATGGGACAGTGAAATTTTAGGGAGACTATAGGGCCAAAATCACAAATGGCAAAACCAGATACTGGAGTAGATGATTAATCATAGGCCATACGTAGGGCACTATGGGAATTCTAAGACTGAAGGAAGGAAAATATGGGAACTGGGGACAATGGATGGAATCCTTGTATGGTAACATCTGGCACTTAGGATCATGAAAAAACAAGGCAGTAGTCAGAAAAAACTACCCCCCACTTTCAAACATATTGCTAATGAATGGCAGTAAGTGAGGCGAACACTTGTTCGGCTGCTCCCCTGAATTTTGTCTTCTGTCCATCCTTCTCTTATTCACCTTTGCTTTGCTTCATTTACCCATCAATACCATTCTTCTCCCTATCCATCCATCCTTACTTCTCTCCAGCCATCAATAGATTCATCCCAACCATATATGCATCCATCAATCCATCCTCAGCCAATGCTCCATCCCCAGTGGCACACTCCTACCCGGAGCTTAAGCAGCTTAAGGATGAGATTCATAACGCCCTTGGTAGTAGCTAGGAATCAAAATCATGTCCTCCTTCTCAATGCATCCTCTCACTACCACCCTCCAATGGTGCCCTTCATCTCTCCATTGCCCTCTTTCACATTTATTTAATTTCTTGTATAGTGCTACTCATTTTGTGGCAGTGGGCCAAAGGGGTGGGTATGAGGCACCCTCGTTGTAAACGCAAGGGGTGCCCATTAGCTTTTTTTACGCACCAGTAAGTCCTGGGCACATGTACTGCACTGGAATATGACTCGTTATTTCGCATACCATTACTTCGCAGCTTTTTACTGCGATGTTTTTACTTTGCAAATACCGTTACTACGCAAGTTTTTAGTTCGCATACCTTTACATTGCAAGTGTTAATGTATGCGAACTAAAAAGTTGCCTAGTAATAAAAACCCAACACTACACTAAATACTAAATACAAATACACTACCCTACACATCACAAACTCTAAAACACTACCCAAACCCTCAAACACTACACTACCCTACACTACTCAAACACCACTACACTACCCTAAACCCTAAATCACTACCCCCTGTACCACCCTCCCCCTTCCCCCAGCCCGCTCCCTACACTCAAACACTACCCCTCACGCACCCCGACACTACCCTAAACCCTAAAACACTACCCTACACTACACAAACACCACAACACTACCCTAAACCCTAAATCACTACCCCCTGCACGACTCTGCCCCTACACCCATTCCTGTCCCTACTCCCAAACACTACTCTGCACGCAACCCCGACACTACCCTAAACCCTAAAACACTACCCTACACTACACAAACACCACAACACTACCCTAAACCCCTACCCTAAACCCTAAAACATTACCCCATCACGACCCTGCCCCTACCCCCAAGACTGTCCCTACACTTTAACACTACCCTGCACGACCCCCGACACTACCCTAAACCCTAAAACACTACCCTACACTAACACCACAACACTACCCTAAACCCTAAAACACAACCCCCATCACGACCCTGCCCCTACCCCCAAAACGGTCCCTACACTGAAACACTACCCTGCATGACCCCCCGACACTACCCTAAACCCTAAAACACTACTCTACACTACACTAACACCACAACACTACCCTTAAACCAAAAAGACTACCCCCTGTACGACCCTCCCCCTACCCTAAACCCTTAAATACTACACAGCCCCTCTTACCTCTCTCTCTCCTCGCTTCCTGTCTTCTCCGGCTTCCTGCGTCATCAGTGTTGCACGTCGTTGTGATGAAATGGATGCGCGTCCGTTTCCACACAACAATGTGGATAGCCTTTACTTCACAAGCGTTACAACGCATGCAATGTATCAACTTGCGTAGTAAAGGCTACGCGTTGTAACATCGCATGCGTTCTAACGCTTGCAAAGTAATGGTATGCAGTGTAACAGCCGCGTACTAATGGATGTTTACCACTGCACTGCACTAGGGGCTGATCAGTAAATTAAATGTGCCAATCATGGAGAAACCAAATGCCATTACATTTTAGGCACAGAGCACATGCACTTTAGCACTGGTCAGAAGTGAAAAAATGCACATAGTCCTAAAGCTAGCAAAAACGATGTGCAGCACACAGTCAAAAACACAAGGTCAGAAGGCAAAACATCAGGGGAAACTGTGCCAAAAAATACCAGGTCTAACAATTTCCCTTTGGCAAATGCTACAGAAGGGATGAAGGGTGTGAAGTACAAGGCATATTTTGCCCTTGTGAGTTTGTGAATGCCCACAAACTCGTACCCTTGGCCACCCTAGAAATGGTCAGAGAATTACTAGAACAAAGAACTGAAGTACCTTCTCTTGCAGGGTGGGAAGGGAAATGGACCACCCTCAAACTTTGAGAGGGTGTAGGGGAAAGTTTTGCATCCGAGTAATGTTTTTCCCCATTGAGAAAAAAATTGCATTTGTACAATGGGTTGTGTTTCCCCAAAGAGGAGTTGTGGTCTGTCCATGCTTAATTTATAACATAATGAGTGCTGGTGCCCAAAACACTGATAAAAAGACAGTGGCCGGTGCTATAAAATAAACCTGCACAGAATACCATGACTGCATAGTCCAGAATCCACTTCATGCCTCTTTAATCCACTGCCAGACACACTCTGCCCCTTATCTCACTGTTTCAGGCTCCTTCTTTCTCTCTTATTGAAGGTTTTTTCCGACTTCTCGTCCTTCTTCTTTTCCTTATGTGTGTTTTCCCCTGGGGCGGCTCCTCCATGTGGGCGGAGGAGCATCGCCCCACTGCTTTCTCGCAGTGCGAGAAGCAGAAACATAAAATGGTATTATAAATACAATTTTACGTTTCTGCTTCTCGCACTGTGAGAAAGCAGAAGGGTTTGGTTGGGGGGCGGGCGGGTGGGCTGTCCTGCTGTAGGGCAGGGGAGGAGTGGCTTGCCCACTCTGAGGGCGCTGACTGTTTGGTCGGCCCCAGGGCGTGAATAAAGCCAGACCTGGTGGGCTGCCAATGCTTGCTCTCAAATGTGAAGTCCACAAAGACTGAGAACACCAATCCAGACTCATGACTCATTTTTCAACAAAAGTTGAAAAAATTAAAAATTTTCTTTTTAATTTGCCAATGTTCGTTTCTTTTCCAAATATAGAGCGTGTTGACACTGTTTTGAGTGGAAGTGCTTCTTGACATGAGTGTGTGAATGCAGTTTTACAACCACTGCTCTTCAATATTAGACATTCCTTTAAATTATTGACACCTCTTTTATCTGTGAGTTAAATTATTAGTGACTGAGTCACTTGTAACAAGTTTGAAAGTCCTTCCAACTTGCCACCAAGGGCTCAGAATTTTCCAACTAAGCCTTTAAACGCGTACTCTTTGGCAAGCTCCAACAGCCTGTGCCATCCTCCATCCTTTACACATGTGAGTCTTGAGTCTGTGAGTTCTGTCATGGAAATTGCATGTTTACTGTCTTGAAGAGGCGTGATCATGGAAAGTGCAAAGCTCCTTGGACTGGAAAAGAACCTTGAATTAATACCAGGGAGTAGGCAGTGGCAGCCGACACAAATAAAAAGTGGTGGGGCGGGTTGAGGGCGTGCGGGGGAGCACAGGGGGGAGGAGCGCGGTGGTGTTAATAATAAATAAAACTTACCTGATGATGCTGACCGCCTCGTGCCTCAGTGCTCCTCTGCTTCCTGCTCCCAGCAGTCCCTGGGACAGCATCAGAGACTCCCCATTGAATCCCTGCGCTGCTCTCATGCTATTACCAAGCATGAGAGCAGCACGCAGATTGGCCTGAGAGGGCTGGTTTAACGCTCACTCAGGCACAGGGAGTCTGTGCTGTTTCTCCAACCCGGCTGTGCAATACAGCTGGGTTGGAAAAACCTAACTGCACACGTCTGCTTGGCCGGCCTAAGACGGTCGGCCAAACCCACATGCACACTTAGCAGTGGAAATCACTCCGCCCCATCTGCCATAACCCGGCCCCGCCCCTCCCTACACACTCTGGCTCAGCCAGCAGCTGAAAAATAAAATGATAATAAAATATTGTTTTATTTTTCAGTTGCCGGCTTTGAACCAATGGGGCGACGCTCCTCTGCCATTGCGGAGGAGCCACCGCTAAGAGTAGGTGTTATGGACTAGTTGCCTTTGCTCTCTTTTGGGTTGTCTATTGTCAGTAATCAGCAGAGGCTGAGCCTAGTTCTCCTTTATTCTCTGTTTACCGAGCATATCCTGATGTGTGGACGCTACAGCAGCCTGTTCCCTACCCCAACACACTTGCATTCTGTGCCTGTCATGTCTTCGAAGACTAACTCCATGCACTAAAGCTGAAATGCCATAGAGTCTGTACTTTTCCATTTGTGATATGACAGTATTTCATGCATTGGTGGTGAACCTTCTCTGATGCACATAGCTGCACCATCTTGACCTCAACCCACATGCACTTTTTATCTCTACGTCTTTTATACTGATCCTTTTCCGCTGCACTGAAGCTTTTCCATCCCTCCCACCCTGCTGTACCCCCCACCCCCAGAGGAGAGGCGAGTCCCCGTCCCACAGGAAGGGTATGAACTTGAGCAACGACCAACTGTGGGGGCGCATTGCTCCTGACTCTCCAGTCTCTGGGAAGCTGCGAGCTGTCGGTGCGGGGAATGGTGAGAGAATGGCGTCCATATTGGAGGTGAGGAGACATTGCTGCGCCCCTCTGTGATTCAGCTTCCCCACAGCCTCCAACGCTCAACCGACCCTCATTGAAGAGGTCGGACTGCGGCTCCTCCCTGATGCGTGGTGCAGTGTCAGGGGACAACCGGGAAGGTTGTCCGGCCTGGGGCACATTGATTACAGCCTGGCTTGATCACCCCTATGTAGCACGACGGCCGAGACAGGGCTAGCGGCTGGGGCCCTTGGATGTTGTTTGGACTTATCTTCAATCTAACCACAACCAGCCGAGACCATAACCTTATGCTATATAATATCATTATGTTACGTCTATATTCTTTGCGGTCACTTCCTGCCAATACTGGCAGATTATATCTACACTCTTAGCTTAAATTGCAGTTCTTTCATAAACACCATTGTAACGTTCTCCTTCTGTGTTTAGACTCATGTAACTTATATGTAATCCATGTACTCTGAAGTCCTTATGCAATGTAACTGGTTCTATTGTAGAGCGCTACAACACCTTCGGGTAAAGTTTGCGCTATATAAAAACGCATAAATAAATAAATCTTCTAAGTGTGATCTGTGCCCGTATGCCCATCAAGTCTGTTTCTAGGCACTGGCCGTACACCATCTTAGATTCCATTCTCTTCTTCATCCACATCTCACCTGTGCCAATCATGGCCGATCACTGCTAGACTAAGCATAGTTGAGTCAATGGAACTGAATCCCTGCACTGCTCATGCGAGACAGACTTCGGGTACCTCGAGACAAGTGGGCTGACCTTTCTCTTCTCTGTCAGTGTTTACAAATGACTAGAGGCCACCCCCTCAGCGCAGTGGCATTTCCCAAGCTCAAAACGAAAACAATTGCATCTGAACTGCAGGGCTAGGCAACGCCATTGTCGCAGGGGAGCGAGCACTCGACTTCTGCGGCTGCCAAGCTTAGCTTTTCATTTCTGTTCTTCAGGCCGGCTCCTTCGTATTTCATGCTTGGCCGGGAGCCTTGCTTGCTTTCGGCGTTCAGGTGTCCAGCGTCCTTCCCCGATGCCCAGAGCTGCCTTTCAGATTTGTTTTGCTGAGCCCTACCAGGAGGCCGCGGCGGGAGCTCGGTTCACCGCCTTTGTACTCCTGTGCAAAGGAACGACGAAATGCAAGAGCGTGTCTCTTCTCCTCCTGGCATGTGCGATTGCAGTGTGTGAGCCTCACCTGTCCTCAGGGGCTTCTCCGGCTCTTTCTTGTTCTGCACTTTTGTTTGTGCCAGAACGTTCGATGAAACACAAGTGAATTCTGAATTACTATTGGCCGTGTTCCTCCGTTAAAATCTGGGTTCATAATGATCAAATTACCATTCCTTTAGAGGCTTTCCCGAAGTATGAAGCTATCCAAACATGGCCGAATGTCTTGGCTGAGATTGCCTTTCTACACATTCTCCCCCACATGCTCGCTGCTCTCTCCTCATCTAAAGTGCTGGAATTGGAAAAACTTTACTCAAGGGAGCCATAAATTGGGGGTCAAGGCGAGACAGCAAAAAGGGGCGGACTCATAAGGGTGGAGTAATTAAAAGGAACCCCATAGCCAACATACACATTTATCTTTTTAAGAACTCTACCAGAAAGAAACAAATTTGCAACAAGGAGAAATGTGACAGCAAATCTGTTCTGACTTAATTGGTTGCAAAATGCTGCATTTTAAAATATATTATGTGGTTATGGCAAGTGCTGCAGAGAGCCTTGTGTATTCGGTAAATCACAGCGAAGTATAATAATGGCAAGACAACTCTGGTGGTTAATGCACTTACCAGCAAGATCTGTGTTTTGTCTAGTCACAGATTTGATTCATAAAGAAGCATAAAGGGTTAATGTGTCTCCTGCCAAGCACATCATATGCCATGCAGATGACCGGTGCTTATTATATGTAGATATGTAATGGGTTACTGCTTTTGATAATGAGATTCGTTTATTTCTTGCAGTTCATAAATTGCAGTCCTCCTAATGGACCACAGTGAGCTATGAAGCAGCATCAAAGGCCTTCATGCAAATTGCAAGGCATGGGTTTAGAACCGTAATGTTTTTTCTTAATATGTTGTTAATATAAAGCTGCTGAAAAGGATTTCTTTGGCTAGTAATAAAGTCTTATTAGTACAGACAACCCCAAGCACTGTTATGTTTTAAATCCTGACTTTGTTTTTCTCCCAGCTATGCACTCCTAACATATTATTCCTACCATTAAAAACGCTGTGTGACTCCCACAACTTGAAGCCCTCATTGTCTTATGTAAAATCATTTACATAGATTCACACACTTGTATGATTTATTGTAGATATATAATGTGTGCATGTGATATAAAGTACTCTGACACCCTATATTGGGATGAGTAGTGTAATAGAATAAAACAAAATAATTTAGCAAGTGCTATTTAAATTGTTATTCATATAAACACTGGCATAGACCCATACATCTCACATTCTTACAATGCATGCATATCTCTTATATGCGGGAACTGAACTAAGTCAAAAGCTTGCTACCAAAACATAGTTTCTCTTAAGTACTTGTCAACTGAGAACAAGCTGGGTACTTTTGTTTCCCCTCCATAGCATTGGCGTCTAGGTGTTAGACTCCAGATGCCTCGCAGCCAGAATCATGCTCGAAGAAAGGGAAGGCTGATGGACCTTTAAATCCAGCCTTTGCTTTATGATGAGTAAGACCTCTGACCCTCGGTCTAGGTCCACTCTCTCCCCACTGCTCCGCTGTGCCGTCTCTTGCCTCCAGACCCCGACCTCCTCCTTGGGAGGTTCGAGGCTGCTGCCCGCTCCTGCGCCTGCTGCCCGCTCCAACTGGGACCAGACTGCCTCCAACCACCGTAACCTTTCTCAGCCGTTTTTTTCTTAATTTTTTCCCTGTTGTGCCACTGTTATTGTGCCCATCTGTGTCTTGCTCTAATTCCACCACTGTTTTTATTTTCTCGTGCCTGCCTGTTCCTTTTGCCTTTCGCCGCTGCTGCCCCTGCGGCCCCTCCCCCCGAATTCCCCCCGGAATTTCCCCCGAAATTTCCCCGGAATTCCCCTGCTCCCGCCTCCCAGCCTCTCCTCCCTCCCACCTCCCCTACTTAATGGCGGCCACTGCGTGGTCGCGCAGCGGACATGCGCAGCGGGCGCGCCGCCGGCCGGCCAAAGGCCAAAGCCCGGCCGGCCAAAGCCCGACCGCGGCCAGCGCCAGGAACCCTGGACCTCCCACTACCCATCGCTACGACACCACCACCCTCCTCGCACTCAACCCTGGAAGACTTAGAGAATGCCAACAGGCCTCGCCGAACACGACCCACGGCCAGTTCTCCTGCCTCCACTGCCGCCAGACCCTCACCGCCACCCCGGCCTCCAACACCGCCGACGCCAGCACCGGCGACACCCTAAAATGCATCCTCCTCAACGTACGCTCCGTACACAAACACGCCATGGAAATCTGGAACCTACTCGACTCTCTTTCGCCCGACATCGCCTTGTTCACAGAGACCTGGACCAACGCATCCTCCGCCCCCGACATCAGCACCACCATCCCAGACGGATACAAGATCCAGAGGAAAGACCGCCCCAACCACCCAGGAGGGGGCCTCGCCATCGCCCACAAGATCACCCTCCGCCTCACCACCTCCAGCGAAACCTTCCCCTCCGCCGAACACCTGCACTTCAAGATCCAGACCACCCCCAAAGCCACACTCCGAGGAACCCTCGTCTACAGACCCCCCGGCCCCCGAACACCCTTCGCCACCACCATCACCAACTTCATCGCACCCCACGCGATCGCCTCAACAAACTACATACTCATTGGAGACTTGAACTTCCACCTCGACAACCCCAGTGACCCCAACTCCACTATCCTTCGTGACAACCTCGCCAGCATCGGACTTAAACAACTTGTCAACACACTGACCCACAGAGCAGGACACGCCCTTGACCCCATCTTCGCGGCAGGAAACAGCGTCCATTTCAGCCAAACAACGCAGCCGCCATGGACCGACCACCACTGCGTACACTTCGCCATCAACAAACCCAAGGCACCCAAACCAGCCCCACGCCCACCACGAAGGAACTGGAGCAAGGTTACCGTCGAGCAACTTAACTCCACCCTCACCCGAGACAACCACACGTGGGGACCCGAAGCAAACAGCGCAAACGACGCAGCCAGAGAACTCCACACCTGAATCTCCAACTGTGCAGATGAGTTCGCCCCGCTATGCAACCCCGACAGACAACGCCCCAGGAAAGCCGCCTGGTTCACAACCGCTCTCCAAGAAGCCAGACGCACCTGCAGATGCCTGGAGAAGAACTGGAGAAACACCAAGACAACCGAAAACCACACCACCTACAAGGACGCCATGAGGGACTACCACAACCAAATCAGAGCCACCAAAAGGAACTTCATCCACAACAAAATCCTGGCCAATTCCACCAACTCCAAGGAACTTTTCAGTGTCATTCAAGAATTCACCAACCCACGCAGCAAAGTCACAGACATCACCCAATCCCAAGACCTCTGCGACAAGCTTGGAACCTATTTCCACCTCCAGATCAAAAACCTCTATGACAACTTCATCGACCATCCACCAGGCGACACAGACGGCCCCCGCCCCCCAGAAACACCAGCCAGCTCACCATCTCCAACTGGACACCGATCACGGCCGAAGACACCGCCTCGACCATGAAAAGCATCCACTCGGGGGCCCCCACCGACCCCTGCCCCCCTCACATCTACCAGAGAGCCGTGGCCGCCATCGCACCCAAACTACAACGCACCATCAACACCACCTTCAAAACAGGCACCTTCCCAGACGACTGGAAGCGCACAAAAGTCAGACCCCTGCTCAAGAAGCCCACAGCTGACCCCACCGACCTCAAGAACTATCGGCCCATCTCGCTCCTCCCCTTCGCAGCCAAAGTTGCAGAGAAAACAGTCAACAGGAAACTGACACGATTCATTGAAGAGAACACCGTCCTCGACCCGTCCCAATCCGGATTCCGAAGGAACCACAGCACAGAGACCGCCGTATTCGCCGCCACAGACGACATCCGCACCCTCCTGGACCAAGGCCACTCTGCAGCCCTCATCCTACTCGACCTATCAGCGGCCTTCGACACCGTCTCCCATCGCACACTAGTCGTCAGACTACACGACGCAGGCATACAAGGAACAGCCCTGGACTGGATCCGATCATTCCTCACCGGAAGAAGCCAAAGGATCAGACTCCCACTCTTCCTCTCCAACCCCACGAAAATCACCTGCGGAGTCCCACAGGGTTCATCACTGAGCCCCACCCTCTTCCACATTTAGATGGCCCCCCTCGCAGCCATCGTCCGACAACACGGCCTCAACATCGTATCCTACGCTGACGACACCCAGCTCATCCTCTCCCTCACCAAAGACCCCACCACTGCCAAACTCAACTTCCAGAAAGGAATGCAAGACGTCGCAGTCAGGATGACCAACAGCTGCCTGAAGCTCAACGCCGAGAAGACAGAAGTCCTCGTCCTCGGTACCACCCCTTCTGCATGGGACAGCACCTGGTGGCCGACCGCCCTTGGAAGCCCACCTACCCCCTCAGACCACGCCAAGAACCTCGGCATCGTACTCGACTCATCACTCTCCATGAACCGACAGGTCAACGCCGTCACCTCCAGCTGCTTCAACACCCTCCGCATCCTCCGCAAGACGTTCAAGTGGATCCCCCCTGAGTCAAGGAAGACAGTCACCCACGCACTCATCACCAGCAGACTGGACTATGGAAACGCACTCTACGCTGGCATCAACAAGTCCCTACTCCGCAAACTCCAGACAGTACAAAACACCGCCGCCAGACTCGTCCTCGGCATCCCCCGACACGAACACATCAGCCAACACCTACGAAGTCTCCACTGGCTCCCCGTGCAGAAAAGAGTCACTTTCAAAATCCTCACTCACGCCTACAAATGCCTACACAACAACGGACCCAAATACCTCAACGACAGAATCAACTTCCACGTACCCAAAAGAAACCTCCGATCTTCCAACCTCGTACTGGCCGAAACCCCGCGCATCCACAGAGCCAGAGCAGGCGGAAGATCCTTCTCTCACATTGCAGCCAAGACCTGGAACGAGCAACCGGCAGACATCAGACGCGCCCCCTCCCTGAACACCTTCAGGAAGACCCTCAAGACCTGGCTCTTCGGCTAAACAGATCTGCGGACCCCCCCCCTCAGCGCCTTGAGACCCTCACGGGTGAGTAGCGCGCTTACAATTCCCTGATTGATTGATGAGCTAGAATTCAAAATAAGGGTGTGCACTCTGTCAACACCAGAATATTAATAGGACACAATATCAAAGACAAATTATCGAGAAATTTTTTTGGACACGTTAAGTCTAGAATTTCTATACCTAAGTCCACATATACGTGCCTACATGGTACATATATCCTCAAGGTATATAGATGTGGAGTTAGTAGTAGTAAATCTATACTTCCTTACGGTGCTTAATTTGAGCCGGTGGATGCTGGTGGGTGCCACCAGCACTCATTTTTGGGGAGCAGCACAAATTTGTACAAATTTCATTTTAACCATTGGAGAAAAACACACAAATGTGAAAGACGGAGGAAGAGAAAGATGGGAAAACAGGCCCAAAGAGAGAAAGCATGGGGCAAGAGTGAGATAAAGTGGTAGGGGATATTTGGTAGTGGATTAAAGAGGCCTGAGGGGAACTCAAACACTATGCAGTCTTGGTATCCGACGTGCCAATTTTTAATAGCACCCCAGAGCAGAACTTTGGGCACTGGCACTCAGCCTTTTAAAAAGTAAGCACTGCTATCCTACAATCACTCACCTTTCAATATTTTGTCCCTCTATATTACTCTGTCACAATATTTTAGTGGTTGAACAATAGCACAATCTAAAATAACAAAGTCACCTCACTGCCTCCATGTTGCTGCTCCAAACTGAAAACAGACAATGTGCAGATGGATCCTACCGAGTTCTGTGCCGGTGTTGGCAAATTACACCGGGGCACAGATTCAGTATATTTCACTGGGGCCAGACAGATCCCCTATCTGGCTCCATTACAGTTGCCAGACCTGGAATCCAGCTGGATCCCCCTTCATTCCCACACCACTCATCTGCATTTTAGGATGACTGAAAGTCTGCTTGTTTTGTAAGGATTATTCAGTCCTTCAAGTGGGTAGCAGGTTTCTTAGTGCCAGGAGGCCCTGTTGGGTAGCAGAGCACTTTATAATCCTCATTCATAGACAATTCCTAGGTGAAGGCTGGCATAGGATGGCACTTGGTAGCTGACTGGACTCTTACAACTGCTGTGAGGCTAGGTGGTGCTGAATGTTTCCAAGAAACACCTGCACAAATGGTACCACTTGTCATCTTGGCTAATAATTTCAGCATGGAAGGTAAGTGAATTCGTCAGGAGACGAAGGGAGGTGCCAGCGACCCTCTGGGTGCAGTGATCCTGTGCATTGATGGTAGCAGTGTTGGGAAAACAGCCATTCTCTGAGGGGTCTTTCCTGGGAAGAAGAACCAAGGCACAAAATCACAGAGTACAATGCCAGGGGATGTATAATGATGGGCTCCAATGGCGCAGAGAGAAGCGCCTGTTTATGATCCTGCAATGTGTAAAATAAATTAATTTAAGCCAATGTTTCTCTGAGTTAATGCTTCAAATTCAGGCAGAACAGTTCAGAAACAGAAAGAGACAAATCTTGTTCACAGTGTTTGAGCTGTAGTGTCTGCAAATGAAGCTCTAATCTGGACAAAACAGCTTAAATTATTTGACTTTATACACTGCACGAGCATAAAAATAGGCGCTAGGCTCTGTGTTGTGCCAGTGCATCTGATCATGAAGGGCCAGGTCTTTACAGCCGTGGTTGCAGTTGGTACTCTCAGAGTGAGTGCACAATTGTGGAAAGGTAATCATAGTACAGCAAAGACACTGATCCTGCTATGCAGCAAGAGAAGTTTTTTCAAATGACAATGAGAATAATCGATACAACTGGGTGAATTTTAAATGACATTGGCGTAATTAACATAAATTCAGCAATTACGCATTTCATGTTAGGCTTGTTAAGCGAAATTCCTGAAATGACGCCATTGTGGCACTTTGCATATTTACATGTCATTCACATTACAAATTTACTGCAAACATACCATTTGCGGTAACAATTTACTGCAAATGCACGAGAACAACAGGATACGAGTAGCAGTTGTTCGCCGTGCTTTTGTGTTTTGCACTTCTTTTAGCATGAAATGCGTCCTTACATCAAAAATTGATACAAGGACGCCCTTAATGCTTAAATATAGAGCAAAATGATGGATTTGTGTTTCACGTATTTATGCATAATTTCTTATAATTTTTCAGAAATTTCTTGTAAATACGTGAAAGCGAATTACGCAAATTTTACACACCCCTACTAACAACAAATTCCAACCTTAAACTGGACATGCAGATTTCACACTTTCCTTGAGCTCCTTCAACAGGGGTGAACAGGCACCTCAGCTCGAAGGCCTTGCCCAACAAGTTGTGTGCTGAAAACCAACTGACTAGAAATACGTGACGTCATCATGATAACACCTTGTGTTTGAGGCATCACGCCCCACCACAAATGGTTACACCAGTCAGTGTGGTTGGAGTGCCCAAAAATTTGAATCATTACTGCGTTCATTGTTGGGCTTGAAATCCAGATGTTGCTCTTTGTGTTGAGTGGACGATATGAGCACTGAGCAGAATCCGTTTGCATATGTTGCAGTAGCGTCAAACCTCTTTCCTCAAGTGCAGTGGGGAGTGCGAGCCTTAACATGTCCAGTCATGTGGCATCTTGAGTTTAATGAAAATTGCCACACTTTGGATACTGAAAGAGTTAAAAAAAATTTTTATTTCAGATTGTCTTTTTATATTTTCACAATTTGTGATAATTATTTTGTTTTAATTTATATTAAATAAAATATTTCATTTTATCAAGGAGATCAGCCATTCATTTTACCCTGCATTTTTGTTACAAGTTGATAGTATTTAGATGCTCTGTGAGTAATGCTGTGTGCTGCTGGAAATAAACACAGAGGCCTTGAGGATTTCAGGAAAAAACTTCTCAGACTGGCTTTGTCTCCCGCAATGTGGTACTGTTCATCTCAGGGACGGTGTTAGAAATGGGATCTCTAGTTGGCAAGGGCTTGCACCTTTGTCCAAGTAGGGACCCTCCTTCCTAGTCAGGGTAAGGGAGTTACACTCCTAAAATAACCCCTGCTCACCCCCTTGGTAGCTTGGCACGAGCAGTCAGGCTTATTCTAGAGGCAGAGTGTAAAGCATTTGCACATAACCAACAGTAATATAATGTAAGCACTACAAAAGGACACCACACCAGTTTAGAAAAATAACCAATATTTTTATATACTCAAGACAAGACCAAATACGATAAAAATCCACAATACAAATACTTTAAAAATGTATGCTTGATAAGGTAACTTCTTCTTTGCAGGAATAACACAAAAGCAAAGTTTGTACGAGTCGGTAGCCCCGTCCGGGTCTATCGCGATGCTGAAATACACAGAGTCCAACAGTTCCAGCCGACCGCGTCGCTACGGGCCAGCAGAGTCGTGAACAGACTCGGTCACAGTACCTTTTCTCGTTGTGGCGGGCACGGAGCGTGCGAGCCGGTCGGCGTTCATCGCGGTTGCGGTGCAAAGCGGAGCGGTGCAAGGTGCGGTGTCCCTCGATGCGGTGCAGGCAGCGGCTCGATGAGCGTCGTGCAGACGGAGTCGGTGAGTCCAAGGCGTGCAGTGCAGGGCGAGACGGTGTACGAGGCGGTGCTGACAGGTTGCGATGCAGGCGACCAAGCCAGAGTGCGGGAGCTGGCGTCGGACAGCGGTGCGAGTCGGAGCGGTGCTTTGCAAACGTGCGAGCGGTGTCCCAAATGCGATGTGGCCACGACTGTTGAGCCAGTTGCAGCGACAGCGTCGGTCTGGTCCGGCTGGCACAGTGAAGTGATGCAATGCGAACTGCGGTGCCCATAGGTCACGGTGCAAGCAGCGGCTCGGTGGCGATGGCGTCGGACGTCGTCGTCGGTGAGACCAGGGTTGCGGTGCAAGATGCGGACGGTGCGGTCTGCGGTGCAAACAGGACACCGGGCCAGCGATGGAGTCGGTTGACGGAGTCGGTTGCGGTTCCCTTCCTCTGTGGCAACTGAAAAAGCGTTCCAGAAGCGGTACCCAGAGGCTTGTGAAGTCTTTGCAGTCCCTGAGACTTCTTAACAGGAGGCCAGCTCGGTTTCAGGCCCTTGGAGATACTCAGCACAAGTTTGTAGAAAGTTCAGTCCAGTCCTTTCACTGCCCAAAACAGAAGCAGCAACTGCAGGCCAACCCAACAAAGCAGTCACTCAGCAAAGGGGCAGTACTCCTCCTAGCAGCTCTCCAGCTCTTCTTCTTGACAGGTTCCTTGATTCCAGCGAGATCTAAATTCATGGGGTCAGGGCCCCAATATTTATATCCCAAATTCCTTTGTTCTCTGAAGGCAGAGAGGCCTTTGCCTGGCCCAAACCAGTTCTGGTCAGTCTTGGAGCACTTTGTTGACAAGCCTCCGTATTTCCTTTCAGGGTGCAGGCCAGGGACATCAGACGCACCACAGGAGGTGGAGCCAGCATTGTGGAGGGACGGCCCAGCCCTATTCAGGCCCCAGGTGTACTCCTCCCACCCATCTACATGTAGATCTTGCTATTCAGCCCTGTGCTGACTCACCCTGTCTCCGGGCATCCCCCAGCCCCTGTCACTCACACTCCAGACAAGGAATACACAACCTAGCAGAGGCAGGCTTGGATGGTTAGACAAGAAAATACCCACTTTCTAAAAGTGGTATTTTCAAACACAGAATGTTAAAACCAACTTCACTAAAAGATGCATTTTATCATTCTGAGTCCAGGCATACTAAACTCGAATTTCTACCATGTTCCCTGGGTCAGTTAGGATTATAAACTGTAATAATCAAAACTGCCCATTCTGGCCTATGGGGAACAGGTAGCCTTGCAATAGTGAAAAACGAAATAGGCTGTAATTCACTATCAGGACATGCCACACACACCAGGGCATGTCCTACCTTTCACATACAATGCACCCTGCCCACAGGGGTACCGTGGGCCTACCTTAGGGGTGACTAACATGTAGAAAAGGGAAGGTTTAGGGACTTGCAAGTGTGTGCACTTGCCAAGTCGACATGGCAGCCCCAGGCTGCGCACAGGCTCTGCGTTGGCAGGCCCGAGTTACACTTTACGGGCTGTTTGCGTGGGGGGCACAATCCTGTGCTGCCGCCCACCAACAGCATTTGATCTACAGGCCCTGGCACTCGCAGTGCCCTTTACTAGGGACTGACACATAGATCAAATAGCCAAAACATGGAAATACCAATCCATAACATATTTCATACAGGAGCACTTGCACTTTACCACTGATCAGCAGTGCGTAAAGTGCGCAGAAACACTAAACCAGCACAAAACAGAGTCAAAACCGGGTGGTCAGAAAGCAAAAAGTCAGGGGAAACACGCCAAAAGATGCCAAGTCTAACACATGTCCCCTCCAGCTGAAAGTAGGGAGAACTACCCAACCCCATTGGAGTTCTCTTCACTAAGGCGGAAGAACCTGGACAGACCATCTGCGTTGGCGTGTTCTGTACCAGGACGGTGTTCCACCGTAAAGTCCATTCCCTGTAGGGAGATGGACAACCTCAGCAGCTTTGGATTCTCACCCTCATTTGCATCAACCATCTGAGGGGCCTGTGGTCTGTCTGAACCCGGAAGTGAGTCCCAAACAGGTATGGTCTCAGCTTCTTCAGTGCCCAGACCACAGCAAAAGCTTCCCTTTCTATGGCACTCCACCTCTGTTCCCTGGGGAGTAGTCTCCTGCTAAGGAAGACTACAGGCTGATCCAGGCCCTCTTCTTTCAGTTGTGAGAGCACCGCTCCCACACCATGCTCTGAAGCGTCAGTCTGCACGACGAATTCCTTGGAGAAGTCAGGTGCCTTGAGCACGGGCGCCGTGCACATGGCTGCCTTCAGGGCATCAAAAGCTTTCTGGCAGGACTCAGTCCAGATCACTTTCCTGGGCTGCTTCTTCGAAGTCAGCTCCGTTAAGGGGGCAACGATGGTGCCATAGCCCTTAACAAATCTCCTATAGTAGCCGGTGAGACCTAAGAAGGCTCTCACCTCGGTCTGGGTCTTGGGGGTTCCCAAGCCAGAATGGTGTCAATCTTGGGTTGTAGGGGCGCCACCTGGCCGCTTCCTACCTGGTGTCCCAAGTACACCACAGAACCCTGCCTGATCTGGCACTTACTGGGCTTGATCGTGAGGCCTGCACCTTGCAGAGCCCTCAACACTTTCTCAAGGTGCTGTAAATGTTCTTCCCAGCTGGAACTGAACACAGCAATGTCATCCAGGTAGGCGGCACTGAAATCCTCCAGCCCAGCCAACACCTGATTGACCAACCTCTGAAAGATGGCAGGGGCATTCTTCAACCCAAAGGGCATCACCCGGAATTGGTAATGACCTTCTGGGGTTGAGAATGCTGATCTCTCCTTGGCCCCATCGGTTAAGGCAATCTGCCAGTACCCAGACGTTAAATCAAACGTGCTGAGGAACCGGGCAGCTCCCAACCGATCAATGAGCTCATCAGCTCTGGGGATGGGGTGCGCGTCAGTCCTGGTGACGGCGTTGAGCCCACGGTAGTCCACACAAAACCGCAGTTCTGGAGTGGCACCGGGTGCAGCAGCCTTTGGGACCAAGACCACTGGGCTGGCCCAAGGACTGTTGGAGGGCTCAATCACCCCTATTGCCAACATCTTAGAGACCTCCTCCTTGATGCTGGCCCTGACCCGGTCAGTCAACCTGTAAATCTTGTGCTTCACAGGAGGGCTGTCACCAGTGTCCACGTCATGGGTACACCAGTGAGTAACAACGGGGGTCAGAGAGAACAGTGGGGCGAACTGTTCCAACAACTGGTGACAGTCCCCCTGCTGCTCCTGAGTTAGTGTAGGGGAGAGGATCACACCTTCCACTGACCCATCATGCTCCTTGGTAGACAGGAGGTCAGGGAGAGGCTCACTCTCCTCTTCCACCCCATCATCTGTCGCCAAGAGCATACTCACTTCGGACCTCTTGAAGTGGGGTTTGAGGCGGTTCACGTGAAGGACCCTCAAAGGGTTCCTGGGAGCCCGCAAATCCACCAGGTAGGTGACGTCACTTTTGCGCTCCACCACCTCATATGGCCCAGTCCACTTGTCCTGCAAGGCACAAGGTGCCACTAGGGCCATGACCCACACTTTTTGCCCAGGTTGAAATTCGACCAGAGTGGCATTCTGGTCATACCACCTTTTCATTTCCTCCTGGCTTGCTTCTAGGTTCGCCTGAGCGAGTTTCCTGAAGCGGGCAGTTTGGTTTCTAAAGGGCAGCATGTAACTAAACACATCCTGGGAGTTTTCCTGGGAGCTGCCTCCCAGCCTTCCTTTACCAAACTCAGAGGTCCTCTGACAGGGTGGCCATACAGGAGCTCAAAGGGGCTGTACCCAAGAGACTTCTGAGGCACCTCCCTGTATGCAAAGAGCAGGCATGGCAAGAGGACGTCCCACTTACGCCTCATGGGTTCTGTTAGACCCTTGATCATGCCTTTCAAGGTCTGGTTGAATCTCTCCACCAGACCGTTTCCTTGTGGGTGGTAAGGAGTGGTGAACTTGTAGGTTACACCACACTCCTTCCACAGGGATGTCATATACTTGGATATGAAATTGGTCCCCTATCAGAAACCACCTCTCTGGGGAATCCCACACGGGAAAAGATCCTCATTAACGCCCGGCCCACCACTGGCGCCGTCGTTGTCCTGAGAGGGATTGCCTCCGGGTACCGGGTGGCATGGTCCACCAAGACCAGGATGTACCTGTTGCCCATGGCTGTCTTGGGATCCAGTGGCCCCACAATATCCATCCCTACCCTTTCAAAGGGTGTTCCAACAACAGGAAAAGGTTGGAGAGGAGCTTTGACCTTCCTCCCACTCTTACCACTTGCCTGGCAAGTTTGGCAAGACCTACAGTGTGCATCTGACTGCCTTCGCATTTGGGGCCAAAAGAAGTGGGTGACAAGCCTGTCAAAGGTCTTGTCCTGCCCCAAATGTCCTGCCAAAGGCACGTCATGAGCCAGACCCAGTAGGAAGGTCCTGATTCAAGCGCTGGGGTACCACCAGCACACGGGCTGACCCAGGCTCAGCAACCTTAGACTCACTGTATAGGAGACCATTCTCCCAGTAGATCAGATGTGACCCGGACTGATTACCAGCTGCCTGGTCTGCAGCCTGCCGCCGCAGACCCTCCAGAGTAGGGCACTCGTTCTGTTCCCTGCAGAACTCCTCCCTGGTGGGACCCCCTTCTTGCTGCCAATGGGTCAGCTCAGAGATGTCTCCCAGTTCGGCTACCTGCTCCCCTGTAGGCACCGGGGCGTCCCCCTCGAGGTCCGCCTCCTCCCGGTCCGTGGGAACTTCGGGGGCCGGTTTCCTGCGCCCCTGCCCTTCCTCTTGGCAGGGACTTGGGCCACTGTTCCAGGCTCCAAGTCCTCTTGATCACCCTTCCTGGCTGCCATTGACCGAGTAGACACGCAGGCCCACTCTGGCAACCCAAGCATCTCCAAGTGAGACCTGAGCTCAACATCCTTCCATAAGGACTGCTCCAGGTCGTTACCTAGCAGACAATCTACAGGCATGGTAGGGCTCACAACCACCCTCAAGGGTCCTGAGACCCCCCCCATTCAAAGGGAACCTGCGCCACCATACACTGGCGCTCAGAGTTGTCTACAGCAACTACTTGGTGGAATGCCCCTGGGACTACCTGCTTCTCAGAGACCAGGTGACACCGGACTGAGGTCACACTGGCTCCAGTATCTCTGAGAGCCTCCAACCTGTTCCCATTGATGGTCACCCAGGTGCTATATTTCTTTGTGTTAGGGGGCACCTGGTTTCCTGGGACCATCTCACTGTCCCCTAGTGAGACAAGGGTCATTTCTGCGGGATCCCCAACCTCCTGTGGGCACCCCTCCTCCCCAAGCGCTACACTAGCCAACACTTTGGACTGTCCACCGGTGGGTGGCTGGGTCCCCTTGGGGCACTTGGGGTCCCCCTTAAAGTGACCTACCTGGTCACATGCATAACACTTGCGGGGCCGGTCTCAACAGGCTTCCCTGTAGAGACCCCTTTCTTCTTATCACCGGGGGCTGGGAACCTTTACCCTGGGTACTAGTTTGGGGCCCTTTAGAGAACTCCTGTGCTTTACCCTTGTCCCCCCCACCTTTCTGCTGGGGACCCTGCCCACCTTTGGCTGAGTCTCCCCCAAACGCTTTCTTGTGGACCCTGGTACTCACCCAGCGGTCCGCCTCCATAGCAAGCTTCCTGGGGTCAGTTAGCTTACTATCAACTAGGTGCTGGCGCAGATCTGCAAAACATAGACTAGACAAGTGCTCCCATGCAATCAAATTGTAGAGCCCCTGAAAATCTGTTACATTACTGCCCTTCACCCAACCATCCAGCGACCTACAGAACATATCCACACATTCCAACCAAGTGTTGGCCTCAGACTTTTTACTGGACCTAAACTGATCCCTGTACTTTTCAGGAGTGAGCCCATACCTAGTGAGGAGAGCGTCTTTCATGTCAGCATAGGTGAGGTCCTGCCCCTTACCCAAAGCTATCAGAGTATCCCTAGCTTCCTCTGGAAAGAGAGGCCACAACCCCGCTCCCCAGTTCCTTTCAGGGACCCCATTCATATGAATAGACGACTCGCACCCTTGAAACCACCTTTGTATGTCATCACCCTTTTTGTACTCTTTACCTACATTCTTGGGGATGTGTACAATCCTGTCTGTGTGTGCTGAAGAATTGTTGCCACCATCTGAACCGGATCTACTCTTTAGCTCCAGCTCCTTGATCATTCTCTCATGATCTAGTATCATTTTCCTTTCCTCCATGGCTATTCTTTTCTCTTCCCTCTCACTTTCTAGTCTGAGTTTCTCCAATTCAAACCTCCTTACTTCCCGCCTGTCCTCCAGCTCCTCTGGGGACAAACTACTGCTGCCTGGGGTGGAGGGTTCCCCCCCTCCCAAAAGCACATCCACCCTAGGAACAGGCTCCTCCACCTCTCCATTGAGATCACCAGGTTGCCCACTGGCACCTCTGGCTGCTACCCAGGCCCTCAGCGCCTTTGTAGCTCATCCTTCCTGGTGAGGCCTCTGACCTGGACTTTCAGGTTCTTGCAAATCGATTTTAACTCCTTGACATTGTAGGCTTCCAATCAATCCTCCTCAAAGGCAATTTCTACTGATGCAATTGATGATACTATTGATTCAGGCATGTTGAAGTAGCAAGTTCAAACTGGCAAGATCAAAAATAGGCCAAAAAGAAAAAGAACCTGTATGTGGTACGTAATGGTCTGCGATATGGTAGTAGTGCACACCAATCACTGCAAGTCAAGTGCAAACACAAGTCCCATCCCACCGCTGACAACCAATGTTAGAAATGGGATCTCTAGTTGGCAAGGGCTTGCACCTTTGTCCAAGTAGGGACCCTCCTTCCTAGTCAGGGTAAGGGAGTTACACTCCTAAAATAACCCCTGCTCACCCCCTTGGTAGCTTGGCACGAGCAGTCAGGCTTATTCTAGAGGCAGAGTGTAAAGCATTTGCACATAACCAACAGTAATATAATGTAAGCACTACAAAAGGACACCACACCAGTTTAGAAAAATAACCAATATTTTTATATACTCAAGACAAGACCAAATACGATAAAAATCCACAATACAAATACTTTAAAAATGTATGCTTGATAAGGTAACTTCTTCTTTGCAGGAATAACACAAAAGCAAAGTTCAGTACGAGTCGGTAGCCCCGTCCGGGTCTACCGCGATGCTGAAATACACAGAGTCCAACAGTTCCAGCCGACCGCGTCGCTACGGGCCAGCAGAGTCGTGAACAGACTCGGTCACAGTACCTTTTCTCGTTGTGGCGGGCACGGAGCGTGGGAGCCGGTCGGCGTTCGTCGCGGTTGCGGTGCAAAGCGGAGCGGTGCAAGGTGCGGTGTCCCTCGAAGCGGTGCAGGCAGCGGCTCAATGAGCGTCGTGCAGACGGAGTCGGTGAGTCCAAGGCGTGCGGTGCAGTGCGAGACGGTGTACGAGGCGGTGCTGACAGGTTGCGATGCAGGCGACCAAGCCGGAGTGCGGGAGCTGGCGTCGGACAGCGGTGCGAGTCGGAGCGGTGCGTCGCAAATGTGCGAGCGGTGCCCCAAATGCGATGCGGTCACGACTGTTGAGCCAGTTGCAGCGACAGCGTCGGTCTGGTCCGGCTGGCACAGTGAAGCGATGCGATGCGAACTGCGGTGCCCATAGGTCACGGTGCAAGCAGCGGCTCGGTGGCGATGGCGTCGGACGTCGTCGTCGGTGAGACCAGGGTTGCGGTGCGAGATGCGGACGGTGCGGTCTGCGGTGCAAACAGGACACCGGGCCAGCGATGGAGTCGGTTGACGGAGTCGGTTGCGGTTCCCTTCCTCTGTGGCAACTGAAACAGCGTTCCAGAAGCGGTACCCAGAGGCTTGTGAAGTCTTTGCAGTCTCTGAGACTTCTTAACAGGAGGCCAGCTCGGTTTCAGGCCCTTGGAGATACTCAGCACACGTTTGTAGAAAGTTCAGTCCAGTCCTTTCACTGCCCAAGACAGAAGCAGCAACTGCAGGCCAACCCAACAAAGCAGTCACTCAGCAAAGGGGCAGTACTACTCCTAGCAGCTCTCCAGCTCTTCTTCTTGACAGGTTCCTTGATTCCAGCAAGATCTAAATTCATGGGGTCAGGGCCCCAATATTTATATCCCAAATTCCTTTGTTCTCTGAAGGCAGAGAGGCCTTTGCCTGGCCCAAACCAGTTCTGGTCAGTCTTGGAGCACTTTGTTGACAAGCCTCCGTATTTCCTTTCAGGGTGCAGGCCAGGGACATCAGACGCACCACAGGAGGTGGAGCCAGCATTGTGGAGGGAAGGCCCAGCCCTATCAGGTCCCAGGTGTACTCCTCCCACCCATCTACATGTAGATCTTGCTATTCAGCCCTGTGCTGACTCACCCTGTCTCCGGGCATCCCCCAGCCCCTGTCACTCACACTCCAGACAAGGAATACACAACCTAGCAGACTCAGGCTTGGATGGTTAGACAAGAAAATACCCACTTTCTAAAAGTGGTATTTTCAAACACAGAATGTTAAAACCAACTTCACTAAAAGATGCATTTTATCATTCTGAGTCCAGGCATACTAAACTCGAATTTCTACCATGTTCCCTGGGTCAGTTAGGATTATAAACTGTAATAATCAAAACTGCCCATTCTGGCCTATGGGGAACAGGTAGCCTTGCAATAGTGAAAAACGAAATAGGCTGTAATTCACTATCAGGACATGCCACACACACCAGGGCATGTCCTACCTTTCACATACAATGCACCCTGCCCACAGGGGTACCGTGGGCCTACCTTAGGGGTGACTAACATGTAGAAAAGGGAAGGTTTAGGGACTTGCAAGTGTGTGCACTTGCCAAGTCGACATGGCAGCCCCAGGCTGCACACAGGCTCTGCGTTGGCAGGCCCGAGTTACACTTTACGGGCTGTTTGCGTGGGGGCACAATCCCGTGCTGCCGCCCACCAACAGCATTTGATCTATAGGCCCTGGCACTCGCAGTGCCCTTTACTAGGGACTGACACATAGATCAAATAGCCAAAACATGGAAATACCAATCCATAACATATTTCTTACAGGAGCACTTGCACTTTACCACTGATCAGCAGTGCGTAAAGTGCGCAGAAACACTAAACCAGCACAAAACAGAGTCAAAACCGGGAGGTCATAAAGCAAAAAGTCAGGGGAAACATGCCAAAAGATGCCAAGTCTAACAGACGGCATAAATGAATAGGTCCCAGTCTTTGCAGTTTGCTGCTGCTCACGTGATAGCTGTCGATGCACAGATTGTCTCACATCTGGGCACCTTTCTTGATCTCATCATCGTAGGGAAAAATTATCATTCAAAAGAGGCTATGGCCAGCCCAACTAATTAGGAACTCCTAAGTGGTAGCTGTGGGAGGTGTCATTATAGCAAGTAGATTTTTTAATTAGGGTATGACTCGGGAAGGGGAGGCAATGGGACACATTTTCTAGGCTGGCGAAAATACCAGTTTAATCCTTGAAAGTGTTCAGGTGCCGGCGATAAATAAAATAAAAATAAATGAATAAAAGGAGTTTTTATTTTTGAATGTACTCATAATGCTTCATTGTATTTTGTAAACTTCGCTCTTTGAGAACGATTATACGTTTATGTGAAGGAGACAGTGGCGGCTCCTCAAGGAAGTGCTGCGTGGCGGTGGGGCAGGGGAGGGGCAGGGTGGGGGGTAGTAAACTCCGGCATACGGCCGAACGGAGTTGAGTAAATAAATAAATAAATAAAACGAATTACATTGCGCGCGCTGCATCGCCGAATGGCATAAACCATGGGTTGTAGAGTGAAAGTATCCATGTAACACCCATGGAAAGGCCTCTTGACACAAAGGACCTGATTTACAGTTTGGCGGATGGCTTACTTTATCACAAAAGGGATGGATGCCCCTTCTACCTTATTACAAGTGAATATATTCCATGGCACTTGGAATAAGGCCCTAAATCAGGCCCAAAGTTCATAAAGTAGTGCAAGCAGAAGGATGTCTGGTGAATTTATAGGACCCTTTCCAAGGAGCACCTTCAGGGGTGCACCCTGACTATGCAGCTCCTCTATGTGGTGCACAGGTAGTGAGCATCCTGAGAGCTCCTGTGCCTCTGAGCTGGCATCTGTAATAAGGGGTGGAAACAGTGGTAAACTATTTCCTCTTATTAATCGCAGCAAGCCCCCATGCAAATGATGAAATGCAACATGAAACTTATTATACAAGTAGCTACACAAACATCTCTGGCCCCTTCTAAAACACCAAAGTGAAGCACAAACACTAGAAGTGGCTACAAACGTATTTGGCATGCCCAGGAAACTAACTGTAATATGTCACCTTGCCTCTTGATCCACTTGAGAGAAGTATCAGGAGTATGCTTTAAAATAGGAGGTGTAATGCTATCCTGATTATATAAGTAGTTCTGAATTTCTTCAGATGAACCAAACACTGGGGATAGAAGCAGAATCATTGTAGTATATGTGGGTTCAGTTTAGTGCAGGTGCATGGCCGATGGTGGTTGTATGTCAGAATATCAAGTAGAAAAATATTATCCTACCAAAATATCGTGGGACAGACTGTCGACTTCCACACCATCTCAGGTATGATGATTCTCAAGCCTCTCAATATTATGCCTTCTTGTGTGACTGCTAAGTCATCCTGTATGTTTTTGAACTTTTAGAATTCAAGATTTTCGGCCAGTGCCCATGTGCTTCGTCTCCATGATTGTGTTTCAATTAGTTCTTTGACGACAGCCATGTCTTTGTCTGTGCTGATGGAAGCAATGATTTGATCCATTAACAGAGGCGCGGTTGTGTGCTAGACCTCACAATAAAATCATCACAATTTTTTAACATGTGCCTCTGCAGGGCCTCCTATTGCTTCTGCGGCCGCGTATGAGCTGGCCTTTGAGTCCACGTGTGCCAATCGCGGACCACTTTGCATCAACTTCTGGCACACGCAGCATGCACAAGCAGTTTTACGTACTGTTGCAAACTCTCAGGGAGAGCAGTCTTCTTCTTCACGGGCACATATCCCCCATTAGTCACCAGATGTAGCGTCTTCCCCAGCCCTGGAGCATGCAAATAGATTCTGCCACACACGAGAGAGGAGGTTAAGCATGTCTTTATTCTCCAACGTTCATTCATATATCTGCACATTACGAAATTCTTCCCATAACTACACCTTAACACCTCCCCTGCATATCACGTAGTTCCTGTTCGGAACCACGAGGGTCCTAGTGCGCATAGCTTCAATATACTACACTTGTAATGGGGGGGATTTCTTTTCACATTATGCTTCTAATTGTTCCTGCAGATTTTGATTTGGAAGATGTGGCAAGTCGATGTAAGCATTTCCTCTCCGATCAGGTTCAAAATAGTAGAGAGGGCCATAATTTGCTAGAGTAGAGTGAAATATGCTGAGGAGGAAACAAAGGGACAAACAAAGTGAGAAACAGTAGAAAATTAGAAATTAACATATTCTGAGAAAGAAGGAACATGCCCCTGCTGAAGAGATGTTCCAATAATTCATTGTCGGTTTCTTAATGTCATTGCAAGTGTACATGTGAACTCGCCACAGACGCATGATTTTTCTCCTTACATGCAAACTCTCAGCGAGAGCAGTCTTCTTCTTCACGGGCACGTATCCCCCATTAGTCACCAGATGTAGCGTCTTCCCCAGCCCTGGAGCATGCAAATAGATTAAGCCACACACGAGAGAGGAGGTTAAGCATATCTTTATTCTCCAACGTTCATTCATATATCTGCACATTACGTAATTCTTCTCATAACTACACCTTAACACCTCCCCTGCATATCACTCTCACATCACACTTTACAATTTCCTACACGGTTTTGCAATTAATTAAAGATCTTTGTAACTGCAAAATTTTAAATGAGAGCAAATTAGGGGTGGGCGCAGGTAAAACTCCGCCATGCAGCAGAGGTAGAGTTTTGTTGAACACTGTGCTCCAAGTGGAGAGCGGAGTGGCAAAACTCTGCAAACTCTGCCAGCAGAGCGGAGTTTACAGCACACCCCTACAATGGGACTGATGAGAAGTAGTGCACAGCGCTGAGCTGTTAGCTCTCATGCATGGAGTGGTGCAGAGGACCAATCATTAGGTCTAACTAGGTTGAGAATCACCCAACCTTCGACAAGCTTGTTAAAATCTGAAGTCAAAATTCTTCTCATGTTTCATGAATCAGGCCTGTATTTGTCATACAGCAGGAGGGGGAAGGGGTTAGAGCCCCCACAGCACGCCCCCCCCCACAATTGACAAGGGGATGGTGGGGTGATGCTTGATACACCCCCTAGCAAAACGCATTTTACCTCATAATTCAGCATCAGCGAGCAGAATAATTCTGTTATTTATATTCCAGTATTTAGTGCAAAATGTTTTCACTATTTGGCCAGCACCCTCCCGCCTTCACCAATGGAAAAAAGTGGAGTGATGGAATAAGGGCAAATACCACCACCTGTAACTTTGCCCCCTCCTTGCCCAAGGATGAGGGGTGGATAAATATTAAGGCATTGCTTAACTTGTGCAAATGGCTGCTGGTGTTGGGCACCAGCGCTCATGTTTGGAGACAGAAACTTATTTTTTTCATCACAACCATACAAAGCAAACCAGTAACAATTAAAGGAAACAGCGATGAAAAAGCCTGAAAAGATAAAATAAAGAGAAAGGAAGAGTAGGGTAGTTGAAAAAAAAAAGCATGCGGTTGAATCAAGACTATGCAACTTTGGTATTTGGCACCTCATGGTATTATTGCCATGGTTCCCTTTTTCAGTTATGTTGATAAATACGTGAAATGTATTAAATGTAAAGTTATAATTTGCTGTTTAGAAATGTAATGTTATGTATGTAGAATTATTATTTTATTGTTGTTGTTGTTGTTATTATTATTATTACATGATAATCAAATAATCTCAAATACCATCATTATTATATATTGCTTAGCATGTCAAATTAGATTAAATATTTTACAATTTGTTTATTCTTCATATTAGTTTCACAATTTTTAAATAGTTTGAATGATTTTTGTTAGGAATGGTGTACAATTCTTATTATGATTAATATTACCTTGATAACAATATCATAAAGTGTCATAAACAATACCACATACATTAGTTACTTAAACAAAATAGCAACCTGAATGCATTATTAGTATTATTTTTATCACTATTGATGTTATTCCTATTTGCATTGTTATGATGATGACGATGATTATCATTATTAGAAGTATAATGTTATTATTATTATTGCTATTGTTATTATTATTATTGTAGCAGCATTTATGATGATAATGTTTCCACCAGCATAATCATAGCATCTCTAATAATAATAATAATAATGATAATCATAACAATAATAACATTCAGCATCATCATAATAACATAAAATTGTAATATTTATATTTTTAGTTAAGTAACTAATGTATGTACTGTGTGGTATTTTTTATGACATGCCAGGATATTGGTGTAAAGGTAATAATAATCATAAATAATTATGCCATCTTACATCTTTCTTAACGTTTATCATTCAAACTATTAAAAATTGTAAAACTAATATTAAGAATAAATAAATCGCACAATTTACAATTTCATTTAACACTAAGTACTATATAATATAGGAGGTAGTTGAAATTAAGGCCCTGTTGGAAATGGCCCTTTTGCAGGGTTATCCCCAAACTTTTTGCTTTTTCCTCCTATTTATCCCTGAGCTGTTTGTGTTGGTTCTAGGACTCTGGGTACTTTACCACTGCTAATCAGTGCTAAAGTGCACATGCTCTCTGTGTAAATTGTGTTATGAATTGGTGTTTCCATAATTGGATGCTTGATTTACTTGTTAGTGCCTAGTAAAGTGCACTGCGTGTGCCAGGGCCAGTGAATCAAATGCTACCCGGGGGCCTGCAGCACTGGTTGTGCCACCCCCGTGAGTAGCCCTGAAAACGGTAACTCAGACCTGCCATTGCAGAGTCTGCGCGTAGTTTGTAACTGCCATGTCGACTTGGCCAGTGCACACACTGGCCGGTCCCTAACCTTCCCTTTTCTTACATGTAAGACATCCCTCAGGGAGGCCCAAGGTACCCCTGTGGGCAGGGTGCAATGTATGTGAAAGCTAGGACATGCCCATGTGTGTGTGGCATGTCCTCATAGTGAATTACAGCCAATTTTGTTTTTCACTATTGCAAGGCTACCAGTTCCCCATAGGACAGAATGGGAGGTTTGTTTATAACATCTTATAAACACAACTGGCCCAGGGAATTCGGTAAGAAAATAAAATTTAGTATGCCTGAACTCAGAATCTAAAGATGCATCTTTTAGTGAAGGTGATTTTTACATTCTGCGTTTGAAAATACCACTTTTAGAAAGTGGGTATTTTCTTGCTCAGTCATCCCGTGTGCCTCTGCTGGAATGTGGACTGCCTGTCTGGGTTTTGGATGACAGAAGGCTGGCGGGCCGGAGGGGCTCCAGATGGTCTAGGTAGGTCAGGAAAGGGCTGAATAGAGCTGGGCTGCGATGGGGGAAGGGGGAGGAGATTTCCTTGCACCTCAAAGGGCTTGGTCTGCCTCTGAAAATGCCGTCCCCACCTCCTGCCAGGAAATCACACCAGAGAAGGCAGAACTGGTTCTGGCCGGGCACAGACACCCTCTGCCTGAAAGATCAAAGAATATTTGGATACAAATACTGGGGCCCAGACCCCTGAACTTTAGAACTCATCTGGAACAAGAAGACTGCCAAGAAGAAGAGCCGGAGAAGCTGCGAAAAGGAACGACTGCTTTGCTGGGTGCTTTGCTGGGCTGACCTGCAGTGGCTGCTTCTGTCTTGGGCAGTGAAAGGCCTGGACTGGACTTTCTGCAACCTAATTTGTGAGTCTCTCCAAGGGCTTGAGGTAGAGCTTGCCCCCTGTTCACGAAGTCTCAGGAACAGCAAAGACTTCAAGTTCTTCGACCCGCAGCTCTGGGACTGTGTGTTTTGTGCTGCAACCCGAAGAACACCAACTCGACGACGCCGCTGCCGACTCCGTGACCTGAAGGCACCGCAGAGGGCATCGCCGCACCGCAACCCTGGTCTCACCGACGACGCCTGTTGACGCCGCCACCGAGCCGCTGCTTGCACCGCGACCTGTGGGCACCGCACTCCGCACCGCCTTGCTTCATGCCGAAGCTTTGGCACCACAGACGGCACCGCTGCAACGCCACACTGCGACCCTGGTCTCACCGACGACGCCTGTTGATGCCGCCATCGAGCCGCTGCTCGCACCGCGACCTGTGGGCACCGCACTCCACACCGCCTTGCTTCACGAGGACGCCTTGGCCTTCCTGATGCCGCCACTTCCTGCTGAGATCGACGCCGCTGCTTGCACCGTGGTTCGGGGGCACCGCTCGTAAGTTACACGACACACCGCCCTCATCCCACACCGCGGCCTTGGCCCACCGACGCCGGCACCATCGACTCCCGTTCGTCCGCCGACGACAGCGCTTCAGCAACGACGGCACCGCTGCTTGCACCGTGACCTGCTAGCACTGTGGCGAGCACCGCCTTCATCTCGCACCACGACCCTGGTCTCACCGACGACGCCATCTGACGATGCCACTGAGCCGCTGCTCGCACCGCGACCTGGGGGCACCGCACGCCGCACTGCTGCCCTTCGCACCGCAGCACCCGACACCTGTTGGCACCGGCGCTCCTGATCCCATCAGAAAGGAGCTCGACCTGTAACGCGAGTGACTTCAAGGGCCCCATCGCCCTGCATCTCTGAAAGGTACTGTTTGCGGGTCTTCCCAACACCGTAGCTGGCCTGCGACCCCACGGTCAGCCAGAACTGTTTTTGGATTTGTGTGTTCACGATGCCGTGGTAGCCCGGACGGAGCTCTCCACACAAGGAACTCTTTTTAATCAACGTATTTTTGAACTGTGAACTTTTAAGTATAGTATTGTGGATTTTTATCGTTTTTTGGTCTTGTTTTAATTATATAAAAATATTGGATATTTTTCTAAACTGGTGTGGTGTCCTTTTGTAGTGTGTACACTGTATTACTGTTGGTTATGTGCAAATGCTTTACACACTGCCTCTAAGATAAGCCTGGCTGCTCGTGCCAAGCTACCAATGGGGTGAGCAGGGGTTATTTTAGAAGTGTAACTCCCTTATCCTGACTAGAGTGGTGGTTTTTGCCTGGCTTTGGCCCATGCCCTAGCCTACCAAAAATCCCATTTCTAACATTGGTTGTCAGTGGTGAGGATAGGACTTGCGTTTGCACTTGACTTACAGTGATTGGTGGGCTCTACTACCATATCGCAGACCAATACGAACCACATACTGATTTTTTTGGTCTATTTTTGCCTTTCCATTGGTTTTGAACTTGAACTTTCCAGTACAACATGCCTGAATCAATTGCATCATCTGTTGCACCCTTGGAAGTGGCCTTTGAGGAGGAGATGTTAGAAACCTACAATGTGAAGGAATTGAAGACGATCTGCAAAAACCTCAAAATCCATATCAGGGGCCTCACCAGAAGAGAGGAGCTACAAAAGGCGCTGAGGGCCTGGGTAGCAGCCAGACATGCTAGTGAGCTGTCTGGGGATCTTGGCATGGAGGAAGAGGTGCCTATTCCAAGGGTGGATGTGCTTTTGGGAAGGGGGGTGCCATCTAAACCAGGCAGCAGCCGTTTGTCCCCAGAGGAGCTGGAGGACAGGCGGGAAGCAAGGAGAGTTGCTATGGAACTGGAGAAACTTAAGTTAGCCATGGAGGAGAAAAGGATGATGTTAGACTATGAGTTTAAAATGAGAGAGCTGGACTGGGAAGCCAGTAAGGCTAGGCCCAGCACAGATGGTGGCAGCAAAAGTGTTAGGTCCAGTCCTGAGGATGAGGTACACACACACACCCATTTGGGGCCCTGCTTCAAGGAGGGGTTGACATACACCCGGGGTTCAGGATTATGAGATTACTCCAGTGGTGCGCAGTGTCCCTGAGGTGGATTGGGGAACGGGACAGGGGATTCGTTTCCTGGTAGTGGGAGGGACACTCTACTGACTCTAGATGAGAGGTGCAGGGAGAGGGGTTCCCCCATGATAGAAGCCCTAGTAAGTGGTTATGGAGACCAGCCAGAAGAGTATGGGTTAAGAGACAGCACCAGTCAGACACTGTCTCGCCAGACTTGTGAGAATGATGTGGGGTACTTTTCTGAGGCACTGGATGGTTGGGTGAAGGGTAGTTTGGTTAACACCTGTGTGATTCAATTGTTGGAGAGCATATTTTAAGTCCCTGTTTTCCAGAGCTATGCCAACACCCAGTGGATTGTGAGTTCTCTGACCCCAGGGAGCTTGCACTGGAGGCAGACCTTTTGGTGGATTCCAGAGGGTCTGGTGAAGCATCTGGGAGTGACCCGGAAGGAAGTGGCTTAGGTATTTCCCAACCAAGGGTGGTGGGAAAGGTTTGTGGTAGCCCAGATAGGTCCCGGTGTCGTGGGAAGGGTGTAGGAACTCACATCCTGTCTCTGCGGAGAAGGAGTGAAAATGGGCTGCGGCCCAAGGTGCCCGAAACCCAGTCCCAGGGCCTGGGTGGTTCCAGGAGGGAACATCCGGTGGGGAGCCTAGGCTGTACTGGTAGGCCGTCTGTCGAGGGGGATCTCCTAGTGGCAGGAGAACGTGGAGTGTCTGTAAACAGAGCTCCAGCGGTTCAGGTGTCTGGCGGTGCTGCTCCTAAGTGGAGGGTGCAGAAGTCCAGACTGAGGGGTGAGAGGGGGATGCGTTCCCCAGTGGGAGAACCAGTGGGTCAGGGGCCAGCCAGAAGGGCTGAGCCGCCTAGGAGTGACCATGGTGACACCACTTCTGTCCTGGGGGATCTTCGAGCACTGTCAGATGGACAGGGGTCGGGAGATCTGCGCCAGGCAGACTGTCACACAACACATGAATCATGTGTTACCCTCAGCTCCCAAGGAAGTCCTGGTGTGCCGGGCAGGTGCTCAGCCGCAGGGGTTAGTTCCTGGGTTGGGAAGCCAGGTTCAGGTCCTGCCTGACCTGGAGGGAAGGACGACTATAAGCAGTGTCCTGACCGGTTTATCTTCTAGGGGTACCACTCCAGATGGGAGGGTGCAGAACTCTGGAAGGGGGTGCAGAGGGAGGGAGTCCTCGCCTCTGACCCCGGTTCAACCTGAGATCCGAGGGTGGTGGATCAGTTGCAGGGTCAAGGCCCTGAACTGGTGGAAGAGTTGTGTAGAAGGTCTGGTTTCAGCATCCTGACAGTTTTTGGTTCTGGGGGTGCTTCTCCGGGAAGGAGAATGCAGGACCCCAGAAGGAGAGGTGAGGGGAGGAGAGCCTTGGCCGAGACCTCTGGTCAGCCTGAGGGTAACGACCTTGGGTTGGAGGACCAGGTTCAGGGTGTCCCCCCTGACCTGGGGGAAGGGGAGATTGCTAACCATGCCCCTACCAGCGGGGTGCCGCTCCAGGTGGGAGGGTACAGAGCCCCAGGGGGGAGGACCGGGTGTGGGAGAGCCCACCCCAGTCCCTGGTTCAGCCCCAGGGTACAGACCCTGGGCTGGTGTACCAGTTGCAGGATAGCACCCCTGAACTGGTGGGCAAATTGTGCAGGACACCTACAACAGGTGCCCTGACAATTCTGGAAGGGGGTACCGCTCCAGGTGGAAGGGTACAGAACCCCAGGGAGAAGGAGAGGGTGTGGGAGAGCCCACCCCAGTCTCCTGTCCAGCCACAGGGTAAAGAGCCTGGGCTGGTGGGCCAGTGTCAGGAGGCCGTACCTGACTTGGCGGGGGAGAGAGTGGAGAAAAGGTGCCAGGCACCTGGGGCTACCGCCCCCCACTCTCTGACGCCACAGCGGTTGGAGTGGCCTGAAAGGCATAAAGCCTGCCTCTCATCACTGACATTTGTCAGTGGCCACTGTGGCTGGCTGTCCTGGTGGACAGAGTTGCCCCTGGGAGGGGGACAGGAGTCACACCCCGGGGGTGGGCTGGGCCACACCATTGTGTTGGCCATGTGGGTACTGTCTGCCTGTTGGGACACATCTGTGAGCAAAGTAAGTTTAGGTGCTGCACAGATGGGGTCCACAGGTGAGGAGAAGGGTTCCCCATGGGTTAGCTTAGTGGGCCCTGAGAGTATGGATAGAGGGATCCAACTAGGTTCAGGAAGGCGTAGAACGGGAAGAAAACCCTGCTGTTGCGGGCCAGGTCCCATGTTCTATCGCCCCAACCAGGGAAGTCCATCGAGGTATGGATTGGTCTCCCCTGGCTTTAGGCTGGAAGGGGGTTGTGTTGGAAATGGGCCTTTTTGCAGGGTTATCCCCAAACTTTTTGCTTTTTCCTCCTATTTATCCCTGACCTGTTTGTGTTGGTTCTAGGACTCTGGGCACTTTACCACTGCTAATCAGTGCTAAAGTGCACATGCTCTCTGTGTAAATTGTGTTATGAATTGGTGTATCCGTAATTGGATGCTTGATTTACTTGTTAGCCCCTAGTAAAGTGCACTGCGTGTGCCAGGGCCGGTGAATCAAATGCTACCCGGGGGCCTGCAGCACTGGTTGTGCCACCCCCGTGAGTAGCCCTGAAAACGGTAACTCAGACCTGCCATTCCAGAGTCTGCGCGCAGTTTGTAACTGCCATGTCGACTTGGCCAGTGCACACACTGGCTGGTCCCTAACCTTCCCTTTTCTTACATGTCAGACATCCCTCAGGTAGGCCCAAGGTACCCCTGTGGGCAGGGTGGAATGTATGTGAAAGGTAGGACATGCCCTGGTGTCTGTGGCATGTCCTAATAGTGAATTACAGCCAATTTCGTTTTTCACTATTGCAAGGCTACCAGTTCCCCATAGGACAGAATGGGAGGTTTGTTTATAACATCTTATAAACACAACTGGCCCAGGGAATTCGGTAAGAAAATAAAATTTAGTATGCCTGAACTCAGAATCTAAAGATGCATCTTGTAGTGAAGGTGATTTTTACATTCTGCGTTTGAAAATACCACTTTTAGAAAGTGGGTATTTTCTTGCTCAGTCATCCCGTGTGCCTCTGCTGGAATGTGGATTGCCTGTCTGGGTTTTGGATGACAGAAGGCTGGGGAGCCGGAGGGGCTCCAGATGGTCTAGGTAGGTCAGGAAAGGGCTGAATAGACCTGGGCTGCGATGGGGGAAGGGGGAGGAGATTTCCTTGCACCTCAAAGGGCCTGGTCTACCTCTGACAATGCCGTCTCCACCTCCTGCCAGGAAATCACACCAGAGAAGGCAGAACTGGTTCTGGCCGGGCACAGACACCCTTAGCCTGAAAGATCAAAGGATTTTTGGATACAAATTCTGGGGCCCAGACCCCTGAACTTTAGAACTCATATGGAACAAGAAGACTGCCAAGAAGAAGAGCCAGAGAAGCTGCGAAAAGGAACGACTGCTTTGCTGGGTGCTTTGCTGGGCTGACCCCTCAGTGGCTGCTTCTATCTTGGACAGTGAAAGGCCTGGACTGGACTTTCTGCAACCTAATTTGTGAGTCTCTCCAAAGGCTTGAGGTAGAGCTTGCCCCCTGTTCACGAAGTCTCAGGAACAGCAAAGACTTCAAGTTCTTCGACCCGCAGCACTGGGGACTGTGAGTTTTGTGCTGCAACCCGAAGAACACCAACTCGACGACGCCTACGACGCCGCTGCCGACTCCGTGACCTGAAGGCCCCACAGAGGGGACCACTGCAACGCCGCACCGCAACCCTGGTCTCAATGACGACGCCTGTTGACGCCGCCACCGAGCCACTGCTTGCACTGCGACCTGTGGGCACCGCAATCTGCACCGCCTCGCTTCACGCCGAAGCTTTGGCACCGCAGAGGGCACAGCCGCAACGCCGCACCGCAACCCTGGTCTCACCGACGATGCCTGTTGACGCCGCCACCAAGCCGCTGCTTGCACCGCAACCTTCGGGCACCGCACTCCGCACCGCCTTGCTGCACGCCGAAGCTTTGGCACCGCAAAGAGCACCGCCGCAACACCGCACCGTGACCCTGGTCTCACCGACGACGCCTGTTGACGCCGCCACCGAGCCGCAGCTCGCACCGTGACCTGTGGGCACCACACACCGCACCGCTGCCCTTCGCACCACAGCACCCGATGCCTGTTGGCGCCAGCGCTCCTGATCCCATCAGAAAGGAGCTCGACCTGCAACGCGAGTGACTTCAAGGGCCCCATCGCCCTGCATTCCTGAAAGGTACTGTTTGCGGGTCTTCCCGACACCGTAGCTGGCCTGCGACCCCACGGTCAGCCAGAACTGTTTTTGGATTTGTGTGTTCACGACGCCGTGGTAGCCCGGACGGAGCTATCCACAAAAGGAACTCTTTTTAATCAACGTATTTTTGAACTGTGAACTTTTAAGTATAGTATTGTGGATTTTTATCGTTTTTTGGTCTTGTTTTAATTATATAAAAATATTGGATATTTTTCTAAACTGGTGTGGTGTCCTTTTGTAGTGCGTACACTGTATTACTGTTGTTATGTGCAAATGCTTTACACACTGCCTCTAAGATAAGCCTGGCTGCTCGTGCCAAGCTACCAAGGGGGTGAGCGGGGGTTATTTTAGAAGTGTAACTCCCTTATCCTGACTAGAGTGGTGGTTTTTCCTGGCTTTGGCCCACGCCCTAGCCTACCAAAAATCCCATTTCCAACAGGCCCTCATTTATGAAAAGTGACACATCACTGCGAGAAAACAGCGATGCGTCACTTTTCATTGCGCCCTCCTTTCGACACCAGTGATGCGTCATATTTACAGTATGACGCATCATGTCGCAATGAGTTACAGATACGTCAGTATTTCTGACGTATCTGTAGGTGCAAAAATGACGCATTGCTGGAGTGTATCACAAAACTGACGCAACTCCAGCAATGGGTCATTACACATGGGCAAGTCCCATGTTAAATATGCCTGCATCAGTCTTATGCCACAATGAGGCAGGCGTAAGATATTGACGCATTTGCGTCCTAGAAGTGGCACAGTGAAATCTTATAGATTTCACTGCGTTACTTCTACAACCCTTGCTTGCGTCGGAACGCCCCCCACTGCATACATTATATCTGGCGCAGGTATAATGTGGTGCAGGGGTTTACAAAGTGACGCATCTACCTAGATGCGTCACTTTGTAAATATGGTGCAACATGGCTCATTTTTTACACCGCTGGTGCGTCACAAAAAAGTGACGCACCGGCGGCGCAAAAGTGACTCAAGGGCCCATAAATAAGCCCCTAAGTGATTATGCTGGCAAAATTATGTTATGATTATTATTATTACTATAATTATTATTATTATTGTTGCTATTTTTATTATTGATATTAACCCCTTTCCTGCGCATGACGGAATCACGCCGTCATGAGCCACGGGCGGCGTGTGCTCATGACGGCGTGGTTCCGTCATGCTGCGGCCGCTCCGCCCACGCGGGACTGATTCCCCGCCTGTGCGGGCGAATTAGTGAGTGGGCGGGGTCGTGACGGAACCACGCCGTCATGAGCACAGCTCGCCCGTGACTCATGACGGCGTGGTTCCGTCACGAGCATGGCGGCGCCGCGCTCACACCCCACCCCCCCCAGCGCCACGGCGGAATTACCGCCGCGGCCAAGGGGTTAATATTGTTACTGTGAGTATACTTTAGATAAAATAATAATAATAATAATGATAATACCACCTTACACCTTTCACGATATGAATATAAAAATGTGTCTAACTTAAAATGTACTCATACTAATTATAAACAACTCCTAAAATGTGCTCTCTAATTTTACACTGAATGTAGTCCTTGAAAGACGAGCGCAAGACCATAATCTAACTTTCCATCTGTCCTCTTTTTAGGTCTCGCCTGTGAATGTGCATCCGCCTCTTGCGCTCTTGCTTGTGAGAGATACTGTATTCAAGGGACTTGCAGCCCACCCATTGCTTGACATATGTTGACTTCATTGTCACTTTTATTTGCTGCCTTCTAATTGGCCGGCATGTACTTGCATCACTTCCTCTGCTTTAGGCTGGAGCATTGAATTGCTTCAGCTTGATTGTTGTCCTTAAGTGATAGTGCTGTGATTGAGGTACTACTTTTATTTTTTATTTTTCCCTGTCATACATGTTGAACCTCTTGCCATTTGCAGCTATGTTTTACTCTGCCACACATTCTTCAAAGAAGCCCTTCAAATGGATGTTTATTGTGACAACAGATATCGGCTTTTATTGTGACAGCACGTTATCTGCTTCCAAATCTATTTTCACAGAGACATGGGCGCAATGACTTTATGTAATAGGATTTTTTACCAATTGTCACTTTTTGTTCTCTTTTTCATGGGGAAAGGAACTGAATTGCTCAGAACCACAGGAGTGTTGTGCCGAGATCTAACAAGCATTGGCAAAGCCAATAGGCCTCACCTTTGAGACCATTGTCTGTGCTATTGCCTTTTTGTCTGTTGTACAGCATGGGCATTACTGACTTCGGCAATGATTTGTAGCCATGCTGTAAAGCAGTTTGGCTGCGGTACAGCATTGCTAAAAATAATATTAAAATCGGAAGTACTATGATGCATCCCGCGCTCATGCACTTTTAAAAAAGGCTGTTGAATGTGACATAGAAATGCCTTTAATGTCTTCCCGGCAAGGGTGAGCTTTATATGTTCGCACACAAGTTACAATTTTTCGAAGCCTGATCCTTGAGAAATTCTTAAGAAATTTCATGTCCATCAGAGAAGCCTTTTCAAATGTTTCTAAAAGCATCCATTGCTCACAATTATCTTTCTTTGTCAGTAATTTCTTGATAACCAGCGGTACGTGCTCACCACTGTTGGAAATCCAAGCTACATAGCAAACTTGTTTAATTCAGAAAAATGACTCTGTTTAAATGTGTACCCCATGATTGCGGCCTGTGTTTCAGCCCAGTATTTCCACTTAGTTACAGAGCACAGAAAGAAACTGATAGACTAGGAAAGCTAAGGAACCATGGTTAGCATTCTTTCTCCACATTAAAAAAATTGACAATTTTGCCTCTTGAACCCAATTACACTCCTTGAGCTCTCGAGGCGCCCATGGCTTCTCCAGCTCTAGTTACCTACCGCATGGCTTTTGGTTGGTATTAATTTGTGATGAAGTGGCAAACATCTCAGACACTTGAAAGTCCTCCTGAAGAAGGAGCCATGATCGATTGCGACAACGCAGCTCCAGACACAGACACAGAGGGGGCATCACGTTGAGGTCAAGTTGACTCTTCTGCTCTTTCCAGGTCAAGTTGACCACCAAGCACCATTTTAAAAATATTGCTACTCGATGCACCTAACGCTTCCTGACATTTACAAGTTCAGTTTATCTCGAAGTCCTAATCTTCTGCACGACTGGAACATATGCCCCAGAGCGGGGGAGCAGCCTCTTCATCCTAAACCAACTAGAGAGTCACAGTGTGTTAATTCTTTCAAATGTGAGCTTCTTCTCCGTGTTAAAAATGAAGAAAATATCTTGTGTAACCATTCTACTTGCGTAACGCAGAGTAACGTAGTGCAAAATGATGAAGCCCCCTGCAGAATGTGATGAGGGGCCCTTCAGTCTCCCAAATCTCACAGATATTCATTGGCTTTGGGCTTAAATTGGCCACACTAAGGGGCAGATTTACAAGAACTGACGCATCTCTGCATATCAGCAGAGATGCGTCAGTTAATTTGCGTCACGTAAAAAAACCCTTGCGACACCATGGATGCGTCGCATTTACAATGCGGCGCACCGTGGCGCAAGGATTGACAGATGCGTGACGCAAGTGCGACGCAACTCCAGCACTGCTCAGGGGCGACCTATACTTGCTTTGCTGTGTCAATACTTACGCCTGCTGCAAGCAGGCGTAAGGTTTTGACGCAGCGGCGTCGTAAAAGTGACTCAGTGAAATCTTGTAGATTTCACTGCGTCACTTTTACGAGGCTTTCCTGCGTGGGAATGCCCACCCTGCATACATTATACCTGACACAGGTATAATGTGACGCAGGGCTTTACAACGTGACGCATCTCCCTAGATGCGTCACGTTGTAAATTTGTCGCAACGTGGCGCATTGTTTACGATGCCGCTGCGTCATAGAAGTGACGCAATGGCGGCGTAAATGTGTCGCAAGGGGCTTGTAAACTGCCCCTATAGGTTTAAGGCCCCCTAAAGTGTTTGGTACCCCCTGCACCGCAGTGGCTGCAAGGTCCAGCGTTAAGCCCCTGTTAACGGAGGTTTTATTAAGTAATTCGAGCCCAGGATGAAATAAAGTATATTCATGGGGGGAGATTCACCAAATCTCCACGCAACGCAGCTCAGCCTCCAGCGAGGCTGCGTTGCGCCACAGAGAAGGAGCAGGAGAGCACCATATTTTCCAAGATATGGCTCTCTCCTCCCCTTTCCCTTGCACTGGCGCTGATTACAGCTGCCATGCGCCACGCACCATCTTAGCGCCATAGCACTAGTGTGTGTGTGTGAGTCTAGCATAGGTTATGTACCAGAAGGGTACCCTTCCTGTACAAAGTCAGAGAAGGAAGGAGAAATGAGAGCATTTCTCCTTCCTTGCGCCCTGTTTAAAAGGGCTCAGTTTTCTCACGCTAAACCTAATCTAATGTGTTTAGTAAATTGGGTTTAGCGTGAAAAACCTTGGGTGGTTCCATGGGAACGCCCATGCACCACACTTGACACGCCCCCATGGCGCAAAGTAATGCGAAACAGCGCTATGCGCTGCTTCGCATTACTTTTACGTTATTTCCAGCGCTAAACAAGTTTTGCACTGGAAAGTAAATTAGGAAAAAAAGATTTTGCGCTGTGACGTAAACACAGCGCAAAATCTTAGTAAATCTCCCTCATGGTGTGCTATTTTTTCGGCCAATATAATAAAATTGAACTACCTGATTTTGCTCGATGCCTAATCCCATCTTTCATATGTGGTAAGAAGATGACATTTTTTCTCCACTTTCTCTTGTGCGAACAAATCAAAAATAGGAGGGGAATCAGTTTGGTTCACATTTTGCCCTGTTGCAATTGCTGTTTGCTCCATTTCCTATTATTCAAACAGCAAAAATGATGCAAATAGACTTTCCTTTTTATTTTTTTACAATAGTGCAAAAGTTCTGCATATAACCTCTGGCTTCCGCTGCCCTGTTACTAATTTAAAAACTATTCTCCTGCCAATAAATAATCTGTAATTTAACTGAGCTGTGTTTGAAATTAGATCGTCAATGGCCTATTTTTGCCATTGAATCATTTTCAGAAAGCGAAGTGAATTTCAGCTCAGGAGAAGCAAACGAACACGGAACGATATTTTTGTACATCGGGAAAAAATATATTAATTAGGAGTCATGGAAAGTGATCTTTGTGAGTGCAGGGTCTGTCATCCGTCTTCTAGCTGCCAAAATTCGCAAGTGAGACTTTTTTTGAGCCACTGAAAATGTGTATATTTTTACCTGAGGAGATGGTGAGTGACAGGACCTCACCTTGAAGATTAAGCTTTATCTGTCCTATTGATACTTAACAAAATGGTCCAAAGGGCTGTGACTCTGGGGTGGGCGGTGAAGCACTAAAGGAATGGATGATGCATACAAATGGTTCTCCTCCTCCTCATAGCAAAGTGGGAGCCAAACAGCTAGTGTCAGGGCGCCCCTGAATCAGCTGTGCCTGTACTAACATTAATCTGTCATTTTGGCTTTAATTAGAGCCTAGTCGTGAAAGTTTTGAGTGTAGTAGAAATTCAATTTTTGCCATTTCAGGAAACAAAAGCAGGGCAAAATATTATTTTTTTATACCAAAGCTTGAAGTGTGAAATAGAATAGTTTAATAGTAGACTCTTTTAATGCTAGGCCTTCACTGTGTTTTGAACCACAAGCCAGGCACCAGAAGTGTCGAGGGCTAATGAAAAACATGGGCACATCCAAGGAGAAAAATTCTAAAGGGGCTTAAAATAGAAATGTGAAAAAAAAATGATTTTGCAAAGAGGATTAAAGATGTGCTCAGGAAACTGCATTTATTCCTTCCAACTGTGAAAAGAGGGGCTGCACCACAATACCATTTTACCATTCTACTTTAATTTCTGCTTTCTGACAAGCTTTTGTCAGGATATATATATATATATGGGCAGTGCTGTGTATGCTTGATTCCATCCCCTGCTTGCTTATTTTCCCAGTGTGTTTGGCTAGCATCTGGTTTATGGTGGCCCCCACCCCTATCCCCAATTGTTTGATGCTAAACCCAGAATGCTTATCTTTCCCCAATGTGCTTGTAACCTTCCCCCGTATGTCTGTTGCTGTTCCCTACAGGCCTGCTGCCATGCCCTGTAAGTTTATTCTGTCCCCCATGTTATTGTTGCCTTCCCTTTGCACTTGTTGCCTTTTGTTTAATGACCACATTATCAACACACTGTTATCATGGGAGATATTTGGATGTTAGTTGAGAGGTGCATGGTAAGGCGGAGGTATGTGTGAAATGACTGGAGTATGTATAGATGGGTGGTTGTTTTATTTTTAAGTGATAGAGGTGGGATTTTCGGATATATAAATTTGTAAAAAAGCAATTTTGTACATTAATTAAAATGAATTGTCATAAATTAAGGTTGACTCTTAACTATTGCTTCATAGTTGGTGCAAGGTACTAACCCAAAGCTACATATGAGGATAGAATACTGATAATCTAAGGCTAACAATACCATATTGGGGAAGTATATAAATGCTTGTTTCAGCATAGGCATATTACTAGAGATGTATTCTGTATTTCCTCCAGCCTATCTCTTGAGGACTGTTGGCCTTGAAAAGAGGAGACCAGTTCACTCACTAACATACGGTTCTGCCAAGTCACTCTCATACACCCTGTGCTGCCAGCTTCTCCAGAAACACACACTACATATGGTTATCTCCTCCCTTAGGATCAAATGCTGAGCTGTAGGTATGGTACCAGAATATTGTGGCCTCAATATTGCCTATCGAAAGTGTCTAGTCATAAGTATCATTTAGAAAAATATCACTCGTTTGGAGTTAATAATAAAAAAAATTCACCCAGTGTAGCCTTTTTTTGTAAACAATATATTGATATTCTTACATGCAACTGTGCTGTCAAAGTACTGCCCCAGTTGGACTTGGCCCTTTTTGCAGGGTCATCCCTGAACTTTTTGCCTTCCTCCTAGTCTTGTTTCTGACCTGGTGTTGGTGGTTTTAGGACTCTGGGCACTTTAGCACTGGTGTCCAGTGTAAAGTACGTGTGCTCTCGGTAGTAAACATGGTAAGATTGGTCTACACCTGTTTGGTGTATTTAATTTACCTGTCAGTCCCTTGTAAAGTGGTATCTCAGATACCCAGGGCCAGTAATGTAAATGCTACTGGTGGGCTTGCAGCGCTGATTGTGCCACCCACCAAAGTAGCCTTTCAAACCTGTCTCAGGCCTCTGCCATTGCAGGGCCTGTGCGCGCAGTTTACTGCCGCTGTGACGTGGCACATAAAGTGGGTGCCACGTCTATGACTCCCCTTTTACTACATATCAGTCACCCCTAAGGTAGGCCCTAGCTAGCCCTATGGGCAGGGTGCATTGTAGGTAAAAGGTAGGACATGTGCCTTAAATGTGTGACATGTCCTGGTAGTGACAAACAGCCATTTTGGTTTCTCACTGCTGTGAGGCTGCCCTCTCATAGGAATGCATTGGGGATTCCCTGATAAGTGTTTAAGTGGTAATTCCTGAATTGAGAGGAGCAGCGTGGTCCAGTTTGGTATGTTTGGAATAGTAATAATAAATGCTGCGCAATGGTGTTCACAGATTTATTATCACTATTTTAGAAATGCCACTTTTAGAAGTTGGCATTTCTGTGTGCTATGTGTCTGCCTGCCTGATGTGTATTGCATGTCTGGCTCTGGAGTGACAGGGGCTGGTGAGGTGTGTGGCTCCAGGGAGGTCAGGGTGAGTCAGCGCTAGGCTGAATAGGATACCTGCATTTGGAGTAGTGGGAGGAGTAGTCCCCTGACCCTGAATAGGTCTGTGCCTGCCTGGGTGAATGCTGGCTCCCCCCCCTGTGGTGTGACTGATGACAGAGCCCAACCTGACAAAGGAGGGTGGGAGCACTGTATACAAAGTGCTCCAGTACCCCCCAGAACCAGTTGAGACTGGTTCCCCAAGCCCTGTGCCAGGGCAGAACAAAGACCAGCCCTGTATAATTATTGGGGCTGTGACCCCATGAAAAGTGTGCTGTCTGGTGCTTACTTGCGGCCGCTGGGGGTGGACTGGCTGCCCTGCTAGGCAGCTGAGGGGTCTGCTGGCCTTGGAACCCCAGCGTGCTGGCCTGCCTGCTGTTTTTGTTGCCCAGCTTGGCCCATCTAAAAGCTCCAGGACGAGGGGAGCGTTGGTGCCGTGCAGCGCTGGGCTGCAAAGGAATTAGAGGGAATCCCAGCGTAGGGATTCCCCCGTGCTGCTGGAGGGAAAGCGGGAGCCTGCCCCGCATTTCGGTGGCCAGTGCAGGAAGGAGGGGGAGCTGTGGCCGAGTGGTGCTCACCCCCTAATACTCCCTTGATCTAAGGAGAACGGAGCGGGAGCCCACCCCGCATCTTTGTGCTACAGAAGAGGCCGCCGCACCACGAGCGGCGACCCGGAAGACAGGCAGAAGCCTGTGCCTGGTTGTGGGCGGGGCTAATTTGTGGCAAACCAATAGGAGCGGTCCGGTAGAGACAGCCCGGAAGCCAGGTGAAGGTCGAGCCTGACTACGGGCGGGGCCACCTTCCGCGAAGAGAGGCGCCGGAGACTTCGCTCCGTGCCCTGCCCCTTCTAGTTCCCTTGAGGATGGAGCGGCTGTGCTGCGTGAGCGCAGCCCCCAGAATCGCGAGGAGAGGAGACGGCCCGGTGCTGGTGCCCCCAAGGAAACCAGAGGAGTCCACGAGGATCCCCGGTGAGTGGGGGCTGAGCTGGAGCATTGTTGGTGCTCCCAGGGCACAGTTGGTGCCAGTGCTTGCTGCTTTCCTCAGCTGCACCGCGAGAGCACGGGCAGCTGCAACGGCTGGGTGATTCATTGTTGGGCCAGTTTGGAGGCCTCAGTTGATAAGGGAGCATTTTTGCGAGAGGAAGGAGGGGCTCCCAAGGCACTTTTGGTGCCGGTCTTCACAGCTGCACCGCGAGGTTGCGGGCAGCTGCAACGTGGGGGCAATTTTGTTGTAGGAGTCCCAGAGTGGGGCTCCAGAGGCACAGTGGTGCCAAAGCCAATTTCCTCAGCTGCACCGCAGGAGTGCGGGCAGCTGCAACAACAGGGGCATTCCTAGTTGGATGGCAAGGAAGGGGTGAGATGCACCCCCCGTCCCCCTGTGCATCACGCACATCTTTCTGCTGCATTGGCAGCCGGAGGGCCTGGTGGGAGGCCCAATGATTATTGCGCCCTGACTTTTGGACAGAGGGCATTTGGGCCCCAAGGAAGGCCAGTTGGCCTGGGGTCATTGTTGTGGTGTTGGCAGGGCGCAAGGCCCCAAGGTGATGCCTAATGCTAATGCATAATGTTTCAAAAAAGTTTTTCATCAATAATTTTTGAGAGTTTTCCAATGATGAGTTCTTAGGCAGTATGTTGAATTCAAGAAGATTCTTTCTTTTTTCTTTTTTCTTTTTCTTTCCAATGATCACAGTTCAAAATCCATATAACAAAAGCAGTCACAATCTTCTTCTCTATTGTTATAATTCGTATTCCAAGCAAATTCCAAACAATACATTGTCTTAGTTATTTGTGGTACTGAAGCGGTGGACCACACAGAGTGAGCTCCAGTGTTCATTATCATAATTTCTCCACACATTAGTATAATCAACTAGTGCGCCTAAGGTGCTTTACCCTAACCGCTTAGATGTCTTAAATTCTAATGCATAATGTGTTTATGCCAAATGTCATGCTATGATGTTTATGCCCAATGTGATGCAGACATAATGCGTTTATGTTGCTTGTGATAACGCTGAGTTCATTATGTTTCCAGTAGTTACTGGTTGTGTTATTACTTGTGCTTTCTGATGGTTCTGACCGTGGCCCGATTGGCCCTGTCATGTATATAATCCCCTGTAAATTACTACCTGGTGCCAGTTGGCACAGTGTACATGTGTGGTTATGATCTAATGTGTTTATGATAATACAAAGGCTATTTTTATATAACCTTGTGTGGAGTTTCTTTTGTAGTGTGCCTAGTGTGTCGCTGCTGTGTGTGTGTGTTGCGCAAACGCTTTACACATTGCCTCTTGGATAAGCCTGACTGCTCGTGCCAAGCTACCAAGGGGATGAGCAGGGGTTATCTTCAGCGTGTAACTCCCTTGCCCTGACTAGAGTGGTGGTTTCTGCCTGGCTTAGGCGCATGCCCTAGCCAACCAGAAATCCCATTTCTAACATTGGTTGACAGCGGTGAGGATAGGACTTGCGTCTGCGCCGTACCACAGCGACAACTGGTTGCACTACAAACTCTGCATTTAGATAATCATAGGTTTGTGGATGTTTTCTCCTGATTATTTTTTCTCCTGAGAGTGTCATTTTTGAATTGTGCTTTTCTGCTCTGCTAAATTTTAGTGACACCCCTAAAGTGTCAGTCATGTCTCACCTTGGTGATCCAGCAGTTATTGTGACAGAAAGTGCATTTAATGTAAGGATGTTGCGTAAATATACTGTGAAGGACTTAAAGAGGTTCTGTCAGGATCTTGGGTGTCAGGTGCATAGGTCCGCCAGGAAGGAGGAACTGCAGGAGGCCTTGTTGGCCTGTTGGACATCCCAAAACCGGGTGGAGGAGGAGCCTGGGAAGGAGGGCCCCAAGACCAGTGAGGTCCCCGAGAGGGAGGGTCCCCAACCAGCACCCCCAGAGGGCAGTGGCCCTGGAGAGTTTGAGCAGGAGGGAGGAAATGACAAGGCAGGGACGCCAGTAGGTAGGGAGGACCCCATAGATAGGGAGTCCCTTGCTGGGTCCAGTGCCAGGGGCAGTGCCCCATCCCTTTCCCTGTCCCCAGAGGAGTGGGTGGATAGGAGGGAAGAAAGGGAGCATCATCTGGCGATGGAAAGGCTCAGGTTGGAGCTAGCGCAGCTGGGTGTGGAAGAGAAAAAGCTAGAGACTGAGAGGTTCTTAGCACAGGAGAGGATGGCGGAGGCAGAGAGGGCCTTCGTCCGGGAGAAACTAGCTCTTGAGGATATGTCCCCTGAGTGCAGTTTTAGTTGTCTGGATTCACCAGTGAGGGTGGGGTCCAGTGGTGGCAGCAATATGGAGTCCAGTGCAGGAAGTCCCACTCCCAGATCCCAGAGTATGGTGCCTGGTTCCCAGGAAGAGGGGTACAGGTTGAGGTTCAGCGGCAGTAGAAAACTGTCTTACCAGTCTTGGGGGGAGTTTGTGGATGAATGTTGTGATGCACTGGAAGATTGGGTGATGGGTAGCACAGCAAATGATTTTGAAGGGCTGTTCAATCTGGTTGTCAGAGAGCACATGTTCAGTAATTGTTTTCCGGGGTTACGCCAACACCTGTTGGAGTGCGAGTTCTCTGATCCCAGGAAGCTTTCACGGGAGGCAGACCTCTGGGTGGTTGCCAGAGGGTCTGGAGAGGCATTGGGGAGTGACCCTAAGAGGAGTGGCTCAGGTATTTCCCAGCACAGAGTGGTGGGAGAGGTTCAGAGTAGCCCAGCTAGGTCCCAGTGTAGTGGGAGGGGTGTCGGACTCACGTCCTGTCTCTGCGGAGAAGGAGTGAGAATGGGATGTGTCCCAAGGTGCCCGAAACCCAGTCTCAGGGCCTGGAGGGTTTCTTCGGGGAACACCAGGTAGGGAGCCTAGGCTGTACTGGTAGGCCATCCATTGAGAGGGATCTCCTAGTGTCAGGAGAACGTGGAGCATCTGTAAGCAGAGCTCCAGCAGTTCTGGTGTCTGCCGGTGCCGCTCCTAAGTGGAGGGTGCAGAAGTCCAGATGGAGGGGGTGAGAGGGAGATGCGTTCCCCAGTGGGAGAACCAGTGGGTCAGGGGCCAGCCAGAAGGGTTGAGCCTCCTAGGAGTGACCATGGTGACACCACTTCTGTCCTGGGGGATCTTCGCGCACTGTCAGATGGACAGGGGTCGGGAGATCTGCAGCAGGCAGACTGTCACACAAGACATGAGTCATGTGTTACCCTCGGGGGGCATGCGTGCTCCCCAGGAAGTCCTGGTGTGCCAGGCGGGTGCTCCGCCGCAGGGTTTAGTCCCTGGGTTGGGAGGCCAGGTTCAGGTTCTGCCTGACCGGGAAGGAAGGACATCTGTAAGTAGTGTCCTGACCGGTTTCTCTTCTAGGGGTACCACTCCAGGTGGGAGGGTGCAGAACTCTGGAAGGGGGTGCAGAGGGAGGGAGTCCTCGCCTCTGACCCCGGTGCAACCTGAGGGTTTAGACCCTAGGTTGGGAGACCAGTTGCTGGAGAGAGGTCCTGAACTGGTATGAGAATTGTTTGGGAGGACTGATTCCAGCGTCCTGACAGTTTTTGGGTCTGGGGGTGCTTCTCCTGGGAGGAGAGTGAGGAACCCCAGAAGGAGAGGTAAGGGGAGGAGAGCCTCGCCCGAGACCTCCGGTCAGCCTGAGGGTGCGGACCCTAGGTTGGAGGATCAGTGGCGGTTTAGAACTGCACTGATGAGGGGAAGAGTGGAGAATGGATACTATGTGCCAGGGGTTACTGCCCCCCACTCTGTGAGATGGCAAGGACCAGAGACATCTGGATGGCCTACGGCCTGGTCCTGGCCACGGACAACTAGGGAGTACCAGTGGGGTAGCTTAGTTGGTCCTAGGAGCTTTGAAAGAGGGAACCACATGTGTTCAGATTGGCGTAGAACTGGAGTGTGCCCCTGCAGTTGCGGGCCCACGTCCCTTCTCTATCACCCCAAGCAGGGAAGCCCATCAAGGTAATAATTGGTCTACCCTGGCTTTTGGCTGGAAGGGGGTTGTGTTGGACTTGGCTCTTTTTGCAGAGTCATCCCTGAACTTTTTGCCTTCCTCCTAGTCTTGTTTCTGACCTGGTGTTGGTGGTTTTAGGACTCTGGGCACTTTAGCACTGCTGTCGAGTGTAAAGTGCGCGTGCTCTCTGTGGTAAACATGGTAAGATTGGTCTACACCTGTTTGGCGTATTTAATTTACCTGTCAGTCCCTTGTAAAGTGGTATCTCAGATACCCAGGGCCAGTAAATTAAATGCTACTGGTGGGCTTGCAGCGCTGATTGCGCCACCCACCAAAGTAGCCTTTCAAACCTGTCTCAGGCCTCTGCCATTGCAGGGCCTGTGCGCGCAGTTTACTGCCGCTGTGACGTGGCACATAAAGTGGGTGCCACGTCTGTGACTCCCCTTTTACTACATATCAGTCACCCCTAAGGTAGGGCCTAGCTAGCCCTATGGGCAGGATGCATTGTAGGTAAAAGGTTGAACATGTGCCTTAAATGTGTGACATGTCCTGGTAGTGACAAACAGCCATTTTGGTTTCTCACTGCTGTGAGGCTGCCCTCTCATATGAATGCATTTGGGATTCCCTGATAAGTGTCTCAGTGGTAATTCCTGATATGAGAGGAGCAGCGTGGTCCAGTTTGGTATGTTTGGAATAGTAATAATAAATGCTGCGCAATGGTGTGCGCAGATTTATTATCACTATTTTAGAAATGCCACTTTTAGAAGTTGGCATTTCTGTGCGCTATGTGTCTGCCTGCCTGATGTGTATTGCATGTCTGGCTCTGGAGTGACAGGGGCTGGTGAGGTGTGTGGCTCCAGGGAGGGCAGGGTGAGTCAGCGCTAGGCTGAATAGGAGATTTGCATTTGGAGTAGTGGGAGGAGTAGTCCCCTGAATAGGTCTGTGCCTGCCTGGGTGAATGCTGGCTCCGCCCCCCTGTGGTGTGTCTGATGACAGAGCCCAACCTGACAAAGGAGGGTGGGAGCACTGTACACAAAGTGCTGCAGTACCCCCCAGAACCAGTTGAGACTGGTTCCCCAAGCCCTGTGCCAGGGCAGAACAAAGGCCAGCCCTGTATAAGTATTGGGGCTGTGACCCCATGAAAAGTGTGCTGTCTGGTGCTTACATGCGGCCGGCAGGCTGCCAGCCCGCCAGGTGGAACCGCCGCTGGGGGTGGACTGGCTGCCCTGCTAGGCAGCTGAGGGGTCTGCTGGCCTTGGAACCCCAGTGTGCTGGCCTGCCTGCTGTTTTCGTTGCCCAGCTTGGCCCATCTAAAAGCTCCAGGATGAGGGGAGCGTTGGTGCCGTGCAGTGCTGGGCTGCGAAGGAATTAGAGGGAATCCCGGCGTAGGGATTCCCCCGTGCTGCTGCAGGGAAAGGGGGAGCCTACCCTGCATTTCTATGGCCGGTGCAGGAAGGAGGGGGGAGCTGTGGCCGAGTGGTGCTCCCCCCCTAATACTCCTGTGATCTAAGGAGAACAGAGCGGGACCCCACCCTCATCTTTGCGCTATAGAAGAGGCCGCGCACCGCGAGCGGCGACCCGGAAGACAGGCAAAAGCCTGTGCCTGGTTGTGGGCGTGGCTAATTTCTGGCAAACCAATAGGAGTCGTCTGGGAGAGACAGCCCGGAAGCCAGGCGAAGGTCGAGCCTGACTACGGGTGGGGCCGCCTTCCGCGAAGAGAGCTGCCGGAGACTTCGCTCTGTGTCCTGCCCTTCTGGTTCCCTTGAGGACGGAGCGGCTGTGCTGCGTCAGTGCAGCCCCCAGAAGTGCGAGGAGAGGAGACAGCCTGGTGCTGGTGCCCCCAAGGAAACCGGAGGAGTCCACGAGGAGCCCCGGTGAATGGGGGCTGAGCTGGAGCATTGCTGGTCCTCCCTGGGCACAGTTGGTGCCAGAGCTTGCTGCTTTCCTCAGCTGCACCGCTAGAGCGCGGGCAGCTGCAACGGCTGGGTGATTCCTTGTTGGGCCAGTTTAGAGGCCTCAGTTGATAAGGGAGCATTTTTGCGAGAGGAGCCCCGGGAAGGAGGGGCTCCCAAGGCACTTTTGGTGCCGGTCTTCACAGCTGCACCGCGAGGTTGCGGGCAGCTGCAATGTGGGGGCAATTTTGTTGTAGGAGTCACAGAGTGGGGCTCCAGAGGCACAGTGGTGCCAAAGCCAATTTCCTCAGCTGCACCGCAGGAGCGTGGGCAGCTGCAACGACGGGGGCATTCCTAGTTGAATGGCAAGGAAGGGGTGAGATGCACCCCCCACCCCCCTGTGCATCACGCACATCTTTCTGCTGCATTGGCAGCTGGAGGGCCTGGTGGGTGGCCCAATGATTATTGTGCCCTGACTTTTGGACAGAGGGCATTTGGGCCCCAAGGAAGGCCAGTTGGCCTGGGGTCATTGTTGTGGTGTTGGCAGGGTGCAAGGCCCCAAGGTGATGCCTAATGCTAATGCATAATGTGTTTATGCCAAATGTCATGCTATGATGTTTATGCCCAATGTGATGCAGACATAATGCGTTTATGTTGCTTGTGATAACGCTGAGTTCATTATTTTTCCAGTAGTTACTGGTTGTGTTATTATTTGTGCTTTCTGATGGTTCTGACCGTCGCCCGATTGGCCCGGTCATGTATATAATCCCCTGTAAATTACTACCTGGTGCCAGTTGGCACAGTGTACATGTGTGGTTATGATCTAATGTGTTTATGATAATACAAAGGCTATTTTTATATAACCTTGTGTGGAGTTTCTTTTGTAGTGTGCCTAGTGTGTCGCTGCTGTGTGTGTGTGTTGCGCAAACGCTTTACACATTGCCTCTGGGATAAGCCTGACTGCTCGTGCCAAGCTACCAAGGGGGTGAGCAGGGGTTATCTTCAGTGTGTAACTCTCTTGCCCTGACTAGAGTGGTGGTTTCTGCCTGGCTTAGGCGCATGCGCTAGCCAACCAGAAATCCCATTTCTAACACCCACATACTCTGATGACTGTTTCTCCACAGCAACATAGTGTGTGCTGCCATCTGCTCAACCTGGACACACAAGGAGTGATGCAGGTTCCACAACCCACTCAAATGCCAGAAAAATCATCACCTCCTTCCTAGTGAAAGTCCATTGACTACCCTTGCTGGGCCACCCTCCTCCAAAACCAGCTTCATCATTTACAAAATCATTACAACTTGCACCACCACTTATCTTGCAGACAAGCTCACCATCTCGGGCCGTTATTGGCACAGCTGCAGCAGCGGCCCATGCAGGTTAGAGCGGTGGGGTGGTGGGCAGGGTGTCGGGGAATTTCAACAGACTACAATGAGGTAAAATGTATTCTTTATATAATTTTCCCTCGTGGTCATCTGTTGAATTCCCAACACGGCCCCACCACTCTAACCTACACGGGCTGCTCCTGAGCTGCAGCCAGGGCATAGTCAGACTTCAGACTAAGAAATGTACAAAAGAACAAAAACAAGGCAGCAGGCCTTTTCCATCTGTGCAATCTGGAACACAGCCAACCACTGCTCCAACTTGGGAAACAGTTGAAGACTTACCTCTTTAAAGAACACTACATTGCATTATATTAACTGTATACAAACCAGCTACCTCTCTTACCACTTGTTGACTTTATGCATGTCTTTGACGCTGTATAACGCTCTGCTGCCTTTTGGTTAGGTTCTAGAAATACCGCACACATACATAAATACATAGATACATGCATAGATCAGTCTATGTTTGGTTCCCCGGTACCATGATTAAAACTAAACCAAGTGACCAAAGGTGTATTTTGTTTAAACCCCTTCCAATTCAAGTGAGATGTAATTACTGCCGCTGGTACTACATATTCACCTGCTCTATTAAATTGCACTAGCTGAGCCATCTTTACTTAACTTGCTTCATTCATGAAATCCCAACTTTGGTGATGATCACAGAATCCCTGCTCTGTAATGAATTAATTACTCAGTCGTGAGAATTCCGTTCTCTGATACAGGATCTCTGCCTGTCCCAGTGGGGATCTCTGCCTCAATGAAGGTGATCTTTTGCTTCAGTGACAAGATTTTTTGCCTCTGTAGTGGGAATCTGCAGTGGCAATCCCAGCTCAACTTAGATGGGGACATTTATTGGTGCCAGCTGAGCGCTTGTGAAGCTAGTTCACGTGATACCAGAGCAAACTGGGGTCACTGGGGGGGGCCTATTAACAAGCAGAGTTTCATCGCTCTTGCACAATGGTGGTGCAAAAGTGATGCAAGTCCTAAATGAGATTTATGAAGCCACACAAGGCAATTTTGTGCGGCCCTGAGTGGCTTTATTAATCTGGAGTAAAGCAATGCAGCGCAAATCGCTGCTTTGACTTACTCTGCCCTGGGAAGACATTCCATGGGCATTGCGTGGGTGTTCCCACACAACTCCCATGGTTTTTGACGCATTCCCAGATTTACCAGAACTGGTAAACCTGGGATTGTGGCAATAATTTACAGGGAGGCATAAGGAGGAGAAATATCTTTATTTCTCCTTGTTAATTCTTCTTTGTGTAAATAGAAATAGGCCTCTCAGGATTGTTTTTGTGCAGGAAGGTGTGCATTCGTGCACAAAAACAATCCTGCATGCAATGGAGGCACCCTTGCACAAGGATTGATTTCTTCCTGGTAGACGCAAGACTGTTGAATTGTGTTACCTCTGTAACGCATGTCCCGGATCACCTCTCTGATCACTCTGCTGTAGCCATAGAGTTACAAATACTGGGAGTTGTGTTAACTAAAAGGTGGACTTTTAATAGAGCCTTACTCCTAGACTCCCTAATAATTTCGCAATTTCGCAATCTCAGCTTCTACACCCCCACCCGCCAGCTCCGCTCGACCAGCCTCGCCCTCGCCACAGTCCCCCGCATCCGGAAAACGACCGCCGGCGGCAGATCCTTCTCCCACCTCGCCGCCAAGACCTGGAACACCCTCCCCACCAACCTCCGACAGACCCAAGACCTACTGGCCTTCAGAAGACTCCTCAAGACCTGGCTCTTCGATCAGTAGCAGCACCACCCCCCTCTTCCCCCAGCGCCTTGAGACCCTCGCGGGTATGTAGTGCGCTTTATAAGTGACATGATTGATTGATTGATTGAAGAGAGAAACACTATCTTTTTTTGAAATTAACAAAGATTCGGCCTCATTGGAGGAAATATGGGATGCCTATAAGGCATTTATTAGAGGCATTGTAATAAGTTTGGCAGCCAAGAAACATAAGGAGGGCAGAGTGACGATTCAGAAATTGGAAGATGATATTTCCAGGGCAAGGAACGAAAGTAAATCTCACCAAGATATGCAATTGCGTGGTGAGGAAAGCAGAGAGGTCATAGCTAAGAGACAGGTGCTAATACATGACTTAGATGACATTACCAGGAAAAAATGGGAAGCTAGTAACTTAGCTAATTACGAATTTGGTGAGGGATGCGGGAAGCTCCTTGCCTGGAAGTCCCGGATAAATCAGACTGGGAACATATTTAAGGCGATAACTATTGCAGACTCAGGCGAGATTTCCCCGGATAACTCCAAAATAGAACAGGCTTTTGAAGTTTTTTTCCAGGATTTATATACAGAGGACCTAGTGGCCTCGGAGTCTCAAATTAAAAAATATATTGAGGGTATATCCCTACCATCCCTCGCAGAAGATGAAACTAGTCTGCTGAATCGGAATATTTCTCTGGCAGAACTTAAGACCGTGATGAAACATCGAAAAAGAGGTAGCGCAGCAGGGACAGATGGCATCCCTAATGAATTCTATGTGGCTTTGATTGAGGAGATTGCTCCTGTCCTTGTGGTCCTGCTTGACAAGATCTTCTCAGATAATGACCCAATCCCTAGGTCCTGGGATGAGGCTGCTGTCTCCCTGATTTTAAAGCCAAATAAAGACTCAAGAAAATGCGAGTCATATAGGTACATCTCCCTGCTGAATTGCGACTATAAAATCTTTGCGCAAATTCTAGCAGGGAGGTTTAACCCTGTAATGAGTTCTTTGATTCATGCTGATCAGAAGGGGTTCATTAAGGGCCGTCAACTTCATGATTTAACGCATGATTTGATTGGTGCGATTGACATAGCCTCCACCAATAGTGTACCCCTCACGATTTTTGCATTTGATGCAGCCAAGGCACTGGACAGGGTGAGTTGGCCTTTTTTAAGCTATATGACTCGAACTTTTGGGTTGGGGGAACACTTTGTTAGAGCTATCAGTAACATCTATAAAACCCCCACTGCTAGACTCATTGTTAATGGTAACTTGTCTAAATCAATTAAGTTGGAGCGGGGGATGGGACAGGGGTTTCCCCTCTCCCCTTTACTTTTCGATCTATATATAGGACCTTTGACTTGCAGTATTAGGGCTAGTCATAGCTTTGCCTCATTTGAATGGGATGGGTGGGAAAAAAAGTTGCGTTATCCGCAGATGATCTGATGATTTTCTCTAGGGACTCCGCCGCTATCCTGCCTAGTCTGGAGATAATCCTGATGAGTTTTGGGAGGGTTTCAGGTTATTTAATTAATGCCCAAAAAACTGAAATCATGTCATGGAATACACAATCAAGTAACGTGACAATTAAATAGCAAATCCGATATCTAGGCTTACAAATTACACAAAATATTACTAAACTAGCCCAAGTAAATCTCGACTTAAAAAGTAAAGAGGCGGCCGCATTATTAAGATCTTGGAATGGTCTTTCACTGTCTATCCTGGGCCGTTCTAACTTGATCAAAATGTCAATCTTGCTGAAATTTACCTTCATCTTTGATACGATCCCTTTATCTTTTGATCACTCTTTCCTGAAAGATTTGCAAGGGCTTATAAATAGTTTTCTTTGGTCCAACAAGGGGGTGAGGATTGCATGGAGGAAGTTGCGATGTGCAAAGCTAGAGGGGGTATAGCTAGTTCTGACTTTCGTTTCTACTGTTATGCCTTTCAATTAAAGAATGTAAGGTCCCTCTTGTGTGACTCCTCTTGTTTTCCTCCGCTGCTGCAAGTGATGTCCAAAAATACTCCTCAGGGCGGCGATGGCTGTTTGTTTAAGTTTGGGCACCCAAAATATTTTAAAAAAATCAAACTTAAGGTTTTAAGATCTGCTTGTGAAGTTTAGTACCACACCAGGAAGATTCTTAAGATTCCATATTATAGCGCAGGTGCTCCTATTTGGAACTCTCCAAGCACGCCTGTGTGCCTAAAAGATAGTTTATCAATTCCTTTACTGGAAGAAGGTATTCTGAAATGGGGTCAATTGCTACAAGACAATAAGCTTCTTCCATGGGAGGTATTCTGTAACATCACGCATCAAAGACTTTCAAGATTTAAGTTTTATCAGCTATCCAGATGGGCTGTTAGGTTAGATAAAGAGGGAGAAGTAAATGAAGAACATGAAAATATCCTACGAGGCCCCCTCCATCAACGTAAAGAGGTCTCCAAATGGTATTGGCTTTTGGTTGAGGGGGAGCCACCATTAGTACCCATGGAGGAGTCCTGGAGAAGAGAACTGACTTCGACCAACGTAACACACTTATGGCAAGTATCGATGCGCACATTATGGAATGTGGTTAAAGCCGCCCATCTTAGGAGAAATCTTATGTTTACACTCCATAGAGCATACTGGACCCCGAAGAAACTCTCAAAATTGGGAGGTGAAGGATGGAAGGTCTGCCTGAAGTGTGCCTCGGGTGATGCTGACGACTTGCACATGTTCTGGCAGTGTTCTCCTATCCAGGGCTTCTGGCACAATATCGGTAAGACTGTTTCGGAGGTCTTGGGGCGAGAGATCAAGGTAAGCCTGATTTTGGTAATTTTTGGGGTCCTTCCAGAGGAGAGTGCCAGCTATAAGCCTGTTATTTCTGTTAATTCTTCTCGCAAGGAGGGAAATTTGTTTAAAATGGATCTCCGCTCAACCCCCAGTAATATTAGATTGGGTTGCTTCGGTGAAAAGAACTCATAGATTGGATCTTGCTAGCTCCTCGAGAAAAAGAATTAGACTGTGGGGGACTTGGGACGGGTGGGTCAATAATCTTGATAATATATAATATCCTGAAAATTCACAATACTTATAAAGTCCAATGATTATGAAATAAGTGAGATATGAGGAAGAGGTACGATCTTGGGGAGGTGTTCATTCCTCTCCACTAAATACCTTCCCTAGGATCTTTGCAGCTGGTTTTGATGGTTCCCCGGATGTCCAAGTAATCAGACGGTACCGTTACCTCCATCCGGGGAGTCAAGAATAAACCATTGGCTTGCTTAAAGACTATCCACTTATCTATAAATGTGGACAACAAAAAAATATATACATGGAGGCATAAGGAGGAGAAATATCTTTATTTCTCCTTGTTAATTCTTCTATGTGTAAATAGAAATATGCCTCTCAGGATTGTTTTTGTGCAGGAAGGTGTGCATACGTGCACAAAAAGAATCCAGCATGCAACGGAGGCACCCTTGCACAATGGTGCAAGAGTGCCTGTGTTGGTGCTAGGCTGCCAAAAGAGTGCCAGAACAGGGGAAAAGGCAGGAATGAGCCATATTGACTTAAATACGATGCATTTCTGCCCTGTCCCTGTCATGCAGTGCAGCACTGCAAGGAGATTTGCTGCACTGCGCTGCGTGACAAGTTGCTAAATAGGCCCCTGTGTTCTTTTGTCTTTTGTGTCCTGGTTCGTCTTACCACTGGACCAAAACTAAGTACCAAGTAAAACATTTTAGCACTTGACCATAAGGGTAGCAAAGCAGAAACGACCAAGGCTTCCTCCTGCAGGTGGAATTGGCTTGAGACTCAGGATACAGCAAAATGTGAAATAACTATTAATGAGCCAATGTTCAGTCAGTTCTTTTGCTTAACAATAAAAAACAAAATTATATTTAAAACTAAATACTACATATGAAAACATACATGCAGATAGAGAAACAAGCAAAGTGAAACAGGTTTTTCACAATACAATGATTTGTCAGATAGTTTTCATTGTGTCCCCGGCCTACAGTTGTTAACTCTTGCCTAGTGATTTAACACTGGATTTTTGAAGAGCACAAATCACTGCCAACTTTGGTTTGGCATAATGTATAGCCCGCTGTCAAGGGCTATACTGGTTGTAAAAGGCCCTGAACCTGGGTTATAGGCCCGAGCTACAGTTGAGGGCTTATTACAAGGGATAGAGCCTTTAACAATCATATAGCCTGAGGTAGAAGGGCTATAAGGCTATTAGAAAATTCCACCCATTAAGGGTAGACTGTTCTAGATTAAAAAGGGAGAAACATGAAGACAAACATTGGAATAAGCCCAGAGCTACTCCATTGTCTTCAATGGAGCTCTCAACATTCCAATGTTCTAATCTTAGTTAATGTCTCTTTGGTGTTTGTGATCTTCACAAATGCTCAAAGCGGCTTTCCATCCTTTTGCATTTCCCGCTTGAGGTTGGACAAAACCGCACACCAGTACAGCTAGTAGCATGCCAGCCAGTGGCCCAGATTGGTCGTGGTCAGAGGCGAGGGCTCTCTGACAGAGATGCGCAGTAAGGATGGGATTGCGCACTGCTCAAAGCCACCCCTGCGTGACCCACGTCTAGTGTGGCTCTTGTAAACTCTATTAGCAGTTCCCCTGCCCAAAAGCAAAACCCACCCAATGAAACAGATTTGAGTAGCTAACTCCGTGACACATCGTTAATCCTCAGCAATGCAGGATTATTCATGGGGTGTGGGGCAGTGGGAGTCCAGATGGGGGACTACAGATAATGTACAGTGACACAGCAGTGAAGTGAAAGGGGCAACAGACTGGAAAGGTAATGTTGTGAAAATCTCCAAATATGGTTAAGATGAATATGATTGACTTTTCCAATGCTACTGACAAATGAATCGCAGAGCTGGGCGAAATATCACTGGGTACACAAAGTCTTTTGTGAATTGGGGATTTAATGTAGTATATCACTGCAACAGCTGCAAAGACTTGAATGTGTTTGCAGTGTCTTGTCCCGTTTAAATTTAACTAGCAATCGCATCACTTACCTTTAGGCCAGAAAGGAGAACTGAGCAATCACAAGTTCTTGATTTGGGTCACTGGGGGCATCTGGGGTTCGGAGACAGAGGAGGTTAACCACAGAGATCCTTGCACAGCTTATCATTCCCCTGGGTCACATTCATCACTGATGAGATGGTTGGTCCTTTGTACTTCCTTCTTATCTGTAGTATCCTTTTCTACAGAGCAGAGCTTCCTTCTTGATGGGCATTCCAGCACCATTTCTAAAGCACACTTGCTTCTTCCATCAAGGCAGATCCAAGCAGTGTTTACATCAGGTTTCAAGGCCCACTTTATCTTGTCCAGGCTTCAGTGACCAGGTAGCTGGTCTGATGACTAGTCAAAACAAGCCTCCCCTTGGAGTGATGCAGTTCAGCAATCCTGTCTTCAGCAGGCCCCACTCCATTCACCGGGCAGTCTACAGCTCTCCTTGAAGGGATCTTGATGTCCTGGTTTGGCCCAATCTGAAGAAAGCCAGCAATCAGTGATCCTGGTCTGGCGCACCGTTGTTTCCTTAGACACAAGGGTGGGAGTCTCCTATCCCTGTCCGAACATTGATAGCGGAGCATCCGCATTATTCTCATGCTAGCCAGTTAGCCGTTTGCAGTCATTACATTTTGGGAGACCCCTCCACTAAGATCCTCCATTGCCCTGCATGATAGGTGCATGATCACGAGATGCAAAGGGTGTCCACCACAGAAATCACCCAAAGCTGGTTTCAGGCAGGTACTGCCATTTTCTTTATTGGACTTAGTCTGCTTCAGTCACAGTCTTTGTTACGTCGCTACGTCTAGGGGTGGACCTGGTATAAGGCAAATAAGGCCACAGTTCAGAGTAGAGACTGTGGCATCACCATCCACAAGCTTCTGATACCTGACTACAGGGACATTCCAAAATGCAAACAAGAGGATATACCACCCCTCCCAGCCACTACTAGAGCCCTATATTGACTCCACTGGAAGGAAGGTTCAGTAAACTTTGAAAGTTTATTCTCAGTTCAAGAAACAGCCTGGGCAGTCTCACCTCTGTCATCCATTTTAGGTAGCTGTCCACACAAAGGAATCTCAGGATTAATTCTTGCACATTGTCAATGAAGCATACATATAAAGGTTCTCCACACTCATCCTCCCTTTCTTATGTAAAGTGTACTTGCTCTCTCCCTCATTGTCCCACACACATGCAATAAAAAGGCCGGTTGAATGAGACTAGTAGATTTTTGAACATGTGACAGCATGAGGCATCTCTCTCCTGAACAAGAAAGTTTAAAGCACAGTCATTGCCACATGTGCTAATGCTGCCACCACTGCTAGCCTCTCTAAGTGAAATGGGAGGATAGGAGTCACTCTCCAATGAGGGGTGCACTCTCAGGGCTCTATTAAAGGCAGGGCACAATGTCCCTGTTCCGCCATGAAACACATTTAAACTGGTGCGCTGCGTGGAAACAGGGACAGTGAGCGTTATTATGATAAATGTGCTGCTCTCAGGGCTGCAGCGAACTTGCGCTGCCTTGGGGGGAGTGCATTGAGTGAAATACGGAGTGGCTGTTTATAAGCCGATCCATGATGTTTTGTGAACAGGCCTGCACTTTAAAGAGGGGTCAGAGATCCCCCTGCAGGTGGGTGCTTTGAGTGACTGCACCCACCTGTTCATGGGGCTCCCTTCCACCCTCCACAGGGTTTCCTTTAGAGAACACACTGACCGTGTGCCACCTTTTTGTGGTGCATTAACAATGTGCCTCCAAAAGGCCTGTGCCTACGTCTATAACATGGAATGGATGCAGAGGCAAAAGGATTCCCTCTTCCACAGCCCCATGCAAATGAGGAAACACTCTCTGAAGACAGCACTGGTGCTACATGTGTGCCAGCGCTATCGGTATTACAGAAGGGGCTGCACAAGTGTCCGCAGCACCTTCTGTAATACCAAAGTGCTCAGGGGTCTGTTGCGCCCCTGGGGAACTGTGTATAATATCCTACCTGGTGTCCCTTCAGAACACAGAGCCATGCTCTGGGTCTTATTCAATTTACATGGATGGCCTTAAGGGAACAAGCATGATTGTTGTACTCACAAAGAGAAAAATCAAAAAGGCTGTGTGAGTGTTTGTGATTTTTCCAGCGGGTTAACAGTGGGCAAAAGAACATGTTCTCCAGATCCATGCAGTGAACATTTTTATCACTAAAGTGCTTTTGTGTCATGGTCAAAGCCATTTGTTGAGATTCACTTGTACTGTTGTTCTTGCTTTCATTCCTGCAGAGACACTTTGCTTTCATTTACATAAAAGGTGTTTCCCGCTAAAAGATCCTTTATGTGCCAATGGAGGTTCAATAGATTTTAATGAGAAGCATGTATTCTGAGTCATAAGAGATTTTTCCGCTTTCAGTCCTTCATTCTGGCTTTGTAACATAAACACTTTCTGCTGAGTTTTGACCAAATTCTGATCAGGTTATCCTGTGTTGGTTCTATCATTGGTGGTCTTTGCTCATATTGGAGGTGATGTTATAGTGATTGGGAGCTTCTCTCATGGAAAAATTACTGACCTTATTCTTGGAATGGCTGCTCTCCTCAATTTGGGAATCTCACTTAAAATAGGGAAAAATTGGTGGAATGCTTGAAGTAATCTCAGTCAGTCCAGTTCATCATGTATTTGCCCACTATTTACTCTAGGCAGAGACAAGTCAATGGTAAAACAGACTGGGTCCCTCTTCCAGTGGTAACAGCCCCGCTCAAATCGCCAGGCATTGCCCCCTGCAGAATGGAACGCAAGGAACCAGATTGTTTTTAGCCTTATTGGGAATCATCAATAAGCTGCAGTTTGACCCCCACTTGACATACCTGGTGCAGTTAGTGTGTCTTAGAAAAACTAAAAAGGAATGGGCTAAAAACTTGAATGAATGTGTCACTGGTAGTTACTCAGGCTGCATTCCAGTCCATCATAGTTGTGTCCACTATGCCACTTTAGACTAGGGCCAGTCCTATGCAAGTCACTCTTGGCCCGGCCCCAGTACTAATCTCTCACCCTGAGCTGCCAGACAGCCCCCTTCAGAAGGGAACAGATGCAACCACAGACTGGCTTCAAACTCCTTTGGCCTCATCAGCAAGGGACAGCTTGAATCCTGTGGCACAGTTAGCAGGATACTCATATCAGCACACATGTCCGGATTAAGGCCATTAGAGGCCCTAAGCACTTAAAAGATTTCGGTGCCCCCATATATATCTAAATCAAAATATAAACAATAATAAACTGTAAAATTGTTTTTTTTTCGAAATAAAACTAAACTTACAGTAAGATGGAAAATAATGTTTATTTGTGTATGCTTCCACTTTATTTATAGGTTCAGCTGCACCATTTGCTGTTTTGCACCATATGGTCCATGGTAAATCCGTCAATGGAACATTTCTGTGGTGCTCCCCTTCCCGTGATGCCCTAGGCAAGTGTTTATTTTGCTTAATGGTTAATCCAGCCCTGTCAGCACATACCCATCACACCTAGAATATTTCACTTAGAAGAGCAAAAGTGTTGTGGGTGGAATGCTAGAATTATTCTCAGCCACTGGTAGCTACTCAGGATGCCTTTCAGTGCATGTTTTTGCCCAAAGCTACACTTTAGACAGGGGCCAGTCACATGTCAATCAGACTCCTACTGCTGCAATAGTAACAGTCCATCCATAACTTCCAGGCCAGTTTCCCCCTAGGCAGGAACATCGGCAAGCCACAGGCGGGAAAGTAAGTAATCCAGGCCTCATCAGCAAGTTGAGGTTTGAGTTCTATGGCAAAGTGAGCATCAGCTACTTGGCAGGGCACACCCATCACATTTTGACCATTTCACTCAGAAAAACAAAAACAGAGGCCTTTGAAGCACGCTCTGCAGAGCCACTCAGGGTACAAATCTCTCCTAAATCCTTTTGAACCATAATTTGTTGAGCTTTATGTGCACATTACTACGCTTTCATTCCTGCAGAGGCTTTTTGATTGTAATAAATTAGAAAGTCTTTTAGTCTAAAAGATCATGTATGTTACAGCAGAGGATCCACGGGTTTTACAGCAGAATGTGTGTTTCATGCTATTAGAAGCTTTTCTGACATAAGCCTTTGATGCCAGTTTCCTAACATGAAATCTTTCTGTAGAAGAGTGGGCAAGTTCTGATCAGGTGATCCTCGTTTAGTTCACTCTTTGGCGGACTTAGCACAGTTTGACTATATCTGCTGACCTTACAATGTATGGAACCCTATCTTCTATAGGGCTTTGGGTGCCAACCTTCTAACTGGAGAAGATGCCTGACTTCCAGTCTGGGAATGGCTTCTGCCCTTAGTTTGGCAATAGCTGTGACCTTCAGTCTGGGGATGAATGTTTGCATCACTCTGGGAAAGCAGACCTACTTGCTTGGAAAAATGATTGACCTAGTATACGACAATATTCTTTAAGTAGAGGAACTACTATTTATAGAATACTAGTTTGTGGGAGTTGAAAAGCGTCCACATACAACGTGTGCTGTAAATGTGCATTTGTTGCTTGTGCTGTCACTATTCTATATTTGCAAGTAAATCTTGGGGTGCTCTTGCTACAGCTCTCTTTTGTTCCTAAGCCTGAAGCCTTGCTCTTCTGCCTGCAGTGTATACTGACTGAGTGTGAGAGAAGCTTGCGCAACTACTGCCAGTGCTGCACCTGTTCTGCGAGTGGGGACACGTGCACTGATGCCACCTCTACTGTAACATTTGTGTGTAAGGGAAGCTTGTCCTGCTGCTTCCTGTGAAGCCCTTGTTCTGTGTGATATTTGCACTTGCATTGCTGTTGATTGGTATGCACCTGATCTATGTTTTAGCAAAGCTTGAACTGTTACCCTCCAAAAAATCATTGCTGTTCCCCAGGCATCTCCTTTTTATGTGAAGAAAGCTTGAACTATTGTTGGATGTGCTGTACCTGTTTTGTGTGTGGTGGAGCTGTAATGCACCTGTCTGTGTGTAAGGAAAGGCTGCACTGTTGCAGCTTGGAAAAATGCATTGCTGTTCCCTAGGCCTCCCGTATTTTTCATATGAGGGAAGCTTGTCCTGTTGTTGCTGTACCTGTTCTGTGTGTAGGGGAGTGTTTACTGCCTGCAGTGCACCTGTTCTATGTATGAGGAAAGGTTGTACTCTGACTGCCTGGAAGAATGCATTGTCATGGCCTAGGCTTCTCCTTTTTTGTGAGAGATGCTAGCACTATTCTTGACTGCTCTACCTGTCTTGTGTGGCGGCGGGTGTACTGCTGCAGCCTATCCTGCATATTTTGTTGTGCCACGGAATATGGCATTGTTGCTCCCTATACTTTAACTGTTCTGTCTTTAATGAGAGATTGCACTCTTGGCCCGTATTCTGATAACGGTGCAGTTTTCCTGTTTGCACCACGGCACACCTTCAAACAGGTGTGTTGTGTGCAAACAGGAAAAGAGTACCCTATTATGTTGAATGCCCTGCCCTCAGGGCAGCTGCGAACTCATGCTTCCCTGAAGGCAGAGCATTCAAGTGAAATATGGAGCGGCTGTTTCAAAGCTGCTCCGTGTTTACCAGTGCAGGCAGCAACTCACATGCACCTTTAAGAGGGATTAGAGATCCCCTTGCAGGCTGGTGCAGCGAGTGACTGCATCCACCTGAAGGGGACATATGGGGGGGTCCATGGGACCCCTTACCCCCTCCTGAGTGTAGCCATCAGGGGAGGCACTGACAGAGTCTCACCTTTCACTCTAGCACTTTCAATGTGCCTCCAGACAGCTTCTTTGCCTTTGTGCCCACGTCCATATTACGGTGTGGGCTCAGAGGTAAAGAGATTCCCTCATTTGCATGGGGCCACGCCCCCATGCAAATGAGGGAACACCCTTTTGAGATAGCGCTGGTTCTACATGTGTGCCAGCGATATCTATATTACAGAAGGGGCCGCTCAAGCGTCTGCGGCCCATTCCGTAATACCCAGGGCCACAATGGAATTATGCGTCTGCGGTGATTTTCACATAATTAAAGATTTGCCGCATTTGCCACATATCCCATCCTCTGTCCACATAAGCTGCAGATTTTAACAAAAAAATGTGTTTCTAGTTCAAACGATTCAAAAGTTACTAAAAATGCAGCAACACATGTTGCTGCACAGTGAAGGGCCCTTTGCAAAGCTGGACTGGTCATCTTTTTGCTGCTTATTGCTATATTTGGGTGTTAAATTGTAATAATGAGGTGCAACCAATGCTCAGACAGTGTCACCAAGTTCAAAAATGACAAAATAAAGAAGTAATGCTGTTAATAAATGTGCTGCATTAGGCTACATAATTCGCCTTGTCTTGCAGCATTATTCATTCCAACCTGCTGCATAATTTGGCCCTCTCCTGCTGCATTATTCCAGTGTCCCTGGTAATACCAAAGTGCCCCGGGAGCATACAAAGCTGGCAGACATGCCCGTTGCGCCCTGAGGCACTCATTGTAATTCGGCCCCTGGTGCACCTGTTCTTTGTATGAAGGAAGCTTGCACTGCTGCTGCCTCACCACATATGTTCTCTGTTTGTGGGAAGGCAGCACTACATATACTTGTCCAACACTCGTTCTATGTGGGGCTGGAGGGAGCTCTTCCTGTTACTGCTGCTGCTTGTGCTCACTTGGGTTGTGTGCGCGCGTGCGCGCGCGTTGCCTGTCCGACATCTATCTCATGTGCTGGGGGAATTGTGTACTGTTGCTACCTGTATACAGAACCTGGCATGTGAAGGCAAAGCCTGCGCTGCTGTTTCGACACCATACCTGTTCTGTACTGTACATCTGTTTTCAGCTGCATCACGTTAACATTAATTTTGCAATTAAAAATCAAATAAAATGTGAGACAGGGCTCTCAAGCTGTGCGCCTCGCCAAGCGCTATCAATTTGCTGTCCTGAAGGAGTGCGTCGCCCTTTGCAAGCTGACCTGTCTCTTCTCCCCTGTGACACAATTCATTCTTGGCGAAGAGACAGTAAGGCGCTGAAGATAACTATTGATTTGTGCGGAATGAACACTCGGGGCCTCATTTCGGGACCGCATGGCCGGGATTAGCATTTAAGACATCACAGAGATTCTCAGCTAACCAGAGGCTCTCCTGTGAAAATGTAAAATGTAATTTAAAGTTGCTGGAGAACGTTATTCTTCAGGCCACGGATGGAAAACCCATGAGTGTCTGAGCCCAATGAGACATGAAGTCCCAGCAGAGAGACGTTAATTGCTTCACCTGCGAGTGATGCGCCGCTCGACTGCCTCACTTCTCCGAGTGACGCAGAGCTCCAGTCCCGACTCTACGGCGACAACGCGTAACGCCAATACCTAACCTCTTTGTTATGTTATGTTATGTGTTATTAGGCATTTAGGCAGTGCTCTAAATGGGCCGGTACTGTCCGGTACTGAGTACCAGCACTTTTGAGAGGAAGAGTACCTACACTTCTCAAGAAAAACGTAATACTTTTAATTGGAGAGTATCGGCACTTCTCAGAAACAACAGTTACTCTAGTACCAGTAGCGGCCCGTGGTGGGAGTGCTGCTGGGCGGTGACGTGGGGCGGGGGAGGGGCAGGGTGGGGGGTAGTAAACTACGGAATACGGCGGAATAGAGGTAGTAAGCATATAAATAAATAAAACGAATTTCGTTGCGCGCGCGCAACGAAATTCGTTTTATTTATTTATATGCTTACTTACCTCTATTCCGCCGTATTCCGTAGTATACTACCCCCATCCTGCCCGTCCCCGCCCCACGTCACAGCCCGGCAGCACTCCCACCACGGGCCGCTACTGTCTAGTACAGAGTACCTACACTTTTATTTTTCCATTTCAAGCGCTGCCTTTAGGCACATAGTTGCATATGGGAAAAAATCGAACATCTCTATTCCCCTGTCCGTTTCGATCTTTAGGCTGCAAACGTTTGGTGGAAAACCCAGGTCATAAAGTGTCTGGGAAACTCCTGGACCAATGTCAAAATTCTTTCATAGAGCTGCTCACAGCTTTAAACTTGACATTTTTTGTAGCTCTGCACACAACGCAAATGCATACTCTTTCCTAGATCTCCGCCCAACTCCAACGCCTCACCTTTTTTTTTAGAGCCAAGCATCTCGCCAATTATCCTCTTTTTAGAGGGATAAAGTGCCCCCAATGGCTAAACTCTCTAATAGAGTGACGCACAGAACCAATCACTAACGTCATTCTTCGAGCTGTGCTCACCTCCAATGCTTACCCTCTTTCTTAGAGCTTCACATAGCACCATGCTTAACCAGTTTCTTAGAGCTATGTGCTCTATTCCAATTCCAAATCTCTTAGGGTTACGCTCAGCTCCAATGCCTAACCTCTTTCTTAGAGTTGATCTCAACCAGTGCTTTAAATTGGTTGGTACGGAGTACCGGCACTTCTCAAGAGAGACGTAATACTTTTAATTGGAGAGAACCACACTTCTCAGAAACAAGTAGGTACTCTGGTACAGAGTACCTGCACTTCTATTTTTCAATTTAAAGCACTGATCTCAACTCTATCAAAATTTACCAATCCAAAGTGAAGGAGGCACAAGCGCTATACTAGGAGGAAAGAATCAACTCTGCCTCAAACGCCCCACGTGAAATTTTTAAGATCACCAAGCACCTCCTAAAACTAACAGTCAGGGATGTTCCACCGGACTCCTCAAACGCACGCTGTGACGAACTTGCAGAGTTCTTCTCCAATAAGATCAAGGATATCTACAATTCCTCCCCCCCCCCCCCGGCCCATCCATCAACCAGCGGCTCATGGAGCACTCCATGTCCGGTGAGCACTTTCTCAGGGAAATTCCCTTGATAGACATAGACACCCTAGTGAACATATGTGCCTCAGTAAAATCTGACTCTCCCAATGACCCAGCACCTCCCCAATTTTTTAGTAAGACCGGGGATACTATCTTCCCAGTGTTGCTGGAGCTGATAAACTCCTCCATTTCAACCGGACTAGTGCCCCCACCCTGGAAACACGCCATGGTGAGTGCACTATTGAGGAAACCCAGTCTTGACCCTGATACACTTGGAAACTATCGCCCCATTTCCCTTCTCCCCGGGATCAGCAAAATGCTAGAAAAGCACGTGAACTCAGTTATCTCTGCTTTTCTTGAATCTAATATTATACTCCACCCGTCTCAAACTGGATTTCGCCCCCAACACGGGACTGAAACTGCATTACTCGCAGTGGTCGAAAAGGCCAAGATGATCCTAGACAAAGGAGGATCGTCGGCCATCATCCTCTTGGACCTCAGTGCCGCCTTCGACACTGTTAACTACGACATCCTGATCCATAGATTGAGGAATGTTGGTCTATCAGGTAGTGGCATCACCTGGTTACAGTCCTTCCTCAAGGACAGGAGCTTTCAAGTATTTGAAGGGGATAATTCGTCAGATCAAATCCCACTTGGCTGCAGCGCCCCTCAGGGGTCATCCCTGAGCCCGACGTTGTTCAATGTCTACATGAGCCCGCTGGCACAGATTGTCCTCCCCATCGGGATAGACATTATTATGTACGCCGATGACACCCAGTTAGTGGTGGCCCTAAACCACCCAGGATCCTCCTCGTCCAGTCTAGGCCCCTGCCTGGAGAGAGTCGCCAAATGGATGGAACTCTCCTTCCTCAAACTAAACGGAGAAAAAACAGAGCTCATGATGCTGGGCAACTCACCCATTTCTGGCATTGGCCTTGCTTGGCCAAGCTCTCTTCGCTCCCCACCCACACCCAAAAATCAGATCAAAAGTCTAGGCATGTGGCTAGACCAGTCACTCACTTTTGATCATCAGGCAACTAAACTGGCAGCATCCTGCTATGGCATCCTGTGGATACTCCGTAAAGTTCTTCCGCTCCTCCCTTTTTCAGCAAGAAGACTCATGGTCCAGGCTTTAATCCTCTCTCGCCTCGACTATGGAAATGCTCTGTATTTAGGAGCTCCTAGGGCTACCACAAACAAACTGCAAGTCATCCAGAATTGTGCAGCATGGATGCTCTTTATGATTCCCAACAGCCACTCCGCAAGGCCTGCTCTGAAAACCCTGCACTGGCTCCCGGTTGCGGACAGAATAAAATTCAAGTCGCTATGTATTGCCCACAAATCTTTCTGGAAGAAAGCCCCCCCCATTCTTCAAGCCATTGTCCCCCCTTACCACCCTAATAGACTCATTCGTTCATCCAGTCTCTACCTAGCTGCGACCCCTAAAATCAACAGGATGAGAAGTGGTGGTCGTTCCTTCCGCTTTATCTCCGCTAAGCTCTGGAACATGCTCCCCCTTCACCTCCGATCGGAACCAAATCTCCTTCCCTTCCGTAAACTTCTGAAAACTTGGTTTTTCCAAAACCCCTCCTATTAAGCTGTCGTGACCTGCCTCTCTCTCGGCTAGCGCTGGTACGCCTTCGGGTAGCCATGCGCTCTACAAATATCCATAACATTACATAACATAACACAATGCTTAACCTCTTACTTAAAGCTGCACATAGCACCAATGTCTAACTTCTTTCTTAGAGTGTCAGAGAGCAGCATCAATGCCTAACCTCTTTTTAGAGCCATGCACATCGTCAATCATCCATTTTTGAGAGTGTTATGCATATCCAATGCCTAAGCTCTTTCATAGAGCGACATGCAGTATCAGTGCTTACGCTCTTTCTGTGAGCAGCTCACAGCACCATAGCCTAACACCATTCTAAGTCCTGCAGGCAGCTCCAATGCCAATTTCCTTATACTCTTTTATAGAGTAACATGTAGGAAAAAATCCTAACCTCTTTCTGTTAGTGATGCCCAAAGCCTAACCTCTTTCTTATCTCAAAACATTTTATTGTACTTTAAAAATTAGAGAATCAAACCGTCTGCAAATACCACGAAGACACTAAACATCGAACCGTCCCCTGCCAATTACACCAGCCGCCCAAAGAGAAAGAGTATTTCCTTCATTTGCTTGAAAAGTCAATGTATCCTCAATTAAATGTCCTTATGCAATTGACCAATATGTCCACTAAAATGGTATTGATATTCAAATAATTGCAGATCACTCAATCTAACTGGCGGGTAGTTTAAATTTTTAGTTTGGAGTAAAAATGCAATTAGCAGTTTCTATAATTTTTAAAAAGCCTCTCTTTCCACCTTAGACTATAACAAATTTTTCATGAGCCTTTAATTACCATAGCTTATGAAACCATTACCTCCTCGTCCATCTTTCTGGATGCAGTCCTTACGAATGAGATACTTCTCCTTTCTGGCGGAACCAATTCCCTAGCTGAAATCCAATAAGTTCCCCCAAGATAGCCCCCGTTACCCAGGAGCCGCCACAAAAGGGAGGAACTGCCAAAGCACTTCCTAAAACATACTACGCCAAAAGAACAGTAAAACAGGAAATAGTCAACCGCCATGCCCGGGCTGGAGGGCGGGACTCAAAACTGCATCCAGGAAGACCAGGACTTGGAGTAATGAAGATTACCGTTATGTAACCGGGGGATTATGTTATAGGAGGAGAATCTCTTTACTTTCAATGTAGTGCTACTAGGACTTCTACTGCACCTGTGAGTTGGAACAAATGATTCTGTGTTATGCAAGTGTCATTCTCAGCTTCTCCCCTCAAACCCTGCAAGATCAACCCCTGATCCGCAGAAATTTGATAGCGCAGAATTTCTGCTATGTGGCTAAGTATTTCCTCCCACTAGATTTACACTGTGGAGCAATCTCACCAATTATGTTTCCTCGACCCTAATTCTCTATCACATCTCCAGGATTTATAACTTTCTTTAGGGTACATATGTTTTAGTGTCACGGGTGTCATACAACAGTGCAGGAGAAATGTTAATGTAGTTTCCCTATATAGTATAGCACTATAGTGTTTAAAGATATCTCACCACAATGCTTATAACTCCTTGTCAGACTTTTGTAGGGCTGTGTACTATTTGACTTGTTAATGCCATTTAGTAGCTTTCCAGTATTCACTCAAGATTGTATATGTGTCTGAGATCAGACCTTTCAACCCTAGATGCGTTCTAATGTATTTCTACATAGAGGTATGTTTTTTATGCCTGCAACTTTGTTTGTGGGATTTAGATCCCATGCCTCAGTAGGAGATATTCCAACCTGCCTTTTTATAGAGGTCAAATTGTCTTTTGCCTGCTTAAAGGGTATATCTGCTGTTGATTGGAAAATATCAGACAGGATTTTGAAATCTTCCTCCATCCAGCTTGAAAATATTCCCTCCTGGAGCCTCTAACTTGTTATCAGAAGAGGAGTATTTGGAGGGGGGAGGGAAAAGCACTCAATCCTTCCTCCTAGTCAATCAATCACATGTCTCCGAAACTGTCTTAGTGGGTGAGGACAGGTTCACGTTCCTTGGCCAAATCAATATCTGTAACAAGGCTAGGTCCTAAAGGGGTCTGCCTGCTATTGGTTTGTTCATGAATACCCTCTTCTTGTCTCTCGCACTTGCTGTTCAATCAACAATAATTTAAGTGTGTGTAGCATGGTAATATCTGATGATTTCTAGGCAGATTAGCCCTCTCTTTTCCCTAGGAGTTATGAGAATAATTTGTTTTTTGGACCTAGGCTCTGCACCCACCCAGACAAAATCTACTAACTTTCTTTGTATATCTTTCAGTCGTTCATTCAGTATGTAGGTGAGATACCACAAAAATATACAATAACCTTGAAAGTATATTTATTTTCTCTATGTTGATTCTAGTCAGCCATGACGACATAGTGGCGGCAGCTCCTAAAATCTTCCAATATCTCAGGTTTAAGTTTAAGCTATTTAGAATTTGCCCATCCCAAGAAATGTGAGGTGAGGTATAGATCGAGTAATTTTATGAATCGTCTAGCCACTTGAAGGGGTATGTTTGCTGAATCTGCTATCTCTTCTCTTTTGGTCCCACCTCTTCTTCAAAGAGATGACCAGCGTTGGAACTGGCACTTGCCCTAGCCAGGCAGAACCTACCGCTCCCATCAGTGGTGGGTGATTACACTCATTGTATAACCTGCTCTCACCCTTGGGTAGCTTGGCACTGAGCAGTCAGGCTTATCACAGAGGCAATGTGTAAAGCATTGGCACAGCACTCACTCACAAAAAATACACTGAGCGTCACAAAGGAGACTTCACATGTAATGTATGTAAATAACGTTTGCATTCAACACACACAGTAATCATCACAACATGAACATCATGTAGTTCTGGGCATAAATCACACTTGGAAATAGTACTAGCAGTATTAGACCCAACCGTGTTGAAATGACACTAGTAGTATGCACACTTGGGACAGATCCTATTCTAACCGGTGCACAGACATAATATCGAGTTTTTATTTTCGGAGTACAAAAATATCGAGTTGGAAATATCGAAGGGACTGAATAGCGAGATCAAGAATATCGGTGACCAGAATATCGACATGAAGGTAAGAAATATCGTTTTTGTTAATATCGAAGTCAGTAATATCGTTTGTAAAAATATCGTTGTTAATAATATTGATGTTTATATTAGTGTTATGTATTTTAGTATGTATTTTAAATGTATGTGTTCTATATTTTTTGTTAAGTATTGTATTTTTTTTAAAATATATGTATTACATTTTAAGAAGTTATTAATGTTTTTTAAAGTAAATGTTGCGTTTTAGTTGCGTAGCGGGTTGTGGGTTTATAGGGGAATAGGGTGGGAAGTAATTTAATTATAGTAAATTTAATAATCATTTTTATAAATTGTTAATTATTTTTAATTCAATTTTGTGTTTTTATTCCGTAGCGGGTTGTGGGTTTATAGGGGAATAGGGTGGGTAGTAATTTAATTATAATAAAGTAATTATGAATTTTTATTTATTGGTATAGATAATTAATTTATTGTTAATTAATTATTAATTGGTAATTAATTATTATTAATTAATTAATTGATAATTATAATAATTGTGTGTTTTTTTTTTTAGGAGCGGGTTGTGGGTTTATAGGGGAATAGGGTGGGAAGTAATTTAATTTTAATAAAGTAATTATTAATTTTTATTTCTTGGTATTGATAATTAATTTATTGTTATTTAATTATTAATTGGTCATTAATTTTTATTAACTGATTCATTGATAATTATATTAATTGTGTTATTTTTTTTAGCAGTGGGTTGTGGGTTTATAGGGGAATAGAGCGGGAAATAATTTAATTATAATGAAGTAAATATTAATTTTTATTTGTAATTATTTATAAATAATTTATTATTAATTGGTTGTTTAATTAAAAAATTATTTAAGTGATAAGTATTTTAATTTTAACCCTCTGCTATCCAACACTTTCCCTACAGTTACACTCTCTGGACTGGGAATAGTAATTTTTACCCTTACGCTATCCAACACGTTCCCTACTGTTGCACTCTCTGGAGTGGGAATAGTAATTTTAACCCCTACGCTATCCAACACTTTCCCTACTGTTGCACTCTCTGGAGTGGGAATAGTAATTTTTACCCCTACGCTATCCAACACTTTCCCTACTGTTGCACTCACTGGAGTGGGAATAGTAATTTTTACCCATTCGCTATCCAACACTTTCCCTACTGTTGCACTCTCTGGAGTGGGAATAGTAATTTTTACCCCTACGCTATCCAACACTTTCCCTACTGTTGCACTCTCTGGAGTGGGAATAGTAATTTTTACCCCTTCGCTATCCAACACGTTCCCTACTGTTGCACTCTCTGGAGTGGGAATAGTAATTTTTACCCCTACGCTATCCAACACTTTCCCTACTGTTGCACTCTCTGGAGTGGGAATAGTAATTTTTACCCCTACGCTATCCAACAGCTTCCCTACTGTTGCACTCACTGGAGTGGGAATAGTAATTTTTACCCCTACGCTATCCAACACTTTCCCTACTGTTGCACTCTCTGCAGTAGGAATAGTAATTTTATCCTCTCCGCTATCCAATATTTTCTCTACTGTTTTAGTTAATGTAGAGTATAATGTATTTTAAAAAGATTACAAATATTCTAATTTTTTAATTTGTTATATATATTTTTTATATTTTTATTTATATTATTGGTGTATGTGTATATATATATATATGTAAAAAACACGACCCCTCTTAAAAGAGACCAGAGGACACAGCAGGGAGCTTTGCGGGAGTTCCTTTATTCACAGCATTGTTTGGCATGATGCATTTCGGCTAGAATGAGCCTTCCTCACATGCCGCTGCTTGACGAGGTTACTCCAACCCCAATCCTTATATTTCTATGGCCCTCCCAGTGGCGGAAGGTCAGCTGACTCCATTTGATGGATTTCAGCTGCAGTCTGATGTTATGGACTGCAGCTCCCAGAATGCAATGTTCGGTGCATGTAGTTTGTGGAGCCAAATTAAGTCCTTCAATGGACGCTACAATACCAGGTAAGGGTGGGGGCTTAATGTTGTGGCGAAAACCCCATGAATGAAGTCCAGAACTCCCTCAAGTCCCCAACGTTCTGCCCCAACATACAGAGTCAAACCGGGCCGTGAAGCGGTGATACAATGATCCCTCTTCCCCGTGAGCTCACGGGCTGTCGTGGACAGCAGCCACTCGCCTGGCCTGATCCTGAGACGGTCCTGCGATGTCCGATACCTCGGAAGAAACATGCCACGATGCCAGTGAATCACAGGACACTTGAAGAATGGGTCCTCTCAACGCGCACTGGCAGCGCGTAAAATATCCAAAAAAACGACCCCTCTTAAAAGAGACCAGAGGACACAGCGGGGAGCTTTGCGGGAGTTCCTTTATTCACAGCATTGTTTGGCATGATGCATTTCGGCTAGAATGAGCCTTCCTCAGATGCTGCTGCTTGACGAGGTTACTCCAACCCCAATCCTTATATTTCTATGGCCCTCCCAGTGGCGGAAGATCAGCTGACTCCATTTGATGGATTTCAGCTGCAGTCTGATGTTATGGACTGCAGCTCCCAGAATGCAATGTTCGGTGCATGTAGTTTGTGGAGCCAAATTAAGTCCTTCAATGGACGCTACAATACCAGGTAAGGGTGGGGGCTTAATGCTGTGGCGAAAACCCCATGAATGAAGTCCAGAACTCCCTCAAGTCCCCAACGTTCGTCCCCAACATACAGAGTCAAACCGGGCCGTGAAGCGGTGATACAATGATCCCTCTTCCCCGTGAGCTCACGGGCTGTCGTGGACAGCAGCCACTCGCCTGGCCTGATCCTGAGGCGGTCCTGCGATGTCCGATACCTCGGAAGAAACATGCCACGATGCCAGTGAATCACAGGACACTTGAAGAACGGGTCCTCTCAACGCGCACTGGCAGCGCATAAAATATCCAAAAAAATGACCCCTCTTAAAAGAGACCAGAGGACACAGCGGGGAGCTTTGCGGGAGTTCCTTTATTCACAGCATTGTTTGGCATGATGCATTTCGGCTAGAATGAGCCTTCCTCAGATGCCGCTGCTTGACGAGGTTACTCCAACCCCAATCCTTATATTTCTATGGCCCTCCCAGTGGCGGAAGGTCAGCTGACTCCATTTGATGGAATTCAGCTGCAGTCTGATGTTATGGACTGCAGCTCCCAGAATGCAATGTTCGGTGCATGTAGTTTGTGGAGCCAAATTAAGTCCTTCAATGGACGCTACAATACCAGGTAAGGGTGGGGGCTTAATGTTGTGGCGAAAACCCCATGAATGAAGTCCAGAACTCCCTCAAGTCCCCAACGTTCTGCCCCAACATACAGAGTCAAACCGGGCCGTGAAGCGATGATACAATGATCCCTCTTCCCCGTGAGCTCACGGGCTGTCGTGGACAGCAGCCACTCGCCTGATCCTGAGGCGGTCCTGCGATGTCCGATACCTCGGAAGAAACATGCCACGATGCCAGTGAATCACAGGACACTTAAAGAACGGGTCCTCTCAACGCGCACTGGCAGCGCGTAAAATATCCAAAAACGACCCCTCTTAAAAGAGACCAGAGGACACAGCGGGGAGCTTTGCGGGAGTTCCTTTATTCACAGCATTGTTTGGCATGATGCATTTCGGCTAGAATGAGCCTTCCTCAGATGCCGCTGCTTGACGAGGTTACTCCAACCCCAATCCTTATATTTCTATGGCCCTCCCAGTGGCGGAAGGTCAGCTGACTCCATTTGATGGATTTCAGCTGCAGTCTGATGTTATGGACTGCAGCTCCCAGAATGCAATGTTCGGTGCATGTAGTTTGTGGAGCCAAATTAAGTCCTTCAATGGACGCTACAATACCAGGTAAGGGTGGGGGCTTAATGTTGTGGCGAAAACCCCATGAATGAAGTCCAGAACTCCCTCAAGTCCCCAGCGTTCTGCCCCAACATACAGAGTCAAACCGGGCCGTGAAGCGGTGATACAATGATCCCTCTTCCCCGTGAGCTCACGGGCTGTCGTGGACAGCAGCCACTCGCCTGGCCTGATGCTGAGGCGGTCCTGCGATGTCCGATTCCTCGGAAGAAACATGCCACGATGCCAGTGAATCACAGGACACTTGAAGAACAGGTCCTCTCAACGCGCACTGGCAGCGCGTAAAATATCCAAAAAAACGACCCCTCTTAAAAGAGACCAGAGGACACAGCGGGGAGCTTTGCAGGAGTTCCTTTATTCACAGCATTGTTTGGCATGATGCATTTCGGCTAGAATGAGCCTTCCTCAGATGCCGCTGCTTGACGAGGTTACTCCAACCCCAATCCTTATATTTCTATGGCCCTCCCAGTGGCGGAAGGTCAGCTGACTCCATTTGATGGATTAAGCTGCAGTCTGATGTTATGGTCTGCAGCTCCCAGAATGCAATGTTCGGTACATGTAGTTTGTGGAGCCAAATTAAGTCCTTCAATGGACGCTACAATACCAGGTAAGGGTGGGGGCTTAATGTTGTGGCGAAAACCCCATGAATGAAGTCCAGAACTCCCTCAAGTCCCCAACGTTCTGCCCCAACATACAGAGTCAAACCGGGCCGTGAAGCGGTGATACAATGATCCCTCTTCCCCGTGAGCTCACGGGCTGTCGTGGACAGCAGCCACTCGCCTGGCCTGATCCTGAGGCGGTCCTGCGATGTCCGATACCTCGGAAGAAACATGCCACGATGCCAGTGAATCACAGGACACTTGAAGAACGGGTCCTCTCAACGCGCACTGGCAGCGCGTAAAATATCCAAAAAAACGACCCCTCTTAAAAGAGACCAGAGGACACAGCGGGGAGCTTTGCGGGAGTTCCTTTATTCACAGCATTGTTTGGCATGATGCATTTCGGCTAGAATGAGCCTTCCTCAGATGCCGCTGCTTGACGAGGTTACTCCAACCCCAATCCTTATATTTCTATGGCCCTCCCAGTGGCGGAAGGTCAGCTGACTCCATTTGATGGATTTCAGCTGCAGTCTGATGTTATGGACTGCAGCTCCCAGAATGCAATGGTCGGTGCATGTAGTTTGTGGAGCCAAATTAAGTCCTTCAATGGACGCTACAATACCAGGTAAGGGTGGGGGCTTAATGTTGTGGCGAAAACCCCATGAATGAAGTCCAGAACTCCTCAAGTCCCCAACGTTCTGCCCCAACATACAGAGTCAAACCGGGCCGTGAAGCGGTGATACAATGATCCCTCTTCCCCGTGAGCTCACGGGCTGTCGTGGACAGCAGCCACTCGCCTGGCCTGATCCTGAGGTGGTCCTGCGATGTCCGATACCTCGGAAGAAACATGCCACGATGCCAGTGAATCACAGGACACTTGAAGAACGGGTCCTCTCAACGAGCACTGGCAGCGCGTAAAATATCCAAAAAAACGACCCCTCTTAAAAGAGACCAGAGGACACAGCGGGGAGCTTTGCGGGAGTTCCTTTATTCACAGCATTGTTTGGCATGATGCATTTCGGCTAGAATGAGCCTTCCTCAGATGCCGCTGCTTGACGAGGTTACTCCAACCCCAATCCTTATATTTCTATGGCCCTCCCAGTGGCGGAAGGTCAGCTGACTCCATTTGATGGATTTCAGCTGCAGTCTGATGTTATGGACTGCAGCTCCCAGAATGCAATGTTCGGTGCATGTAGTTTGTGGAGCCAAATTAAGTCCTTCAATGGACGCTACAATACCAGGTAAGGGTGGGGGCTTAATGTTGTGGCGAAAACCCCATGAATGAAGTCCAGAACTCCCTCAAGTCCCCAACGTTCTGCCCCAACATACAGAGTCAAACCGGGCCGTGAAGCGGTGATACAATGATCCCTCTTCCCCGTGAGCTCACGGGCTGTCGTGGACAGCAGCCACTCGCCTGGCCTGATCCTGAGGCGGTCCTGCGATGTCCGATACCTCGGAAGAAACATGCCACAATGCCAGTGAATCACAGGACACTTGAAGAACGGGTCCTCTCAACGCGCACTGGCAGCGCATAAAATATCAAAAAAAATGACCCCTCTTAAAAGAGACCAGAGGACACAGCGGGGAGCTTTGCGGGAGTTCCTTTATTCACAGCATTGTTTGGCATGATGCATTTCGGCTAGAATGAGCCTTCCTCAGATGCCGCTGCTTGACGAGGTTACTCCAACCCCAATCCTTATATTTCTATGGCCCTCCCAGTGGCGGAAGGTCAGCTGACTCCATTTGATAGAATTCAGCTGCAGTCTGATGTTATGGACTGCAGCTCCCAGAATGCAATGTTCGGTGCATGTAGTTTGTGGAGCCAAATTAAGTCCTTCAATGGACGCTACAATACCAATTAAGGGTGGGGGCTTAATGTTGTGGCGACAACCCCATGAATGAAGTCCAGAACTCCCTCAAGTCCCCAACGTTCTGCCCCAACATACAGAGTCAAACCGGGCCGTGAAGCGGTGATACAATGATCCCTCTTCCCCGTGAGCTCACGGGCTGTCGTGGACAGCAGCCACTCGCCTGGCCTGATCCTGAGGCGGTCCTGCGATGTCCGATACCTCGGAAGAAACATGCCACGATGCCAGTGAATCACAGGACACTTGAAGAACGGGTCCTCTCAACGCGCACTGGCAGCGCGTAAAATATCCCAAAAAACGACCCCTCTTAAAAGAGACCAGAGGACACAGCGGGGAGCTTTGCGGGAGTTCCTTTATTCACAGCATTGTTTGGCCTGATGCATTTCGGCTAGAATGAGCCTTCCTCAGATGCCGCTGCTTGACGAGGTTACTCCAACCCCAATCCTTATATTTCTATGGCCCTCCCAGTGGCGGAAGGTCAGCTGACTCCATTTGATGGATTTCAGCTGCAGTCTGATGTTATGGACTGCAGCTCCCAGAATGCAATGTTCGGTGCATGTAGTTTGTGGAGCCAAATTAAGTCCTTCAATGGACGCTACAATACCAGGTAAGGGTGGGGGCTTAATGTTGTGGCGAAAACCCCATGAATGAAGTCCAGAACTCCCTCAAGTCCCCAACGTTCTGCCCCAACATACAGAGTCAAACCGGGCCGTGAAGCGGTGATACAATGATCCCTCTTCCCCGTGAGCTCACGGGCTGTCGTGGACAGCAGCCACTCGCCTGGCCTGATCCTGAGGCGGTCCTGCGATGTCCGATACCTCGGAAGAAACATGCCACGATGCCAGTGAATCACAGGACACTTGAAGAACGGGTCCTCTCAACGCGCACTGGCAGCGCGTAAAATATCCAAAAACGACCCCTCTTAAAAGAGACCAGAGGACACAGCGGGGAGCTTTGCGGGAGTTCCTTTATTCACAGCATTGTTTGGCATGATGCATTTCGGCTAGAATGAGCCTTCCTCAGATGCCGCTGCTTGACGAGGTTACTCCAACCCCAATCCTTATATTTCTATGGCCCTCCCAGTGGCGGAAGGTCAGCTGACTCCATTTGATGGATTAAGCTGCAGTCTGATGTTATGGACTGCAGCTCCCAGAATGCAATGTTCGGTGCATGTAGTTTGTGGAGCCAAATTAAGTCCTTCAATGGACGCTACAATACCAGGTAAGGGTGGGGGCTTAATGTTGTGGCGAAAACCCCATGAATGAAGTCCAGAACTCCCTCAAGTCCCCAACGTTCTGCCCCAACATACAGAGTCAAACCGGGCCGTGAAGCGGTGATACAATGATCCCTCTTCCCCGTGAGCTCACGGGCTGTCGTGGACAGCAGCCACTCGCCTGGCCTGATCCTGAGGCGGTCCTGCGATGTCCGATACCTCGGAAGAAACATGCCACGATGCCAGTGAATCACAGGACACTTGAAGAACGGGTCCTCTCAACGCGCACTGGCAGCGCGTAAAATATCCAAAAAAGACCCCTCTTAAAAGAGACCAGAGGACACAGCGGGGAGCTTTGCGGGAGTTCCTTTATTCACAGCATTGTTTGGCATGATGCATTTCGGCTAGAATGAGCCTTCCTCAGATGCCGCTGCTTGACGAGGTTACTCCAACCCCAATCCTTATATTTCTATGGCCCTCCCAGTGGCGGAAGGTCAGCTGACTCCATTTGATGGATTTCAGCTGCAGTCTGATGTTATGGACTGCAGCTCCCAGAATGCAATGTTCGGTGCATGTAGTTTGTGGAGCCAAATTAAGTCCTTCAATGGACGCTACAATACCAGGTAAGGGTGGGGGCTTAATGTTGTGGCGAAAACCCCATGAATGAAGTCCAGAACTCCCTCAAGTCCCCAACGTTCTGCCCCAACATACAGAGTCAAACCGGGCCGTGAAGCGGTGATACAATGATCCCTCTTCCCCGTGAGCTCACGGGCTGTCGTGGACAGCAGCCACTCGCCTGGCCTGATCCTGAGGCGGTCCTGCGATGTCCGATACCTCGGAAGAAACATGCCACGATGCCAGTGAATCAAAGGACACTTGAAGAACGGGTCCTCTCAACGCGCACTGGCAGCGCGTAAAATATCCAAAAAAACGACCCCTCTTAAAAGAGACCAGAGGACACAGCGGGGAGCTTTGCGGGAGTTCCTTTATTCACAGCATTGTTTGGCATGATGCATTTCGGCTAGAATGAGCCTTCCTCAGATGCCGCTGCTTGACGAGGTTACTCCAACCCCAATCCTTATATTTCTATGGCCCTCCCAGTGGCGGAAGGTCAGCTGACTCCATTTGATGGATTTCAGCTGCAGTCTGATTTTATGGACTGCAGCTCCCAGAATGCAATGTTCGGTGCATGTAGTTTGTGGAGCCAAATTAAGTCCTTCAATGGACGCTACAATACCAGGTAAGGGTGGGGGCTTAATGTTGTGGCGAAAACCCCATGAATGAAGTCCAGAACTCCCTCAAGTCCCCAACGTTCTGCCCCAACATACAGAGTCAAACCGGGCCGTGAAGCGATGATACAATGATCCCTCTTCCCCGTGAGCTCACGGGCTGTCGTGGACAGCAGCCACTCGCCTGGCCTGATCCTGAGGCGGTCCTGCGATGTCCGATACCTCGGAAGAAACATGCCACGATGCCAGTGAATGACAGGACACTTAAAGAACGGGTCCTCTCAACGCGCACTGGCAGCGCGTAAAATATCCAAAAAAACGACCCCTCTTAAAAGAGACCAGAGGACACAGCGGGGAGCTTTGCGGGAGTTCCTTTATTCACAGCATTGTTTGGCATGATGCATTTCGGCTAGAATGAGCCTTCCTCAGATGCCGCTGCTTGACGAGGTTACTCCAACCCCAATCCTTATATTTCTATGGCCCTCTCAGTGGCGGAAGGTCAGCTGACTCCATTTGATGGATTTCAGCTGCAGTCTGATGTTATGGACTGCAGCTCCCAGAATGCAATGTTCGGTGCATGTAGTTTGTGGAGCCAAATTAAGTCCTTCAATGGACGCTACAATACCAGGTAAGGGTGGGGGCTTAATGTTGTGGCGAAAACCCCATGAATGAAGTCCAGAACTCCCTCAAGTCCCCAACGTTCTGCCCCAACATACAGAGTCAAACCGGGCCGTGAAGCGGTGATACAATGATCCCTCTTCCCCGTGAGCTCACGGGCTGTCGTGGACAGCAGCCACTCGCCTGGCCTGATCCTGAGGCGGTCCTGCGATGTCCGATACCTCGGAAGAAACATGCCACGATGCCAGTGAATCACAGGACACTTAAAGAACGGGTCCTCTCAACGCGCACTGGCAGCGCGTAAAATATCCAAAAAAACGACCCCTCTTAAAAGAGACCAGAGGACACAGCGGGGAGCTTTGCGGGAGTTCCTTTATTCACAGCATTGTTTGGCATGATGCATTTCGGCTAGAATGAGCCTTCCTCAGATGCCGCTGCTTGACGAGGTTACTCCAACCCCAATCCTTATATTTCTATGGCCCTCCCAGTGGCGGAAGGTCAGCTGACTCCATTTGATGGATTTCAGCTGCAGTCTGATGTTATGGACTGCAGCTCCCAGAATGCAATGTTCGGTGCATGTAGTTTGTGGAGCCAAATTAAGTCCTTCAATGGACGCTACAATACCAGGTAAGGGTGGGGGCTTAATATTGTGGCGAAAACCCCATGAATGAAGTCCAGAACTCCCTCAAGTCCCCAACGTTCTGCCCCAACATACAGAGTCAAACCGGGCCGTGAAGCGGTGATACAATGAGCCCTCTTCCCCGTGAGCTCACGGGCTGTCGTGGACAGCAGCCACTCGCCTGGCCTGATCCTGAGGCGGTCCTGCGATGTCCGATACCTCGGAAGAAACATGCCACGATGCTAGTGAATCACAGGACACTTGAAGAACGGGTCCTCTCAACGCGCACTGGCAGCGCGTAAAATATCCAAAAAAACGACCCCTCTTAAAAGAGACCAGAGGACACAGCGGGGAGCTTTGCGGGAGTTCCTTTATTCACAGCATTGTTTGGCATGATGCATTTCGGCTAGAATGAGCCTTCCTCAGATGCCGCTGCTTGACGAGGTTACTCCAACCCCAATCCTTACATTTCTATGGCCCTCCCAGTGGCGGAAGGTCAGCTGACTCCATTTGATGGATTTCAGCTGTAGTCTGATGTTATGGACTGCAGCTCCCAGAATGCAATGTTCGTTGCATTTAGTTTGTGGAGCCAAATTAAGTCCTTCAATGGACGCTACAATACCAGGTAAGGGTGGGGGCTTAATGTTGTGGCGAAAACCTCATGAATGAAGTCCAGAACTCCCTCAAGTCCCCAACGTTCTGCCCCAACATACAGAGTCACCCCTACGCTATCCAACACTTTCCCTACTGTTGCACTCTCTGGAGTGGGAATAGTAATTTTTACCCCTACGCTATCCAACACTTTCCCTACTGTTGCACTCTCTGCAGTAGGAATAGTAATTTTATCCTCTCCGCTATCCAATATTTTCTGTACTGTTTTAGTTAATGTAGAGTATAATGTATTTTAAAAAGATTACAAATATTCTAATTTTTTAATTTGTTATATATATTTTTTATATTTTTATTTATATTATTGGTGTATGTGTATATATATATATATGTATTTATAATTTTTATTATGTTTTTTAACAATTTATGTTATTAAAATAATTATTTATAAATATTATTAAGTAAGTATATATATCATATTTATACATATATATGTTTAATTTATTTTTACATTATATGTATTAGTTTTAATTTTAAACATTTTAAAATAATTTTAACTATGTTTCTTTTAATTATATGTATTATTTACTTTATTTTACATTATTTTTTAAACATTAAAAAAAACTATATTTTTAACAACGATATTTTTGACGATATTTTTTTTCTCGATATTTTTGTACTTACCATTATGTAGATAGGACTTCAATATTCTTGACATCGATATTTTTGTGTCGAAATTTTTGTACCTCGATATTTTGACTGTCGATATTCTGTCAGTGATCCATTCTAACCGCCACCCAGCACCCTTATGCAGTGCAACACGTTCTCAATCCTATGCCCACCCTAGCAATTCTTATAATTCATTACCACATAGTTATAGGGTGCACCCCAGGTCACAATGATATCAGAAATATGTACATTAAAAGAATTAGAACACTTTTTAGCAGCACTGCAGGTCGAGGCTGCACATGTGTAACCAATGTGAAATGTAGTGTTCTTCTGGCCAGAAATCAATGTGTAAGGCAAAACCACGGGCCAGTGTCGTGAATCACAGGTGGTCTGCAGACTGTCACCCCCATACACATACTCACTCAGCACCGATATGTGGTGGAATGGATGACTGGCAGGTCTGGATGGAAAGGGCTCACACACATAGTCACACAGCATCGAAATGCGGTGCAATTAAAACCCAGCAGGTCAATTGATAGCACACTGCAGACCCCATGGCTCAAGCCTCCCTCCACCCTCCAACTCACCCCAACTACCCTACGCCCACAGGTTGGAGATAACTAGTTTTCCCCCTAGATATTAGGCCACACATGGGCAAAGTCACACTTAGTCAGGGTCCCAGGGAAGTAGGTGGGGTAGGTAGCAGGACTAATTAGGAGGCAGCTGTCAAATGGGGGTTTGACAGCCACACGAGAAGTTCACCCACAGAATGCAAAGCAGAAGCGGGCTGAGGGCAATAGTCGGTACCTCAAAAAGAGTTCCACAAGGGTCTTCCTGCACCAGCCCGGTTCTGCAAAGCAAAGGGGGGTCACGCAGTCTCTTGTCCTGTTTCCGATTGCTCGCGGAAGCGTTACTTCTGCCCAGTCAATCAGTCTCACTACGAAAGCCCGAGCCGGACAATACTTCCTGGCAACACGATGTTGTCGGAGGCCAGGTGAGGAGAGGGCAGTTAGTCCGCCGTACTGAGGGCCAAAAAGCGAACAATCGATGAATGGGGAATGAAGCAGGGGAGCCTCTCGGAAGAAAGCGGCACCCCGTCAGGTACACATTGATAAGAGTCGCACCCAGGCAATCTTGGCACAGTGTCTGGTGTGGGGTGATACGAGTCACACCAGACAATTTCACCTTCCCACAATGAAGAGTTGCACTCTCAGTACCTCCCTAGAGAGGAGGCACAATGCCTGGTGCGCATTGATATGGGTTACACCAGAGAATTCTGGTCACACACAACAAAGAGTAGCAAAGTGTGTACTTACCTGCAAATGAGGCACATATCGTGTTGCGTGTTGATACTGGTCACATCAGACAATTCTGGACCCACACACAGATGCAGGTTTAGCAATGCCACACAAGGTAGAATGAGGCACTACTATAGTTACGCCCCCACCTCCGATGGTCGCAACCTGTGAATCGGACACCGGATGCAATGAGCATGCAGTTGGCGTGTCGCATGAGAGAGTTCTGGCATGATCGATGAGGCGGGCCACGCTGGATCCCGAAACTGGTGAATGCACTCGCCACCAACAAGACGCTTATGCATGTCGAGGTCCCCACGATGCAGTGGCCACATGCCCTAGATGCGAGCAAGACTTCTGGGGCTCCGCACAAGGCAATCCAGTCTCCAGGCACAATTCTAAGTTCCACGCTCATGCCGCACTACCAGTTGGGATTCAGCAGATGATGTGGGCACTTAAGAGGGCACTGCTCTCCAGGTGTCACAAGTAGATGGTGGGGGGGTCCCTCGTAGGAGAGCTTTGATATCCCTGAGACCTCCAAAAGAACAGGGGGCAAGCCAACAAGCCCTTGGAGAGCACATTTCCGGGTGCTGCACAGCAGCAGGTAGTCAGCCAAAGCCAGCCACTATTCAGGAAGGGCACACAGTCCCTTTCAATGGCATTAATCCTTCTTGTGCACAACAGATTCCTCTGGTATTGTGCACCACGCAGTTCCAGGTCCTTCGGTCCCACGTCCCCATAAGTGTATCTCTGCCCTGCTGAAGTATGACACCAGAAGTTATACTGTAGAATGCCTTTGAAGTCGAGGTGGTTCAGAACGTCTCCCTTTGAACAACAGATATCTCCCCTAAATTTCAGTCCGTTCTGCCATGAGCCCGCAGAATACAGATCTTAATCTTTAGTAGGGCCATGATCTGGCTCTCAGAGTCCAAGTGTCAAAACCTCTTCCTCTAATCTATCCAGCCAGGCCCTCAAATGGCAGAGGTCTGTCGTTCCAGTTGCATGCTCAATGTTTTATAGCTGTTGCTGGGGAATGCCCAGATGTATTCTCCCCAGCCTCCAGTGTGGACTGGAGTCAAGCTAAAAGGCACACATAGAGTTTTAGAGCAGAGAAATGCCCACTTTCTAGGAAACTGGACTGCCACTGGAGTCAAGCTATCCTGACAGATGAGGGGTGAAACCCCGAAACCGGTCCTAGGATGCTTGCTTCCAGTCCAGGGAGGACCTGGCCTGGTAGTTCGGGCTGAACTGTTCCCATTGGGCGCAGGGTCAAAACTGATTAGCATATGCCTGGGTTCAAACTGGAATGGCATGGTGAGCAAAAAAACGATGGATTTAGGCCCAGATCTCTGTACTGGGGTGAATGTATGACATTGCTCTGCATTCTGTCCATCAATTCTTCTTTTTGCACTTTCTAGGAGTGGCATCTCTAAGCTAGTAATGACAAAACCACCTTTGCCACAGGAAATAGTTTTTCATTGTGTATCTAATGATAGGAAACATGCTCCAATGTAATCTACTATTGTAGCCTGAAGACATTGCAACCATTTCCCCATGTTAGCCTATGAGAAGAGCAAACCTCATAGGAAGTGAAAACACAAATGGGTATTCCTCACTACATGGGCAAGGGACACACATGTTTCTGCCAGGCCTTTCACCTACCACTCGCTTCACCCCTTAAAGCGTACCCTAGGGGGGCTCTAGTGGTAGTGAAAGGTCCTTGCAGGATGGCTAGTGATTTAGAAAGGTCAGCCCGAGCATAAGCGCAATGCGCACTCACAGACCTGTAATAGAAGGCTGGACACATGTTTAAAAACACCATATGTGCAAATGCACACACCGGCCTGCAATGCAGGCTGGACACACATTTAAAAACACCATAGGTGAAAGTGCACACACCAGCCTGCAATGGCAGTCTGAACACCTGTTTAAGCACATAATTGGTGCAAGCGGGCACACAAGCCTGCAACGGCAGGCTTGTGACATGTTTAAAAACATCAGGTAAGCACCACTTCCTAACATACGTAGGAGGGGCGCATGCTCTTTCATACTGCATTTACAGTGGGAAAATGCCCAAAGCCCTAACGCCACAACAAGAGAATCAGCAAAACCCAGGAGGTGTACCATGGGAAGAGCTGACCCCCTAGGTAGGGAAAACCCACATGGGGGTTTTTCACTACTCGGGTGGAGAACATGCATGTGTACCTACCCGGCTGATCACCTACCATGTGCTGCACCCCTCAGGACTTACCCTAGGGGTGCTCTGGTGATAGTGATAGGCCCACTCAGGGCTGGCTAATGAGTGAGAAAGACCAACCTGAGCATGATACACACTTGACAGGCTATTCTGGTGGTCGGCACAACCAGTGCTACGTCCCACTATTAGCCAGTACAGTACCCACCCTGGGTATGGAGTGTACCTTTTACAGGAAACTCACAGGTACAACACCTAAACCAATCAAGTAATCATCCCTTCTTGGCATGTGTAGGAAGGGCGCATGCGCTTTCCCACTACAGTACAGTGGGAAAGTGCCCAGAGTCCTAAGGCCATGAACAGAGAGTCAGCAAAAACCGGGAGGACAAAAAGGAAAATGTTTTAGGGAAATCTTCTAAGAAGGGCCATGTCCAACAACCAGCACCAATGCCTAACCTCTTAGAGAGACACCTGCACCAATACCTAACCTTTTACAGAGATACCAACACCAATACCTAACCTCTTAAAGAGACGCCTGCACCAATACCAAACCTCTTAGAGAGACGCCTGCACCAATGCCTAATCTCTTAGAGAGACATTTGTACCAATACCTAACCTCTTTGAGAGATGCCTGCACCAATACCTAACCTCTCAAAGAGATGTCTGCACCAATGCCTGACCTCTCAGTGAGACACCTGCACCAATACCTAACCTTTTATTGTGACATCAGCACCATTGCCAAACCTCTTAGAGAGACACCTGCACCAATGCCTAACCTCTTAGAGAGATGCCTGAACCAATACCTCACCTCTTAGTGTGACGTCAACACCAATACCTAACCCTTGCAGAGATGCCTGCACCAATACCTAACCTTTTAGAGAGACGCCTGCAACAATGCCTAACCCCTACAGAGATGCCTGCACCAATACCTAACCTCTTAGGGAGACGACTGAACCAATGCCTAACCTCTTAGAGAGATTTCTGCACCAATACCTCCCCTCTTAGGGAGACGCCTGCACCTATGCCTAATCTCTTAGAGAGAGGCCTGCACCAATTCCTAACCTCTTAGAGAGAGGCCTGCACCAATACCTCACTTCTTAGACAGACACCTGCACCATTACCTAACCTCTTAGAGAGAGGCCTGCACCAATACTTCACCTCTTAGAGAGAGGCCTGCACCAATACTTCACCTCTTAGAGAGAGAGGCCTGCACCAATACTTCACCTCTTAGAGAGAGGCCTGCACCAATACTTCACCTCTTAGAGAGAGAGGCCTGCACCAATACTTCACCTCTTAGAGAGAGGCCTGCACCAATACCTAACCTCTTAGAGATACACCTGCACTAATACCTCACCTCTTAGAGAGACGCCTGCACCAATGCCTAACCTCTTAGGGAGATGCCCAAACCAATGCCTAACAACCTCTTTTCCGAAAGTGACCGCCAGCAGCATTACCAAACTTTGTTGTCTTTGAGCACCGCACAGCATCATGCCTAACATAATTCGTAGAGCTGCTTATAGCTTCACTGTCTAACCTCTTTCTCAGAGCTGTGAAGTGCACAGCTCTAATGTCTAACCTCTTTCTCAGAGATTTCGAACATCTTTCTCAGAGCTGTGCACAGCTCTAATGTCTAACCCCTTTCACAGAGCTGTGCACAGCTCTAGTGTCTAACCTCTTTTAGAGCTGTGCAAAGCTCCAATGCTTATTTTATTTTTTAGAGCTGTGCACAACTGCAATTCCCATTTTGCAAATCTGCGCACAGCTTCAACACCTAACCTCTTCCTACCAGCTGTGCTCATGTTTGTTGCCTAACCTCTTTCATAGAGCTGCCCACATCCCAAATGCCTAAACTCTTTTTAGAGCCAAGCAATTCGCTAATTTTGCTGCGGTTTTTGGTGTGTAGGAGAGTCTGTGGCAGTGGCGGCTCCTCCGCAATGGCAGAGGAGCATTGCCCCACTGTCTGGCTCAGAGCCAGCAAATGAAAAATAAAACAATGTTCTTGCATCGTTTTATTTTACATTTGCCGGCTCTTAGCCAGCGGTGTTAGGAGGGGTGGGGCTAAGGCATGGGAGGAGGAGTGCTAGTGCACTCCACTCCCTAAGTGCTCATGTGTGTTTGGCCGGCCGTCTAAGGCCGATCAAAACACACATGCACACTTAGGTTTTCTCCAGCCCAGATGCATTGAGCAGCTGGGCTTGAAAAACCGCACAGACTCCCTGGTCTGAGCAGGGCGTCTTTCCTGCCTGCTCAGAACAATCCCCGCGCTGCTCTTCAGCATGGGGATTGGACAGGGAGTCTGTCCCAGGGGCTGCTGGGACCAGGAAGAGAAGGAGAAGCAGCACGATGGGACGCAACGCTGGAGGCGGCCCGTGGCAAAAGGTGTTCCTTTCTTTTTTATATTGTATTCCCCCACCCCCCCGCGCGACGCTTCCCCGCGACCCACCCACCAACCTTTGTTTATGGCGGCTACCGTTAGTCTGTGGGTGTGTGTTTTTTTCTATATCCATAAAGTGGTTTCAAGTAGTAGCTCTGCCATCAGTCACTAATTCAAAGAGTTAGCTAATAGGACTGGACCAACAAACAGCTGCCAGCTGTAGGGGTAGTAAACCACTGTTGGACGTCCACATTTCATGATAGTGATTCATAGAATCTTACCATCAAAAATTAAAGATGAAGCAGGCAGTAAATAGTTGTCTGCAGCCTTGCCTCTTTCTTTTAACTCATTTGTCTGGATTTAGCACAGAATGGTGGTGAACTGCTATCTCTTTTCAGAGCCCTGCAGGCACTTGATGCCTTTTAGAAGTGGAAATGGGCCATCTTGACATTGGGAGGCTTGGACTAAGTACCACAATCTTCAAAGTCGCCTCCATATTACTCCTTACATTTGCCAACTTTGTATATTTCTCTCAGATTTTGCATTCTGCTTCTTTTTCCGCAAATTTATTATTTCTCTTCTCTTAACTCAACCAAAAATTTGAGCAATCACTAAGGAGAAGAATCAGAAAATGTCGAGACTGCAGTGTGTGCAATAAAGATTATTTTAAGAGTTTGGCCACTTTAATGCATCACACCTGTCTCTGAAGTTATCCTGACACCAGTGCTTGGGCATTATACTGCGTTCCTTCCTTTTTGCTCGGCACTTGGGAGTCCCTTTGGCTGCCTACAATTTCAATGAAATGTTCTGAAAATGTGTACATGATGAAGACAATATTAAATGAATGACTTTTGCACTAAGGACCGCATGGGTTTGTCCTTTGTGAATAGTGTGCAGCTCTACCCAATGTGAAAGTATCACTCTATTGACTCTCTTAGTGGGGACTGAAATGGAAGACAGCATCTTTCTTGGGACTTTGGAATCAGTAGAGACGTGCAGGGCATTAGCTCTAATTCAAAATGCGTAGTGTGATGAAAGAGTTGTGTGGCCTGGCCTGACTTTTGGATCTTGACATTAAGCATTTTGATGCTGAAAGTACATGCGACATTAGTACATGTCTGACATTATGCATGGGTGGGTTCCCATTTGTGTACCTAAAACATCCAACTTAAAATGACCTGAATGCACGTCCATCCTTTTTTGCTGTTAAATGGAGCATTCCCTGATGACGTGGCCCTGTGTGACTAACTTTTCCCTTTTGCCAATTAAATTGTGTTAACTTCCAGGACTGGTTCCATAGTATCAGTACTTAATTTGAGCCGGTGGTTTCTGGTGCTTGGCACTGACACTTAGGGGCCTATTAGGACATCGCTATGTGTGCGGCGGTCCCGCATGTGCCATTAGGATGCGCCCGCCACACTGGCGGGCGCATTCCGCATTTTTTGCATTGCGGCAGGGGGTGCTGTCAGCAGCACCCGCCGCATTACAAAAAAGGCATTTGTGCATTTGCATGCACAACGTGGCAGGCACCGCGCGGTGCCTGCCACGTCGTCCATGCAAATGCAGGGGGTACCATGGGTACCCCCCATGTGCCCCTCCACCCCTCCAACATCCTGGGGACCCGCAACGGGCCCCCAAATGAGGAATCCGCATGCCTTTCCGTGGCGGCAACGCCGCCACGGAAAGGCTGCTTCCCGCTGCCATTGTGATATGGATGGCGGTGTCTAGCAGACACCGCCACCATATTCAACCCTATTCCGCCCGGTCGACTCGTCGACCGGGCGGAAAAGCGGCGGATGGTCTTCCCGTCTGCCGCGGTACCCCCGCCATCATAATGTGGCGGGGGGGGAATGGGAGGCGGGCGGAGGATAATGTCGTGCGGATCGCCACCGCAATGCGGGCGGTGGCGATCCGCACGACATTGTAATAGACCCCTTAGACTCAACACTATCACTTATGAAAGTCTGCCATATGGTGGCGCTGTTTGTCTAATTTAGAGATAAGCACAGCAATAGTTTATCGATTCAATATACATTAAAAAATAATACTTGCCTTCTAAGCCATTCTTATAGCTTTGGGGACCTGAAATAGTCTGAATTGTCACACTTGTAAGAGTGTGATGGGAAGTAGTTGTGTTGGTACTGTTACTGACAGTGCTAGCAGTGGCAATGGCTGGTGCAAGCTGCAGTGACTTCCTGACTAGGGCCTTGGCTCTTATTTTGTTACAAATTAGGCACATTATATCCCATGAATTTATGGGATATAGCCAGATCTGGATTCAAATGTAAAGCATATTGATGAATGGAATGATAACATACACCACAGAACACAATGTTGTTGACTTCTCAGGTAGATCCACTGCTCTACCTTCTTACTGCTAGACCAATATGCCAATTTGTAAAGGCGCAATCCAAGAAAACTCAGCATGGTCAGGCGCATCGTTGACGCGGGTTCCATAGGCACACCAGTGGTTATCTCGGGCTGCGCATGCACAATGCACACGGCCCATTTCATCTAAAGACTATAATTCAAACCTTTATTACTTAAACTACAGTGTTTCTACCAACCTATTAACCTAGCAGTATTTTTCATACCAATGACTATACTTTGCCGCAGAATTCATGCTCTTTGAAGGGCCAGCTCTCATGCCTGGATGGGCTGAAACATATTATCTTCGTGGGAGGACAGTCATTTTCAGAGAAATAATCATTTTCGTTTTTATTTGTCCGAAAAAAATATTTTTTATCAACACTTGAAAGGTGTATTGCTACCAATTTCCATGCAAGACGTGGAGATATTTATTTCAGGGCGGTGGAAAGGGGAGAGAAGCGTTAACAGCAGAGTTCTCATCAAATTTCAAATGGATTTTTTTCTCTATTGTTGTAATCTGCAGAACGTGGGTATATATCTGTCTTTCAGAATCAGCCCTGGCGGGAATCTCACTTTGCAGGATTTCTGTTCAAACATGAAAGCTCCGAACAAAGCCTTTTTCTGAGCCGTGTGTGATAACAGTTAATTTTCGACCTAGGCTGCCCGTTTTCTTTGCAGATTGGACGCAGAAATACAGGAAAAACAAGGCTCGAGCTGGAATTTTGAGTTATTTTAGGGCCGTGTAAGCTGTCACTTTTAATCAGACCCTGGGGTGCCGTCCTATAAATCCTCCACAGGATAACAAAAAGTACCATAAATTGAATTTGCACTATTTGATCACTTACATCACAAAGATTGCAGTTGCAGTATGTGGGATACATTTTCGCATGAAATGAGTGGGACTAAACAAACGGAAATCTCATTTCGTTTTTTTTTCATGAAAAAAGAGTCAAAATGATGCAAAATTACAATACTTACCTTCACACAAAGAGAACCTTGGTCTGGGAGTGACAGGTGGGTTTATGCATGCCGCACTGTGCTGAGATCTGCCTCTGCCTGCTCTGAAAGACATCTCAATCATACTGCACAGCCGCTTGATAACTACGTTCATGTGTTAATGACACTATTACTTTCAATAGGTACTTTTGTCAATATTTTGCACATTTCAATGACAACCTTTGATTTAAGAGTGGCATCTTTATGACAGCAAAATCGCTAGCTTTATCACGTACTAACTATATTCAGCATCATCAGCGCCATCTTATACCCTACATCACCATCACATCAATCAACGTTCTCTTCAAAACCAACCTTATGGTACTGTTAACCATGCTTAGTAGACCCAAGTCAAGTTCCATCCTTATTGACAGCAGCTACGTCACTGTCATTAGCACCAACATCTTGTCCATAACAACACCACAACCATATTTTTAAGCCAACCAAATTATTTTCATCAACACAAACACGATTTCCATACTCATTAGTAATCCAGCGCCAAACCGGGGGTCTCTGAACGGACACAGCAGACAACGGGCCCCAAACATACAATACACAATTTCTCACCATTTAACAGACCCTACGAGAATGACGCTGAATATGCGTTTAGCGTGACGTTGATTTTGTCTTTACTCATCTAAAGGGAAAAACAGATTATCCAATCGTTTCTTCTTTGTTTTAGCCCTTTAACCTATATCGTCAACCACTTTCCTCTTGGGCGATGAATCATATTGATTGAGTAGTGTAATTTATTGACATGACCAATTAACCAAAATCTTAACAATTGTCATGAGGAAATAATCACAAACTCAAAATATCGTTAATCTGTTTATCTTCAGTAATTATAAGAAAATCTCAGGTACAAAGTTACAGGGAAAGAAAATACACATTATAGGAGAAATATCATAAAATATGCAGACAAGATCACAAGCATCTGAATCACAGTGAATATTATGGAGTGGATAGATGAAGAGACATAAGAATCATAAAGAGAAAACATTTGCAGACATTGCAAATTTCCCTATTGATACATACCTAACGATTAAAGTTCAGAAAAACCACCACCCCCTGGCCACGAGGATAGTGAAAGGGAACCCGATAAGGGAAACCGGGATAAAGATAGGATCAGGAAACAGGTAGGCCTCTAACCGACGGACAGCGACGATCACCCTCTGCCTCTTCGGACCTACGAAAGCTGACAGATTAACCAAACCCCCTAAGAGCACCCCAATTATACTCTAATTCAACCTGATCATCCCACTAATCTGCAACATTCGGGGAAAATCTCAACATTTCATTGGTCAATTTGTGGGGTGTTACACCACACCTCCATTACTTCATTTGGCTTTACATGCTCTCCTTTGTTCTTAACTCATTCTCACGATTTACATCCCTGCTTATGAATCGATTCTCTATCCCCCATCATGTCACATTTTCTGATGAATGGCTTGTCCCTGTATTAGAAACTTTATTTCAAACAATGTATCGGCTAGACATTAAGGGGCCGATTCCGATTCCGGCCGGAAATCTCTCCGACCGAGCTGGACCCGGAGAGAATTCTGACCGAATCGGACCCTAGCAGTCCGACCGAACGAGTACGATGCGCACGCATGCCATCGGACTCGAGTCGGTCGGACTCCCATTGAAGTCAATGGGAGCCTGTCGTACAACGCGTACGCGGGCTCCCATTGACTCAATGGGTGCGAGGCGGACAAGGGCGCCTCCTACAGCGTGTACGCGGCGAAGCGACTCGCGCCGTACACGCACAGGTAGGGGGGACCCATGGGTCCCCCCTGTGTGCGACTCGCGTGCCTACGCGTACAGGGGGGTCCGACGCGGACCCCCAAAGTCCGGCTCTGACAGCTTTTTCGAGCCGGACGGCGCGAGTCGGTCGGACTGCTCGCGGCGCGCATCGTACTTACCCGGCCGGGAAACGTCTCCATAGCGCAGTGCGAGTCGTGTCCATGCGAGTCGGTCGGAGCGTGTTGAAGCCGCGTTCGAGTCGGTTGGCGATTTCGCGGGTGCCTGCATCGTACTCGCTCGGCCGGACCCGCGTACGATTCGGTCGGGAAATAGGGCTCCGAATCCGATCCGGTAAATCCGAATCCGATTCGGAGCACTACCGGCCGAGATCGGAATCGGCCCCTTTATGTTCATCAATTTGAGCTTTCCCAGGCATCTCGACGTCCTGAAATATTGCACGTCTTTCTTTCACTCTTCAAGGTTTCCTTCATCTGCCGCTGACACCCACCAAAGTTCACGTATAGGTCACATTTTCACGGCCTTTCTTCGGCCTTATGTCAACTTTAAACACCCAACTAACTGCTCACCATAGGCCCATTTTTAAAACTACGATGAAAGAGAAATATAAAGAATATTAATAACACAAAAATGGAAATTACACTTTTTCCCTCCCACCATTGCACTAATCCCATGTTAATTCATATGAGCATTAATGTGCAAAGCATTATTATCTGCAATAGCATTATTCCTCTTTGTCGGTTTTAATATGCAAAAAGCGATATGCGGCCTAAGCATTTCATGCATTAATCTTAATTGCAATGCACGCGTGCGCAAAGCATTTCCCCGTGTTTGTGTGTATTAATGCATATTAGTACAAAACACACAATTAATAAATGTTTTCTTGGGGCATTGATCCGAACAGGTTTTCATGATGCAAACAATGCTCCATCAATTACCCCCTTTGATGGCTTTTTATGCCATCATAAAATATCAATCACCCATTGCCATTTCTTGTTTCTTCAGAAACTCGTACTTCTTTCATTTCTAAGTTTCTTCTTTTCACCTAAATCTTTCATTGTTTCATAATATTTGCCTTTCATTTTTTCTAACTCTATTTCTTCTAATTTCCTTTTTCTACCTTTACATTTGTTATCTACACCTAGCATACTTATCTTTTCTCTTCTTTTCTTGCAACATTTGTAAGTCATTATTATTAGCATGATCACTATCACTATTGATACTATTGGTATTTTTACTCCACCTAATAAACTCTTCCCAAAATCAGTGAACCATTTACCTATTTTTTAAAAACTCTTATTAATTTTCTCCCAGACACCATCAACCTCTAGTTGGGTTAAATCTCTAGGTAAATTCGTAATATTTTTAATATACCCTTCAATTCCTTTGCTTTTGTCAGGAATATAAGTGCAGCAATGTTGCACTTTTAGCATCCCACAGACTCCACTCTCTTTTGCCAATAATATATCAAGGGCAAGTTGATTTTGCATAACCATTGATCTAATTGCAACCATTTCTGTATCAATTAATAAAAACCCTCCAGCAGTATCAGTTGATAATCGATCAACCACTGTGGATAATTTTCAAATATTGTGTGAATTAAGAACCACTCCAACTGAAGGTATTAACGCACCAAATATATCACCCACTATTTCTGAAACACTTGCTCTCTTACTATGTATTAATCCATGTTTCATCTCATTAATCTTATTATTTCTATCTACGTGGTATACCTTAGGAAATACGATCCCAAAGTAACAACTACCGTACTAGTGGGCAGGCAATCTATAATAAGCGTTCCTCCCACACACATAATATACACCTGGAAAACAGGGTACGTTCCTCCCTTTAATCCCCATCCTCCTGTTATTAGGAAATTATGTTCACAATTTCTAGTACCTAAATAATAGTTGTTATAGTTAGTTTTTAGTCTTAGTAAGCAAAGCTTCCCCTTGTGATTCCAGTCCAGAGACATTGCAGCATAAGTCTCGCCTTTTTTTTTTATAATTTCCTTCTCTAAAAGCCCAAGGTGGTATATTAGTTTTCTGTTCAGCAACCTTTTTATGGAATTCTTGTCTTCTATTCTCTACCATATTAATGAAATCTTTTTCTTCTATTTGTAAACTACAGGTGAGATTATTTTTGTGGGCATATATTAAATCCAAAGTTTGTGTAGTATGAAAAAACTCTCCCATATATTCAGCTTCTAAGCTACTAGATACTTTATTTAAATTCTTTCTAATAGAAAGTTCAGAAAAGACCACATCTAGGTTGGAATAATAAAATTCTAATTTTCCTGTTACATAAAATAGACTAGTTAGTACACTACACGAAACACCATATGTTAGAGGTAGGTGGTGATATGCCACACCCTCCGAGACAGACGATGGTAATTGCATGCAAACATACCAGTCACTCACATTCATCGTATTAATATATTCATACAATAATTTAGTAAAAACGTTTAATGAGAAATCAGTAATTGATCTATCTTGATGATAAATACTTTCATCATTATGAACTATATTAGTTGGACTTTTAGTAATAACTTCCACTCTCATACTTATTGTATTATTAGTCTGATTTTTGTCATTAGCCACCATCAAGACAGGAACAACAACTGTTAGTATTAACCACACTGACATAATTAATAAGAAGCCACATAAGCAAGCTCTAATACATTTACGTTTTAGACTAGGTTTCGGACGTTCAGTCACTGTAGATTGTACCATTTTTCCTGGTTAAAAAAAAAATTAAAAATCTAACTTTACTATTAATTTCTTATAAACCTAATTCAAGGAAAAAATTCAAATTAATCTTCTTTTGTACAACCACACACTTAGATATTTCCTCAGCCTTTTTTTTTTTTTCTTCTAAGGTCTTTCTCGAGTCTTTGTCAAATCTTCTTGATGTATCAACTTAATTTGACTGGATTATGATGTACCTTAAATTTTTCTTACACTCTCTTTTAAGATGGTTTCAATTTGCTCTCATCAGTTCGTTCTGTATCATCTGTAACTTCTCCTTCTGTTTGATCAGGGTTTTCAATTTCCTTTAAGATAACGTAAATCCACTCAGGTCTGGTATACTTTCGACTTGCAACTCTTGTTCTTGTTGTTCTACGTACTATTTTCTTTTGAGAATCTTCTTGATCTGACTGACTTGAAATTTCATTTATTTGCTCTGGCCCTCTTCTTTCTAGGATATATCTCAGTCTTTTTGCTCCACTTTGCCAGTTATCATTATATCTCAGTCTTTTTGTTTGAACTTCTTCTTCACCCTGATTTTCTGGTTCTACAGTTCTTTTGCATAACCTTTTTCTTGGCTGTTCATCCTTTTCACTTTCAAAGTCTCTTTCTATTTCCGGTTGACCAGTACCCTTTTTACTTCTTCTCTCTGTTGACTTTGTTCTTGGCTTTCAATAGCTTTTTCTGTCAGCTGTTTGTCTTCTTCAATCAACTCTTTTTCTTGTTGGCCTTGTTCTAGGCTTTCAGCAATCACTTCTTCTGTTTGGATATCATTATCAATCCATCCCTCTGTATGTTGGCTTCCTTCTTGATTTTCGGAAGCTTCTTCCTCACGCTCTCCAACAGCAGTCTTTTCAGTCCCAGTATCTGGTGCCCACTCTACTCGGCTGGTACTTGGTTGTTCATCATCCACAGGCTCAGGGACATCTGCCTCTCTGGATTTTTCAGGCTCACAACCTCTGGCTTCTGGTCTCTCTTTTTCTTTTTCCAGTTGCCGTTCAGCTTCTTCCAGTGGACTTGGGACTCTTCTGGTATGGCTGGCGTGTATCCAATTTGGTAGGCCACCACACTTTACTGCAGTTGTTGTTATCAATATGATTTGGTACGGTCCATGCCACGTGGGTTCTAAACACGACTTCCTCACGTGTTTCTTGACAAGAACAAACTCTCCTGGACTTAAATCATGCACTGGATGCAGCTGTATTTCATTTGCGTCTGCTCCAACCTGATGAGACACAGAACGCACCATATCAGCCAGTCCTTTGCAATATTCAAGAATCAGATCATCAGAAATGCTCATCAGTTTGTTTGCTGGTACAATTGCTTGTCTCATGACTCTTCCCGTGAGAACCTTGTGTGGATTCAATCCAGTTCTCCTGTCAGGAATGCTTCTGATACTCATTAAGACCAAGGGCAAAGCATCAGGCCATTTCAGTGTTGTGGATGCACAAACTTTTCCTAATCTAGATTTTATAGCGCCATTGATTTGCTCCACAATTCCAGAAGCCTCTGGTCGGTAAACACAGTGCAGCTTTTGTTCAATTTGCAATGCTGCGCAAATTATTCGACTTATTTCATTATTAAAATGTGTTCCCCTATCTGTTTCTAGAGTGACTGGAAATCCGTACCTTGGTATTAATTCTCTCAAAAGCAATTTAGCCACGGTAAGGCTATCATTTCTCCTTGTAGGATAAGCCTCTACCCAGCGAGAAAAGAGACACACAATGACAAGTACATATTTCAAACCATTACACGGAGGCAATTCAATAAAATCAAGTTGCAAACGTGTAAATGGTCCTGCAGCCTTTCCGATAGTTCCTGTACCCACAACTGTCCTTCTCCCTGGATTCTGCTGCTGGCAAACAACGCACCTTTTGCACAAACTCTCTGCAATGTACCTGAACTTGGGATTAAACCAGGTCTGCTTAAAGAGTCTAATCACTGCATCCCTTCCAACACGAGTGATCCCATGATAGACTCTTGCCATATGAGAAAGCATGCAATCGGGCATAACTGGTCTGTCATCTACATATACCCAAATGTCATCTTCTGGTGTTTTTGTACATCCTGCTTTTCTCCAAAGCTCCTTTTCCTCTTCACTAGCTTCTTCCTGTAACTGCTTAATTTCATCCCAATTGTTTATTGATGTAAACATTAAATGGCAATCAGTGATTTTTCTTTCTGTTTTCCTGTTAAGTGCAGCTGAATTTTCCGCACAGAAACGCGCTAACTGATCTGCGTATCTGTTGCCACTGGTCACATAATCATTTCCTGATTTATGTGCAGAGCATTTTACCACTGCAATTTGTTTTGGCAATTGCAGGGCATCCAATAAATCTCTCACAATTTTCCCATTTTTAATAGGGGAACCTGATGAAGTCATGAATCCCCTTTGCATCCATAATTGACCAAAATCATGCACCACCCCGAAACCATATTGACTGTCCGTAAATATGGTTACCCTCAAATTTCGAGAAACTTTACAGGCTCTAATCTGAGCGTATAATTCTGCAATTTGTGCTGATTTTACCCCAAATAGGCAGGATGCTTCCACAGTTCCAGTTACCGTGTATACTGCATAAACAGCACTCAACTCTCCTCTTTTATTCCTCAAACATGATCCATCAACAAACAGAACATTGTCAGATTCTTCCAAAGGCACATCTTGGATGTCAGCCCTTGGTTTTGTACAGAATTCTGTCACATCCAAACAATCATGATCTGCTTCTTCTTTTACCTCCTCCCCATAAGGATTTGGTAGTAGTGTTGCTGGATTTAAGGTGGTACACCTCACAACTGTCACATTTTCAGGACCCAAAATCACTCTCTCGTACCTAGTCAGCCGACTGGGAGTCATGTGCTGAGTTCGTGTTTTGGTTAAGAGAATCTCAACAGAATGTGGAACATACACTTTGACTGGATAACCCATCACAATTGCTTCACTTTGTTCCAAACTCACACATGTAGCAGCAACTGCTTTCAAACATCCTGGTAATGCTGCTGCCACATAATCTAACATAGCAGAAAAGTATGCCACTGGACGTCTAGTCAATCCATGCCTTTGAGTTAACACTGCTAACGACCATCCATCTCGCTCACAACAGAACAATGCGAATTCTTTTGTATAATCAGGCATTCCCAATGCTGGTGCTTGTCACAAACTGTCTCGCAAATTTACAAAAGCTTCCATACTCTCATCATCCAAATCAATCGGATCAGTCACATCTTTATGCGTCAACCTCTGTAAAGGTTTGGCAATCACTGAAAATCCATTTATCCATTGTCTGCAGTAACAAACCATTCCCAAAAACATTCGCGCTTCCATACTTTCATCATCCAAATCAGTCGGATCAGTCACATCTTTATGCGTCAACCTCTGTAAAGGTTTGGCAATCACTGAAAATCCATTTATCCATTGTCTGCAGTAACCAACCATTCCCAAAAACATTCGCACTTCTTTCTGAGTTCTTGGAGGTTTCATCTGTTGAATTGCCTCAATTCTTTCTGGTGTCACTTTTCTAACTCCTTTCTCAATCCTGTGTCCTAGGTATTGTACTTCTTGTTTACAGAACTGCAATTTCGCAGGTGACACTTTATGTCCCCCTTCTGCCAGCTGGTTCAATAAAGCAATGGTATCTTTCACACACGCCTTTCGAGTTTTTGATGCCAACAGTAGGTCATCAATGTATTGAACCAAAACCGAATCTTCTGGCATTACCAATGTTTCCAGAAATGTTTTCAGAATTTGATTGAAAATCGAGGGGCTTTCTGTGTACCCTTGAGGAACTCGGCACCATGCCAAGACACGGTTTCCAAACCAGAATGAAAATAAAAACTGACTGTCTGGGTGTAGAGGAATTGAGAAAAATGCTTGGCACAAATCAATTACTGTGTACCATTTGGCATTACATGGAATCTGGTAAAGGATCACTGCTGGGTTTGGCACGATTGGACAACAAGGTACCACTATCTTATTGATTTTTCTCAAATCTTGCACTATTCTGTATTTTCCACTTGGCTTTTTAATTCCCATAATAGGCGAGTTACAAGGACTGCTCAGTATTTCTCTTAGAATGCCTTGTTCGATGATTTGATCGATCACAGGAGCAACTCCTGCCATTGTCTCAGGACTCATTTTATATGGAGGAGTGTTTTAGTAATGAGCACCAGGTTTCACTATAACCTGAATAGGGTCCACATTTTTCATTAACCCTATTTCCTTTCCTGTAAAATCCCATACATCTGATCTTACTGTCTCTCTCAGCTAATCAGGCAAATTCTGTTTTGTTAAAAGTGAATTTAGTTCATCCACTTCCGTCCCTTGCTTTGCTAGCATCAACTTAAATTCGACATCCTCATCAGGTGTCTGAAATGCAATACCATCAGGTGTACAAAAGATGGTACAATTCATTTTGCATAGTAGATCTCGTCCCAATAGATTCACTGGGCTCGAATCACATACCACAAATCGATGCATGTCTTTAAACCTCCCAATGTGAACCTCAATTGGTTCTGTAACTGGAGTTTTAATCTGCTTATTTGACACTCCCACAACTTGGATAGTTTTTCCCGAGAGGGGTAGGTTAGGAATTTCTGCTGCTCTCACAGTAGAATGGGTAGCACCAGTGTCCACTAGGAATGTAATGTTGTTACCTTCCACCTTCCCATCAACAAATGGACCTGACTGATCTACCTCCAGAGTTGCGCCAAGCATGCATTCTTCCTCCCCCCTCAGGCACCGTCATTGGCTACTCTCCAAATCACTCTCATTACACTGCAACCAGTATTGTGGAATCATCTGCACATTTGGGTTCTTACCATGTGGTTCCATAGGAGTAAATCCAGTATTCACTCTGTATCTCTGTACCTGAGCACCTACATTACTCTGCATAGGAGCTTGGGGCACCTGTAACTGTGGTGTAACTATCTGCTGAGGCTGTTGCTGTTGTTGGGTCACAACCACTTCATTCGGCACCTGTGAATTTATATTTTGGTTTGTCCCCTTAATTTTTACAGTGATTCTAACTCGTTCTTCCAATGTCCAAGCTTACCGCACGCATGACAAGGAAATTTGTGTTTCAATTCATCGTTAACAAATTTTCCTTTACCCTTTCCAGCACCTGGTACCTGACCATTTTGATTCTGATTATTCATCTGCTCGACACTATTTGCTTCCTGTTGCTCTGCTACCTTAACTTGCGCCGACATCATTTTTTCCTTAAGCTTTTTGTGTCTTGAATCAATGTCATCGCTGCAGTACTTTGCATATCTCAAAATCTCATCTATCGTTTTATTCTGCCAGAAAATCAGATGCTGTTGAATCATATTACTAATATCTGGTTTCAGTCCAAACACAAAACGATACACTAAGGGGCCGATTCCGATCTCGGCCGGTAGGGCTCCGAATCGGATTCGGCTTTACCGGATCCGATTCGGAGCCCTGTTTCCCGACCGAACCGTACGCGGGTCCGGCCGAGCGAGTACGATGCGAAATCGCCGACCGACTCGTCCGGGCGTCCCGACCGCTCCGACCGACTCGCTCCCGGCTCGAACCGCTCCAACCGACTCGCTCGGACTCGACTCGCACCGCGCAATGGAGACGTTTCCCGGCCGGGTAAGTACGATGCGCGCCGCGAGCAGTCCGACCGAGCCGCGCACTCCGGCTCGTAAGAGCTGTCGGAGCCGTACTTTGGGGGTCCGTGTCGGACCCCCTGTACGCGTAGCCGCGCGAGTCGCACACAGGGGGGACCCATGGGTCCCCCTACCTGTGCGTGTACGGCGCGAATCGCTCGCCGCGTACCCGCTGTAGGGGGCGCCCTTGTCCGACTCCGCACCCATTGAGTCAATGGGAGCCCGCGTACGCGTTGTACGACCGGCTCCCATTGACTTCAATGGGAGTCCGACCGACTCGAGTCCGATAACATACGGACGCATCGTACTCGTTCGGTCGGACTGCACGGGTCCGATTCGGTCGGAAATCTCTCCGGGTCCGGCTCGGTCGGAGAAATTTCCGGCCCGAATCGGAATCGACCCCTAAATGTCCCATATCCTTGTCACCTATATTCTCAAATCCGCTATACTGCTTAAACACCTGTAACAATCGCTCATAGTATGCATGCACCGACTCTTTCGGCTCCTGTGTTGTCCTGTCTATTTTTACCCAATCAGTTTCCTTCGGGGAAATCATTCCTTTCAAGAAAGTAATCACCGCATTGTACTTTTTTCATCACCTCATCTGAAGGTGCACCAGTTTTAGGGTCTCTTGGATATTCTTCTTTAGGCCAATCGACAGTTATCTTACACTCTGTCCACAAATCAGACGGAACTACAATTTTGAATAGACCATCTAAGTCTTTCAGTCTTGAAACCTTCACAAACCTTTCCACCTGTTTATACCATTCCACGGGTTTTTCTCTCAATCTGGGGAAATCATTCGTAAAGGACAAAATGTCCTGTCTACTCCAGGGAACATGAACATATCCACCACCTGGAGCTTCCCTCATTGGACACACCATTTCAACCTGCCCATTTGTTTTTAATGGATACATTGAAGTACCTTCTGTAGGGTTTAATTCAATCTTTCTTTTCGACCATCTTCCTTTCCAGCGATCAACATCTCCCCACTTCCTCAGAATCAGCATCAATTCCTTTATCTGTAACCTTTTACCAGTCATATTCAAACTTTCCAAATCCCTGTCAGTGAAATCCATCCTGTATGTTTTCTGCAATACCTTCGATCTCTCAATATCTATTCCATAATCAACAGCAGCTTCTGCTATCTCCTCATGCAAATTCCTTGCTTTCCATGTAATATTCTTACACAAAAACAATAATTCCTCATCTCTATAAATACCTAATCTATCTGGACTGATCGTGCCAATGATCATTTCCTCCAAATCCACCTTCAATCTACACACATCTATACTTTGTGGTAGGGGTTTTTGTTTTTCCATTCCCTTTATCCCCTCATTAAACTCTTCTGGTGTGGGACCTACTGAACTTTCAGATGCAGAATCACCACTCTGTGCTATTCTCCTAGTATCTATTTGAACATTTCTTCTAGGAGTTTCATGTGCTACTTCTCCTACGGGAAGATCCATTAAGGTAACCTTTTTCTTCCATTCGTTCAACTGGAATAGGTATAGTCATTGTCTCATTACTCATACTACTTGTCGGAACTGTCAAAGCATGTACTCCTGATATACTCTGTTTATTCCCATACAACGGAACTATAGGACCTATTGTTACGGGTACTGATAATGCTTCTGCATTCAGGTTTAACTGTTTAACTTTCTGAATTAATTCTTCTCTTGTTTGGTTTTGTAACTCTGTCTCTCTATCCGGTACTACTCTCGTAACCACCGGAACTTGTGGAACCTGCGGAATCAGTGGAGATCCCATTATCGGGGCATTTGGAACTACTTCTCTTGGACTTTCCTGATATGGTGGAGGTCTTTTTGTTATAATATCCTCTAATAACTCGTCATCTGAATCATTCATGTTACAACTCCCTCTTTGCATTTCAGTATTATTCTTTTTCTCCTTACTTTTGCCTCCTATTGACTCATCATTGACCAAGACAGGATACAATCCTTCTGTCACTACAGCTCTTCTCCATCTTTTCACTCTCTCTTGCCTACTCTCGAAAGGATATCCAGACATGATATTTCTGTATCTTCTTCCACCCCTGTATTTCTCTCGCTCAAAAGCCTCATATTCCCATTCCTCAAGTGCCTCATACTGAGTCGGTCTAGGTCTAGGCTCCAACACATTCACCCGATCTCTTAAATTTTGAAAAATTCTCACATTAAATGTTCCATGTTCTGGGAAAGCCGGAACACCATCGCTCTCAGTATACTTCACCCAATTCTCCAACCAAGTGCACGTATGATATCCACATTCTAGCATCATATAAGATGTGGGTGTTCCTGGAGGCGGAATAAGAATTCCCTCCCTTGTTACTATCGGTCTGTCCTTTCTGAAGAAATTCCTAATTTTATGAATAAACTTCATTTTTCTCAACTGTCCCTTCAGAATGTGACTCAAAAATGTCAGCAAACCCTTCGTACTTCTGTAGTCTCTATTAGGCAACTGTCGTCCAATACCAGCGCGACTCACACCAACCTACCAATCAGAGCACTGCTACGTCAGCAATGTCTCAACCAATAGAGATGCAGCTTACAATAGCTCCTCCAATCACAGCTTTAGAAGCTCCCGCTGCCTGACCAATGCCAGTGCGGCGTTTTCTGACGTCAGTATTACTCCTTCTACTGACCCTCCCTTTACAAAATGACCCGGCAAATTTTTCTTAAGCTTTTTCTCAAAGAAATCTTGTTAATAACGACATAAAAAAACAATGCTACCTTGTCTGTTTTCTAAATAAAGAGATAGTTTTCACTTTTCCAAAGAGAATTTTCTCTACGAGCAAGAATAACGACCCAATGCTATCTCACCCTTCAATCAAGCTCCGGGAGGACCTGTTACTGCTCCAGGGATAAGGCCAAAGTTTCTCAAGAGGACTTTTTGGTATGAAAAGGAGTCTTGGTACTTCTCTGGGGATAAGGCCAAAGTTTCACAGGTGGACCCTTCGCTATAGCACTCCAAATCTACTCTCATACGAATATTCCCTAATGCAACACCTACAGCCTTTCACTGTTCAGTGTTATGACTTACAGACAAAGTACTTCCGTAGTGGGATACGTCTAGCCACACTAATTCCCAGCCTACTTCAGGCTATGACTTTACCCCGGGCAACCTTCTCGCCCGTATATTCAAGACGACATAAAAACGCACCGTTAACTTTTCAGGTTAGAAACATATAATCAATAATCAACTAATCAATAATAAACCATCATACTGCTACCAAAAACTGATCCCGCGCCAAACCGGGGGTCTCTGAACGGACACAGCAGACAACGGGCCCCAAACATACAATACACAATTTCTCACCATTTAACAGACCCTACGAGAATGACGCTGAATATGCGTTTAGCGTGACGTTGATTTTGTCTTTACTCATCTAAAGGGAAAAACAGATTATCTAATAGTTTCTTCTTTGTTTTAGCCCTTTAACCTATATCGTCAACCACTTTCCTCTTGGGCGATGAATCATATTGATTGAGTAGTGTAATTTATTGACATGACTAATTAACCAAAATCTTAACAATTGTCATGAGGAAATAATCACAAACTCAAAATATCGTTAATCTGTTTATCTTCAGTAATTATAAGAAAATCTCAGGTACAAAGTTACAGGGAAAAAAAATACACATTATAGGAGAAATATCATAAAATATGCAGACAAGATCACAAACATCTGAATCACAGTGAATATTATGGAGTGGATAGATGAAGAGACATAAGAATCATAAAGAGAAAACATTTGCAGACATTGCAAATTTCCCTATTGATACATACCTAACGATTAAAGTTCAGAAAAACCACCACCCCCTGGCCACGAGGATAGTGAAAGGGAACCCGATAAGGGAAACCGGGATAAAGATAGGATCAGGAAACAGGTAGGCCTCTAACCGACGGACAGTGACGACCACCCTCTGCCTCTTCGGACCTACGAAAGCTGACAGATTAACCACACCCCCTAAGAGCACCCCAATTATACCCTAATTCAACCTGACCATCCCACTAATCTGCAACATTCGGGAAAATCTCAACATTTCATTGGTCAATTTGTAGGGTGTTACACCACACCTCCATTACTTCATTTGGCTTTACATGCTCTCCTTTGTTCCTAACTCATTCTCACGATTTACATCCCTGCTTATGAATCGATTATCTATCCCCCATCACGTCACATTTTCTGATGAATAGCTTGTCCCTGTATTAGCAACTTTATTTCAAACAATGTATCAGCTAGACATAAAATGTTCATCAATTTGAGCTTTCCCAGGCATCTCGACGTCCTGAAATATTGCACGTCTTTCTTTCACTCTCCAAGGTTTCCTTCAACCGCCGCTGACACCCAGCAAAGTTCACGTATAGGTCACATTTTAACGGCCTTTCTTCGGCCTTATGTCAATTTTAAATACCCAACTAACTGCTCACCATAGGCCCATTTTTAAAAACTACGATGAAAGAGAAATATAAAGAATATTAATAACACAAAAATGGAAATTACACTGTTTCCCTCCCACCATTGCACTAATCCCATGTTAATTCATATGAGCATTAATGTGCAAAGCATTATTATTTGCAATAGCATTATTCCTCTTTGTCGGTTTTAATATGCAAAAAGCGATATGCGGCCTAAGCATTTAATGCATTAATCTTAATTGCAATGCACGCGTGCGCAAAGCATTTCCCCGTGTTTGTGTGTATTAATGCATATTAGTACAAAACACACGATTAATAAATGTTATCTTGGGACGTTGATCTGAGCAGGTTTTCATGGCGCAAACCCTGCTCCATCATTAGCATCGACCCAATTGCTGTCCTCATTACTATCAACATAAGCACTGGCCTTACCAAAATAATTACCATCTAAAATTAGCGTTAACTTGTTTACCATTGAAGGAGCCGGGTTTCACATTCTAGACTTACTCTGGAACCCCTGGCCAATGTCTCTTTTTGTCTGCTTGAAAGTGTAGAGAGGAGGAAAAATATTGTTGACCAATTATGCATTACAGTTCCAACGAACCGTGACTCCGAAGAATCACAGACTCTGATTCAAAGTTTAGTTAGTTAATTACAAGGCCAAGAACATCAGGACATACAAACACCTCAAGACAAAGGTGTAGAAATACATTGGAACTAATACAAAGCCAAACCTACGGGTGAAGTTAAGATGGTGCAGCATACACAAAATAACCAATTCCAGAATCAGGACAAAGAATATAACCGCACCGATATCAAAAGTCCCCTACACTATCGCTAACGTGACATCCCTAATTAGCTTTCCCCAAGGCAAGGTCTGAAAAGGTGTCAGCTCCTGGGGGTATGGCCAAGATGGAACGAGCACGGATGTGCTGAGCTGAGCTCCACTCCGGGCCCGCTGTAAAAATCCTGCTGATATCCTGCTCTGGCCAGGAATAAACGACGCTTCCCATGGTGGAAGCACCCCTGAAGCGGATGCAGCAATTGCCGGCATGAAAAAACTAACTACGGGGCCGCAAGGAGGCCAAACGCTGAACGGCCCTGCGACGCGGAACTGAGCGCCGAGACCCAGCCCAGACACGCAACAACCCGGCGTATGCTGCCGTCACTCCATGCTGCCTGAGCCAGAAACCTACTGGTAGCGGCCGAGGGTGTGGAGAGCCCTTAGTGTTATATCCTGCATAGATGCTCTAATGTAGATCCTTTCGTACATGCCCTAAAATGGACGTATTCATATTTACCCTAATATGGTCATATTCGTACTTGCCCTATTATGGTCATAGCCGCATATGCCCAATTATGGTCACAACTGTACATGTCCTATTATGGTACGATTCCTTATATAGGCATGATCTTTCACCTACATTGGTCCCAGCTAGTACACAACGAGCTCTGAGGGCTGAACGTTATCTATCCTGTGGTTTTTAATGCAGCAGGGTTCTTCCAAACACAGGCCCACACTGTACTCATTAATTATGCATGGCTTTCTTAGAATACACCACCAGCATAATGTATGTACAAAGTTCACCCCTGACGTCTTCCTCATGTCCAATACAAACCATACTGAGGACCGAGACTCTTTAGGGTATAAATACACCACATCTTGCCCCGGTAAACCAGAGGGAACCGAGACTTCCATGCTGACACACTGACCAGAGACGCTGAGGCTCCTGCATGCAGTCGCTCAAGCTGACAGTGGTCTGACACAACCTGGACGGGGTGTCCAACTCGAGACCAGGACGGGGTCCCACACTCTCTCTATTCAGGTATGGGGGTTCGACTAAATCCTAGGAGGATTCTTGGCTCTTAGCTTCTAAGACCTACACACATATGCTAGGTACACACAGGTACATCTAGGTAGGCATCGTAGGAGTACGCGCACTTGCATAATGCTTTTATATTCATGTATGTACTCATGATTATCCCAATATGGTAGAACTGTTCTATCCCGTTGCCTTTATCGTACTGCTGATCATATATCTCTGCTATTGTCTGCTGGTTACCGCAGCACATATATTTTACACTAGAATAGCAACTGTTCAATAAATACTTATTGAAACGCCCGACTGTTTATTCTGTGTAACTCTCTGAGACAAACCGAATAAGTAAGCACGAGTGACTGAGCGAAAGGTAGTACATTGTTTCCACGATTCTGAGGGAATCAGGGTTGTCATGTTCTAAGGTTGCCAGAAACTAATCTCTCCCCGATAAGAGGAGACACTAGTGGCACTGCGAGCTAGCTAATGCAAACCAGGCTAACATATACGGTGGGGGTGCACGGAGTCAGTCTGCCACCAAGCCCGCAGTATATGTTATCCAAACGCGCAGGTCCTGCAGGGGTACTATAGGAGCTACACGACATGGCGCCGCCAACATTGGTTGGGTACGTATTTAACAGTAGAATCTGAGTAGTTCAGTCGTGCTATTCTCAGAGAACCTACTGACAAAACCCCAAAGACGTCTGGAGTGGGTGGGCACAAAATCCGCCGCAGCCGAGTAGTACGAGAATACTATTTATTGGCTGTTGGTTACTCAAGCTTGAAGGACATTTAGTTCCTACAATTGTGCACTTACACCTTATTTTGAGAACTCTTTAATCTCCCTTCTTCCAATTAAAAATGGTGGAAGAAACAAGCGCAACAGGGAGAGTTACAACAAACCTCTTTGGTTTAGAAGAAGACCCTGAAGAAGCAATACAAATTGCACCAAATTTCAGAAGGGCAGTCACCATAAAACTTCTAGAACATGGCTTAAGAGCCAGGGGTGGTACAGTAATTTTCGTGATTGAGGCACACGAATCCAATAAAACAGAGGTGTTCTATTCTTGGGTTACACTCCCAGCAGTAAATGCAATTACAAATGTATTTCACTACTACCTAGAAGGTGAAACACCAGCGGACTATACTCCTTTTGAGGAAGTAGAGGTCCCGCTCACTTACCAGGAGCATAATTACTGGTTTAAAGGCGCCCTACCCCACGTACGAGGAAGAGCAAGATTAGGCCCGCTCAGAGGAGCAGGAGCCACATGGCCCATATTAGCGGCATACACACTGCATCCTGAAATTGACACAATGCCACAGCCAGACTTACTCGTACAACACAGAGATTTAATTAAAATCTACAGAAACCTCACACAATTTGTGATGAGGACCTTAACAGTTCAGCCTGCACCAGCTGCAGCACAAGACACGCCAGTCCAAGGCACAGTTAATAAAATAACTCCACAAACATTACACGTGATAATGGGCAAAATGCCAGCAAAACGCGAACAAATCCCATTCTGGATAGCTCAGAAAATAACTCAGCTTGAAGCAGTATTCCCGAATACTACAACCAGTGATAAACACAGAATCCTAACAATCTGCTTGCCCATGGGTCTCACACCACAAGTAGAGGACTGCACCTCTTGGGGTTCAGTCTTTGCTGCCATATATACCAGAACACATGGTATCCCATCCTTAGCAGTAGTACCTGACGTATTGAAACAGATACAAAATGAGTACGGAGCAGAGCCTGCCCTTAACTTAGGGATGAAGTTGCTAAACAACTTTGAACAGGTCTCAGCCATAATACTAGCTAACATTAAGGGGGAAGCAGCTTCAGTGGCGATCCGCCAACGCCTAAGGGAGTTCAGTCCAGACGACCAACAACACGAACTACCCAAAATAATTGAAACTGCATATGCAGAACTAGGCAGAGACAGACTAGGTGAGAAAGCATTAAAACCACAACTGGTGGGCAGTCCTGAAAAGGACACTACAAAGCAGACACCTACTTCTTCTAAAAAGAAGTGGGAAAATAAAAAACAACAAAAGTCTACAGACACCAGATCTCAGTCCAGAAGTAGGTCTCCTCAACAGGAGCCCTCTGAAAAGAGGTATAACCTCAGGAATAGGGATAACATTAAAAAACCTGACAGGTATCAGGATACTGATACTCGTTCCTCTCGTTCCTTTCAGGGTTCATCGCAAAACTCCGAGAGGGAAGGACGATCAAAGGAGCGTACAAAGTCTAGAGACACGCAACACGCTACGGACTACGCACCTAAAAAAGAGGATAAACAAAAATCAAAACCTCAGTTCAAAAAGAAGAAGGTAGCAGGTCTCAAGATCAGACATGCCCAGAATTCTGAGGACACAGCTTCTGAACAGGGAATGGGCTCTGACGATGCTAGACAGCGCGGCAGAAGTAACGATAGCTCGCCAGAACCTGAAGGAATTTCTGGTGATAGCGGAGTTGAGTGAGTATATCACGGTGGAAACACCTGATACTCGGGTAAGTGCCCAACATAAGTTACATGAGATAACACTCCGGATGGAGGGGGACAAGCCCAGAAAAGTTAAGGGTCTCTTTTGGAAAAATATGTAATCTGGTTATGACATTCTATTAGCAGAACAAGACTGGCCACTTGCATTCGTCATGGAGTGCCCTAGGGGAGAAACGATAATTTTTCCAGCCTTTTCCGACCTCGTTCCCATTCACCTAAAACATGCATATGCGCAGGAGTGGGCGGTTGCCCTAGCTCCAGCATTGTATAAAAATCATGCTGGTTGGGATGAGGATTCAACCCACCACGTGATCCCGTTAAAAGTTTCCCCAAATGCCCAAAGGCAATACCCTATAAAGCAGGAAGCTAAAAAACAAGTCAGGGAGATTCTAGATCAACTTGAATATCAGGGGGTGATAGAAAATTGCACTTCACCTATGAACAATCCTTTGTTCCCCGTAGCCAAACCTGACAACACATATCGTCTAGTTTTAGATTACAGACATTTAAACACTTGCACAAAGACATTTGCAGTTCAAAATGCACACAGTGCCGCATTAATGAATAACATTGTGCGGAAAAAATACAAAACAACACTTGATATCTCAAACGGATTTTTCTGCCAAAATATAGCGCCTGAAAGCAGGTATCTAACCGCATTCAGTGCGTTAGGATCCCAACGGCAATTTTGCCGACTCCCCCAAGGGTACAAGAATAGCCCGGGGTTGTTCTCAGCAAGGGTAACAGAGTTACTCCAAAATTTGGATGAAGAAGCATTGTCCTATGTGGATGATATTTATCTGATGGACGATGACTTAAAGAGGCACTTGACCAGAATGAGCACCATTATTATGGGATTCGCCTCTGAGGGCTATAAATTTAATTTCAAAAAATCAAAAATTGCCCACCTCAATGTCCTGTTTTTAGGATACGAGCTGTCAAGTGAGGGAAAAAGCCTGGCAGCTAACTTTTTAGAAAAATGTGCGCTGCTCCAACCTCCAAAATCATTAAAGAATTTACAATCAATTCTGGGATTCCTAAATTTTGGTCGAACATACATTTTGGATTACGCAGAAAGGGTAAAACCTTTCTACGACTTAATAAAACCTGACTTTTCAGTCAAACAATGGACACAGGAACACACAAATATCCTGCGTTCCCTACAGGAAGACATGATAGCTTCTAAACATTTGCAGACACACGTAAACGCACAGAACTTAGTGATCCGAGTCATAGCGGGTCAATGTGGGTACACTTATTTAACTTTTAATGAAGGTGAAACAGTACCAATCGCATACAAATCACACCTGTATACAAACGCAGAAATGCGTTTCACTTCAACAGAAAAAATCCTGACAGCAGTGCAGACCGCTGTAGCAAGAGAAAGAGCTCTGGCTCAGGGAAAACGCATAATTGTCGTGACCCCAGTACCAGCTTTAGAAGCTGTTACAAAAGCTAGCATTCCAAATGCGAAAGCCTTACATCCAAGATGGATACAATGGGCTAATTCTCTTACTGCAACGGATGTTGAATACAGATTTGATCCAAGTTTAAAAACACAGGCATTCCTGCAATACGAACAAGAATATCCTCTACCAAATGAAATTTTGCCTCTAGATCAGTATGAATACATTATTTACACTGACGGTTCTGCTCAACCAGCCACAGGAAGCAAGCAAGCTTACAGCGCAGCGTGTGCGATTGTTAAAGGTCGCATGCGTGATGGCAAGTTCCATCCAAGCTGTACAAAAACGCAATCTCTAGGAGACTGCACGGCTCAGTTGGCAGAACTCAAAGCACTTATACTGGCACTTATAAATACGGATCACGAATTCCCCACACTTATTGTGTGTGATTCCTTTTACTGTGTACAGTCGTACAATGAATATCTACATCATTGGGAACAAAACGGGTTCAAAGATGCAAAAGGTGGCACAATAAAGCATAAAATGCTATGGGAACAGGTAGTGGAGTTGAGAAACGAACTACCAAGGGCTCACGTGATACATACACTGAGTCATCAGCGTGATGGCGTTCACGTTGAAGGGAATTCATTGGCTGATGAAGCCGCAAAGGGGCTGTTCGCACAGCCGCCGTAGCTGCAGTTACTCGTTCAAAGACGAGGGTAGACGGCGAGATAATGGTAGCTGTCAATGCTTCACGCAAAGGCAGCACAGCAGTACCTAAAAACTTTCCACTCAAGTACTCCTACAAGTTAGATGCACAAAACATTCCATATGCTCAGATTCCTGGAGTGGGGGATAGAGTAATACCAAATATGGATCGTAGGCAAGGCTTAATTGTGGCAGCACACGAAGGAACAGGTTCTGTACATAACGGACTTAAGGAGACTGTTGCTTTGTTAAAAGAACGCTACTGGTGGCCCGTGATGAGAAGGTTGATTAGAGACTACGTCTGGAACTGCGACATATGCAAGCAGATGAATGGGTCAATCGCAACTCGTCCAGTACAGATACCATTGTTAGACAGCATTAGGTTGTCCGTTCGTGCGCGTCCAGCTCAAGTTTCCTCAAGGTTTGGCCTCAGCGCTCGGCTGACGCTCGAACTGTTATAAAAGATTTGCGAGTCTTTATCGGCACATACGCAGTTGGCACGTTACATTCTGACCGTGGTCCGGCGTTTAGCTCTCGGGCTTACAAAGAGGCCATGGAAGGAATGGGCGTAGCATTGCGGTACTCCTCTCCGTACCATCCCGAGGGAAATTCTGTTGTGGAGAGGAAAAACCGAGACTTAAAGCAATCTTTAACAGCTAGGGTATTAGGCAAGGGCGGTAGATGGGTCGATCACCTTTATGGGGTACAGCGCGCGCTCAATAATCAGCCAAGAAGCTCTCTAGGAGGTGTCACTCCTTACGAGGTCCTATTTGGGACAAGAATGTGGGTACCTGATCTTGATTGTGAAGGCACAGTGGCGGATGAAAAACCATTTGATATCCATGATCGTTTGGCTGTTTTACAGGATCTAAATGAATCCAGGACACAACAAAGTAACGTGCTCCAGAAACAGGCCGCCACTGAGGAAGTCAAGGCAGTAACGGCAAGACCTATCTGGATCCCAAAACTCGGGGATCTAGTCAGAGAGAAGATTGCTGACAAAAAAGAATTTGGGCCATCTTACAGAAAGCCTGTACCGGTCCTTGCAATCCACGGCACAAGAACTGTACTTCTGCCGCCTCTTGCCGGAAAAAAGGAGAACAGATTCGTCTCAATTGACTTAATCAAACCACACTATGTGGCCGATACTAAACAGTAGGCCTCGTGGACTCCACAGTAGCAGACGCCCTCCTCTCGCTACAATCCAAGAAGTTCAAACAGAAAGACTCATCATGTTTGAAGAGCCACCTGTACTGAATGATGGACTAAGCAACAATGCTATGGAACTTGTTCCACTCCAACAAGAAATTCATCTTCAAAATGAAAACCAACTTAACAACCAAGTTGCAATCAGACCTAATACAGACATCTATGTCAATGTGCCTCGACAAGAGAACACATCGATTTCAACAAATCCCGATGCAATTCCAACAATTGATCGAACTGCTTGTGGCTATTTCATGAACTTTGATACGTTTTCACTAGATCCAAGCGAGCCGGAAACGACGCCAGCCAAAAAAATCACTCCAACAGAAACTCAATGACTTTTTGAACTTTTTTAGAAAGACTTACCTGGTGTCACCTTGGATAGAACTATGGTATATCACTGGGATTTTATTTTTCATTTTCTGGCTAGGTTTAATAATAACTTTTAGTATGCTTATTAATGGACGATACCTCCAGCCAAGCTCTACAGCCCAAAGAGTCAATTTGATTTTAAAACCACACCAGTCTTCACATCGTGAACCAAGAGACTTGTCTTCAGTGAACATCACAGCAGTTCCTATACCGGACGGTATAGTATGGGACAAGATTGATTATGATATATTAGGTCCGACTGAACTTTTAAAACTAAAACATGTATTTAAAATTTCTTTAAGTGATTTCATTACCTCCAGTACATTTTCTAAGTATTGGGACACTGAAACTGTAAATGCTATGATGTCTGATTTAGAAAAAACTGCAGCATTTCCGAACAATGAAATGTTAGAAGGTACTTCAGACTATGATACATTGTACTGTTACCAACATTTTGGTGATCATTTCTTACATAAGTCTATAACACCTAGAAATGTATTTGAATACCACCAGTGGGAACACTGCCCAACACCTCCAATAGGTAGTTCACAAGCGTTTGCACAGAAATTCACATATTTCTCAGGGTTTAACACAACCGACCCGACGTCATTTTATTATAAAATGGAGAAAAATTCAGCTCAGAAAATTATGTTAACAAACACCAAACATATTTACTCTGCATCCTTTCTGAACCAGTTGTCTAAACAGGGTTTCGATCTATGGAAAGACACAATAGAATCCAAATCAATCTGGGGTTCGAGGGACTGGCAAGTCCAGGGAATAGAAGCACTTTTTAGAGCATGCATCATTCCGCAGCAGATTTTATTTCTGAACGAAACTGTGCAACAGACATCCTGTCTTGGATTAGCCAAAGGCAAAGAAATGAACACACCGGGGTTTCCAACACCATCACAGATGGGTGGGGGGCAGAACTCAACTACACAAGGGGTAGGATTAGATGCCATTTTCCAGTACAACAGATCAGATCCTGATTGGACAGAATGGCTGGTTTGGCCCATTGACACAAACAAATGTCAACAGAGATTTATGAATACAACCAGAGGGTTTAGTATCCATAGGCCAGATCCATGCTATGTACAAAGACATCACCCAGGGGTAGTGACATCGTATAGTGTTGGGAAGTTGTGCTTTGATTGGCTAGAGACCTCAACACTGACAGAAGTAAAGCACCACTTGACCTTACTCACACCTGACATGGATCTTAGAGATTTTCTACTGGGACCCAAGAAACAGCGTCAGAAACGTTTCATATATGCAGGTCTTTATGCCTACTATTATGAAAACTGGAAAATATCCCAACAAGAGGCCGCAGAAAGAATACGAGAAATTGACTGTATTAACTTAGAAAAAGCATTAGCAGTGGTGGATAATGGGTTAACTACTTTGACCTCCAGGATTTACTCCTTAGGCAACATTGTGTCCTCGGCAATCAACATATTAGAACAGGATCTGGCCTTGTTACAACACGGGCAATCTCAGCTACGTTCTATTATGATGTTAAGCTGGACGCTGCAATCTTTGTGTGCAGGCTATGTGCCATGGCGTTTTATAAACACCATCTCTGTTTTGAGAATACAATCTAACTGATAAACAGACAGAAATGGCACAAAGGGGAGCCATATATACAATGCTGCGTATTGAGAAACTGGAAAGGTTACCATTCACTGTAGCCGAATCACCATCAACAGAATGGGTCGTTCATGGCCAAATAACTCTGCCGGTCACTACGTTTCAGTTTCAATATTGCCTTGAGCAAAGGCAGGCAGGCAGGCAAATATGTAAAAATGGGTAAGGGATACATCAAGGAAACTTGGGAGTTACCATATAGATACCGATACCGGAATGGGGATCGAGAAGTGTATCTGAGTGGTACTAACTGCAAGAACGCTTTGAGCGGTTCTCTCATGTGTCAGGATATTTCTCTACACGGAGCCTGCAGTGGTTCAGTGGCGAACTTATCTTGTCACATGTCAGGGACCCCAGCGGCCATGATCACGCCGGTTTTCCAGCTGCTCTCGAATGGGAGTTACTTAATGCTAAATGATCAAGGTTGTTCTGGGATGCTTCCGGGCATCGCATATCTAGTAACTGTTAACTCCAGGGTTACTTGCTGTATGCAAGTATTGTTTCCACCACTGAACACAGTCAGGGAGGTGCCATTATGGCCTTCGCTGAATGTTTCTTTTATACAGTTTGATACTCTGAGCAGATTGAAAGCCATGCTTTTACAGCAACCCGTGCCCTTAACCTCCGCTCGAGAAACCTATGAACTTCAAGTTGCAAGGACCTCGACCGAGATACAGGCACTCATACGTACAAACTGCCCCATTCATTTCGCAGAAATGGTGGGACGTATCTTCAATATGTCTGATACGAGCGGAATTGTACACCTATTTAAGACCATAGGGTCCGGACTGTTAAGCACCTTTCAGACAGTCCTCTGAGTAATCCCAAATTTTATACACTCCGTATTGGGAAGCATATTTGGAGGATTCCCGCTCATCCTGTTCCTAATCGCAGGAATCCTGATTGTAATATTGCTGCTGCGCAATGGATGGCCCACTTCCCGAGGGAATGGTGAACACGCTCCTGGAGTGGAAATACCGTGAACGCATGGTACAAATTCAGGGCATTTCTTGCCTGCGAGAACTCAGTGCCTCCTGGTTTCTATCATTTAGACCAGTCTGGATAGATTGCATCTTACCTGTGCTTCGATGCCTGTTCTGCGGAGAAGAATGCACGTTGGATCTTTGTCTAACTTTTCCATCAGATGCGCCTCCGGACACGGATGCAATGCTGGACCCCATAAAGGCCCATGCTCTGCGTTGTCCCCAGCGGCTTCCAATTCTGATGAATGCATTCCTGGAGAATCCACAGGTGCCGTTCGCTCCTGCTGGGTTAGGTGACTCCTCCACAGGCACCCAGGTAACAACTGCCGCCCAAGCTGCCGCAGCACCGACTGTTGGCAGTACTACATTCCATCTATGTGCGATTGACGTTCTCTGTGAGGCATTGGATTTGTCATCTACAGCAGCTGACACCGATAATATTGAGCTTCCCAGCCAGGACGCGTAATCTTGAATTGGCTATTCGTGTCCTGGGAAAGAATTCAGCTTCTTCACTCGTTTCAAAATAAAACGATCTAAATTTGGAACATTTTCTTACATTGACACTTTCGCTTGAGAAAAGTATGGCCTTCTCCTGCTTATGGTAATACAACTTCTATAGAGAGACGATATTGACTTTTAAGTGGCAACTAGAAAAAGCTGAATTTAAACATTTTTTTATTTTTTATTATAAATGCACCAAAAGTTTTAACGATTTTTTAGAACCATGTTTTTACTTGCTTTTAATTTTTTTTTTAAATTGCCCAGACTTTAAGTATGGTCATTTATTATCCAGTTCGGAAGTGGAGTGGGTGTTATATCCCGCATAGATGCCCTAATGTAGATCCGTTCGTACAGGCCCTAAAATGGACGTATTCATATTTACTCTAATATGGTCATATTCGTACTTGCCCTATTATGGTCATAGCCGCATATGCCCAATTATGGTCACAACTGTACATGTCCTATTATGGTACGATTCCTTATATAGGCATGATCTTTCACCTACATTGGTCCCAGCTAGTACACAACGAGCTCTGAGGGCTGAACGTTATCTATCCTGTGGTTTTTAATGCAGCAGGGTTCTTCCAAACACAGGCCCACACTGTACTCATTAATTATGCATGGCTTTCTTAGAATACACCACCAGCATAATGTATGTACAAAGTTCACCCCTGACGTCTTCCTCATGTCCAATACAAACCATACTGAGGACCGAGACTCTTTAGGGTATAAATACACCACATCTTGCCCCGGTAAACCAGAGGGAACCGAGACTTCCATGCTGACACACTGACCAGAGACGCTGAGACTCCTGCATGCAGTCGCTCAAGCTGACAGTGGTCTGACACAACCCGGACGGGGTGTCCAACTCAAGACCAGGACGGGGTCCCACACTCTCTCTATTCAGGTATGGGGGTTCGACTAAATCCTAGGAGGATTCTTGGCTCTTAGCTTCTAAGACCTACACACATATGCTAGGTACACACAGGTACATCTAGGTAGGCATCGTAGGAGTATGCGCACTTGCATAATGCTTTTAAATTCATGTATGTACTCATGATTATCGCAATATGGTAGAACTGTTCTATCCCTTTGCTTTTATCGTACTGCTGATCATATATCTGTGCTATTGTCTGCTGGTTACCGCAGCACATATATTTTACACTAGAATAACAACTGTTCAATAAATACTTATTGAAACGCCCGACTGTTTATTCTGTGTAACTCTCTGAGACAAACGGAATAAGTGAGCACGAGTGACTGAGCGAAAGGTAGTACATTGTTTCCACGATTCTGAGGGAATCAGGGTTGTCATGTTCTAAGGTTGCCAGAAACTAATCTCTCCCCGATAAGAGGAGACACTAGTGGCACTGCGAGCTAGCTAATGCAAACCAGGCTAACATATACGGTGGGGGTGCACGGAGTCAGTCTGCCACCAAGCCCGCAGTATATGTTATCCAAACGCGCAGGTCCTGCAGGGGTACTGTAGGAGTTACATGACATTAGGACCGCGACGGTCTCATCGGAGGATCCCGACTGTGCTGCCCATAAATCTATCGCTGAGACGTGCTGCATCTAGGAGTGAAGCGCTCCCGGGCAGCCGGGGCCCCAACAACGAGCTGGGCCACGCGGCCTGCGTGAGAGTGCACTCGCCCATGGCTGACGAGGCATCGGCGCACCTGAAGGTAGGGGCGCACCGTGAGGCGCACTGAGACCACGGCAGGTGCGCAATGACACTACCCAGGGTCCACCGTCCTGGTTGGCAGGGCCCCGAATTCCCGATCCATATCACGCTCCACGCGGTGCACGCAACGGAAAAGCACGCTATGGAGCCACAGAGACATCGACGAAGCACGAAGCACAAAGCGGCCCATGAGACGGTGCACCCATCCACGGTGAGAGTGACGCTAAAGCACCTCCTCGAAGACACACATCGCGGGGCACACTGAGGTCCTGGTGAGATCACAACGATCCTGTTAAGAGTGATCCTGAGCCCCACTGGTCTGAACGCCATGACGAACTCGCACGCACGCCACACTATGAAACAGGTGAGCTAAATTGCTCCCGCACTGGTGCACACTTATACGGCGGCAACACCATACTGAGCCTGGGTCCCCTGCAGTTTGTGGGCTCAACGGTACAAGGATCCCTGCATACATCTTGGGCGCCATTCATTGAGAGGCACCGGGGGACACCGATCCCAGTGGCGCACTACCAAGATCACTCCAAAAAGCAAGCGAGAGATGCTCGACGCCCCAGGGAGCCTCCCTGCACACGCAATACGCGCTGCTAGACAACACTGTGCCTCCTCACCTGAGGGTCGACGATCCACCGTAATATACCGGACAGCCGCTAGCCCGTAACGCTAACTTCCACCCTGAAAACCACAGAGTACGAATAACTTCAGCACGTACTCCCGCACACACATACCGCCGGGATGGGCAAGCCTAGAACAGAAAAGTCTCAACCACAGCCATCGGACACAGAATCTTTGGCTCCAGGTGCGAAGGGCACGGAGCACCCTGGGCCCTCAACACTTGGGGACCGCAACGACCAATCACATCAGTTTGATGAGCTGATCACAGCGATATTAGGCACTAAGACCACCGTAGGCCCGAAAATTGACTCGCTAGGTGTGGACATAGGGTTCCTTAGGAAAGACCACAAGAAATTGAAGGCCAGGGTGGAAGAATCAGAATCCACACTGGCGTCAATGCGCCCCACAGTGAATGCGGCAACAACCCAGCTGCATTCCCTCCAACAAGAAGTAGACTACCTGAGGGCCAGCGTGGAGGACCAGGAAGGACGCTCACGCAGGAACAACGTGCAAATAGTGGGCCTCCCAGAGCGAGCGGAAGCCCACAATATGGAGCTCTATCTGGAGGACTGGTTCTCCAAGGAAATCCTGCAAGGCAAGATCTCGAAATTCTTCTCGATTGAGAGAGCCCACAGGGTGCCAGGTGGACCCCCATGACCGGAAACCCTCCCAGGCCAGTGGTGGCGAGGCTATTCAGCTACCGGGCTAGAGACCATATTCTACAAGTAACCTGGGCCCGGGACCCATGGCAAGTCGATAACGCCACAGTCCACATATACCCGGACTACACCCTATTGGTGCAACGATGTAGGTCTTCTTACTTGGAGGTCAAGAAGTGCCTGAGAGAACACGAAATCCAGTACTCACTACAATACCCAGCCCAGCTACGCATCCACCACAAAGATAACACTATCTTCTGCACCACTCCCGAGGAGGCCTGGGCTTGAAAAGATCAACAAGGATTAGCACACATGCCTCCCACGATGACATCAGAATCTCACCAAGCCTGGGAACTGGTGGAACCCTGCAGGGGCCGTGGCAGAGGTAGACTGCGTTGACCACCGAAAGCCCAGCTAACTCAGGAACGTGCACAAGCCATAAAAACAGCGGAACATATTGGCAGCACCACATCCTCCCAAAGATTGGACTCAGACTCGGACAAAGCAATGGACCAAACATTACTCCTTACTGCCTCACAGCATGAGGCACTATTGGGGGGTGGCCCGGCCTCACTCCGCAGACCGCAGAGGCACTAGGCTGACTAATTAGAAACCTACCTGTGAACATACAACAAAAACCGCACATTGTAAGCAAGAACATTGCCAGATCCAAAAATGTAAGGCGGCCAAACGGCAGCAATACTCAGACCTGCTGCGCCCCCTCCGGAGAGTGATAAGTAGCTGATATAGCACCTCTATTATTTCTAACTGTTTTCGCCCCCACTTCTCTCTTTTTTTATTTTCCTCCCCCCCCTCTCTTTTGCAAATTCTATTCTTGACACTTTAATTTTCTTCTTTTGTCCCTCTGCTTCCTTATAATTAAGCTACTCGAAGTGGACTATTTGGGACGCTATTCTACCACCTATGTTAATGTTATTTTTTGTTCGCATAAATTGCATTTCAGTGCAGATGGCCAATTGCCTGTTGGCAAGTCTGCCTGGGGTGGGATGTTGGGGAACTTTATTGTTCATATCGATCTCGCTATTTACTCACAGGGTTCAGAAAGTGTGGGCTGATTGCATGCTTTTTAATTGTGGGGGGTGGGACCTGGGGGTTTGGGGGCTGGGTCACGAAGGGGGCCGGGACCATGGCTGAAATCCTGCAATTAATGATTTCTTTCTTGCCGAGTAGATGGCAGACAGGGATTACACTTTATTAACCTGGAATGTACAGGGCTTGGCAGGGTGCGCTAAACGCCACAAGGTATATCAGTATTTACATAGTCACAAAATTTTGTTTGCAATATTACAGGAAACACATCTAACCCCGCAAACTCTTGCGTCCCTCCGTAAATGCTGGAGAGGTACGGTCCTGGGCACCACATACTAAGGATACGCCAGGGGCGCACTTATATGGGTGTCGCCGGGGCTCCTGCTGCAGGCATCACTTGACGCACAAGGTTGATATGTAACCGTGGAGGGCCTCTTGAATGGATCTCCACTGGCACTAATATCCCTCTATGCCCCGAACTCTGGTCAAGTCACATTCTTGCAATCAATCACACAGTCCCTGCTTACAGACCCCACGGTGCCTACGTACTGGGGCGGGGACTTCAATGGGGTCCAGGACCTCAACCTGGACCACTCGCGCCCTCTCCTCCCAGGTGCGCAGTCCATCAAACTAGCGCAACACATACAAGATTGGATAGCTAATATGCAGCTATGTGACGCATGGTGCAGCAAAGATCCTGCGCTACGTACTTACTCACATTATTCTGCAATCCATGACCTCTATACGCGGATAGATAACATATACTGCTCAGATAACGCTCTACACAGCATATTGCAGGTAGAATACTTAGCGCACGCAATTTCAGACCACAACCCATTACAGCTACACCTATCGTGGAGGGCGCGGCGGCCCAAGATTTCGACCTGGCGACTACCGCATGCGGCGCTCGCTGACTCATCATATCACACCACCCTGTCACGATCCATCGATTCATATTTCCAAACTAATTCAGGCACGCCCTAATCCGTAGGGGTGGAATGGGACGCCTTTAAGGCCGTCCTCAGAGGGCAAGCCATTAAGACCACGTATGGCTCCCATAAATCACTGACAGACGCGCTCCAAACTCATGAGCTAGAAATACAGAGGTGAGAACTGATCATACCCACAGACCCCTAGATTGGTCCCTCACTGGCCCAGGCTCACCTAGCATATAAAGAAGCACTAGACGATCCCTGTGTATTAGACTACAAGACATACTTAGCACGTAGACACACAGAGGGGGACAAAGCGGGTAAGATGTTAGCATGGCTCCTAAAGACTGACACGTCCCATCCTCCCATTACAGCAATACGTACGTACACCCACAGGGATCACCGTGAACACTCAGGAAACAATCAATCACTACTTCTATGAGTACTACACCTCATTATATGCGGCCCCAGCCACTACTGAATCTACCTCTATACAGAGGTTCCTGTTGGAAATTCACCTCCCGCAGATAGCACGACAACACTATGACTTACTTGAAGACCCTATCACGGTGGACGAGATCACCGAGGCCATCGGGTAACTGGCAACGGGCAAAACTCCGGGGACGGACGGCTGGCCGTCGGAGTTTTACACTACATACTCCGAACAGCTAACTCCTCGGTTGGCCAGCATGTACACTGAGGCATTCGAAAAGGGTGAGCTCCTGCTAAACTGGTGGTGCTGCCCAAGCCAGGCAGGGACCCCCTTCAACTGGCCTCATACAGCCCACTATCGATGTTGAGCGTCGACTATAAAATCCTAGGGAAATTACTGGCCAAAAAACTGGTCGAGGATGTCCCCGTGTTGGTTCACCAGGACCAAAACAGTTTCATACCGGGGAGAAACACAGGCCTAAACTTGCGTCGGCTTTTTGCGTCGGCTCTTTACATTATTAGAACGGGCAAAAGGAGAGCCAGAGATGCCCTGGCTAGTGCCTTTGGATATCGAAAAAGCATTCGATACATTGAGCTGGCGTTACTTATTGGCCGGATTTGGCATTGGCCCCAACTTCTTAAAGTGGATACGACTGTTATATACAAAACCGCAGACCAGGGTAAAGACGGGTCGCACTTTCTCTCCACTCTTCACAATAGAACGAGGCACACGGCAGGGATGCCCTTTGTCACCAATTCTCTTCGCCCTGGCCATGGAGCCGCTGGCATGTAGGTTGCGCCAACGTGTGTCGGAGTGGGGCATACATGTAGACCGCCGGTGGCACATAGTGTCACTATATGCGGACGAGGCGCTGATCTATCTTCGCGGTCAGAACGAAGTGCTGCGGGAGTTAATGGACTTACTGAATGAACACGCACCGGTCTCTGGACTACGAGTTAACTGGTCCAAGTCCGTAGAATTCCCAATGAAACCAATGTCTCCATACCAAAGGCATAATGCACCGCATACGCCACTAGAGTGGGCATTTGATACCTTTAAGTATCTGGGCTCCAAGTCTATCACTCAAGTGAAGACACGATAGACTGCAACTTGGGGCGTGCTATCAACAGAGCCCTAGCAGCTCTCCCATTTTGCTTGAGTCTTCCCTTGTCCCCCATGGGACAGTTGGCCATCTCTAAGATGCTAGTGCTTCAGCGCCTTTTGTATTTTTTCTCCACACTCCCTTACCGCCTGCCACAGAGGCTATTCAAAGATTTGGAGTCATTTCTAGTCTCCCTGATATGGGGGTACTCCAGGGCCAGGGTGGCTCTTCATAAATTATACTTACCACTGTTGGACGGCGGACCAAGGCTCACCAAACTACGAACTCTATTATGCTGCAGCACAGCTACAATGGCCGATGAGATGGCTGGCTAAGAACAACACCTCAGAGCTGGTGACATTGGCCTCATCCTGGGAACAATCAACAATACTGGAGTGGCTATCGGGCACTAATACCATGACACAGAAGCAAAGAGGTAACATCCTAATGGTGACAGCCAGACGTAACTGGGCTCGGTATGTGCTGCCAAAAATCCGGGCCAAGCCGTATGCTCCTGGTCTGCCGTTAGAGGTCCCGTGGGCACGTTTGTCTGTCACAGCCACATGGAACTTGGGACCTGGAAGGTAAGAGGACTAGACACATGGGGCAACATGTATGCGGACTCACATCTACAAACGTTTGAGGAACTAGCAACTAATTATGAGGTGCCACAGGGCTCGTTCATGCTACATGCATTACTTACCCGCCAATTCCTACAGACATGGGATAATGACCGCACTGAGCCCCCTATGTCGCATCTCATGCAAATATTACTGACACACGGGCGAGGTAGACATGCAATAACGGCAATATATAACTCTTCCAGGCTAGATGACGCACCCTCACTAATGACACTGTGCGCGTACTGGGACACTGAATTGGCCACCACCATTACTGACAAACAATGGGCGCAGTGAGTCAACCACCCTAAAATCATATCGACAAATGCCAGGTTGAAGTATACTCAATTTAATTATCTGCATCACACGTACCTGACGCCTCACAGATTGGCCCGAATGTACCCAACTACCAATGATATATGCCCCAGGTGCCGGGACCCGGAGGCAACGTTCATGCATATGGTATGGACATGTACATGTATTCAGACATACTGGACTGAAATTGCTGCAATACTCAAGGAAGCAGCAGATGTTCAGGTGGTGGCTCAACCCACTCATTTCCTGCTGGGAATCAAAAAATACAGTGCCTCCCGCAAAGGTCTCAATAAATTTCTAGATCTGGCCCTAGGCCTTGCCAAACGCAAAATAGCCATGGCATGGAAAGTGCAATTAGGACCCAGCACATAATCATGGCTGCTCGACCTTCGCAGGGCATTGGTGTCAGAACACACGAATCAGTTGGCCAATGTAGCACGAGCATCCGCACCCCCACGACTGAACCCCACCCAGTGGCAAGACTACTTAACCCTTGTAGAGACCAAGATAGCCGCAGCACCCTCCCTAGACCCAACACATAGCCCAGTTAATTGACTCCGTAGAAATATATTCCTACACACGCACAATTGCAGCGCCTATTTGAACAGTGACGAAGGGGTACGGCCGGGTTCCCCCGATGGGCCTTTCGATTGTGCTCCTGCCCCCGCACCCCTCCCCCCTTCCCCCCTCACCATGTGAGCATCCATGTCTGCCCAACCACACATGAAGCCCCGAGACACACATCACCAGCAAATGAGATTATGACCGGACCAGTTAGTTGAGATAGGCCTTAAGTTTTTATTTTATTTTTGGTATTTGCATACAGTTAAATGGTTAAATTGGCTTGTGTAATACCGGAAAATTCCTTATCCTATGTAATTCACTGTATATGAACTCTACTGCGAAATTGTGAGATGGCCAATGCTAACAAAGTGTTAACCTTCACTGTATTGGATACCCTCGACATCCCACCTAAGCCACTTAAGCAACTGTCATTGTAATGCTTGAATATGATTATCGTCATACATGTGTTATTTGTACAAATTGTTGAAACCCATAAAAAAGATAATTTACAAAAAAAAAAGGTTTAAACAATTGCAAAATATTTTATGAAGTCACACTTTCTCACAAAAAAAGAAAGAAAAGGTGTCAGCTTGTGAAGGCTTACTAAGAAGACCGTTCACTGTGAATGGGTCAAGTAGTATAAAGCTACAGAGCTCGTTCTAAGATGCTCTCTTCTCTCAAGACAAGGCAGAAGTCCCTGGGCTCTGTCCCTAACTCCAATTGCAAGAATTGATAGAAGACGTCCCACAATGCTGTGTAACATCACCCAATCCACTCAAGACACCTCCTCATAGGTAACTCTCCATGCGTCAGCAATGCTCCCAGGTCTTGGCTTGATGACCTTGATTCCCAGGCTCTCTCCGGTGAGAAAGAACCCCATCCCACATTATCAGCATCGCCGTTCAATGTATCTTCTCCTCCCTAAGCCTAACTCCTAAAAAAAAGACATTATTCTAACTAACAAAGATGCATTTCTCCACCTGCAACAAGAAACGTGAGAAAGAACAAGTTCTGCATACACAGGAATTCTACTAGCAAATCTATCACGAGAGCAGCAGGGAGGAATACACATTAGGCCTACAGAATTCGGCCAACATAAGAAACAGCACGCAATTTCATAAAACACGCGTATACATGATCATTGTTACTGAGCACATTTAAGTCAATGCGGTACATAAGCATGCAAATTATAACGTTCATTAGTCACATGTATAATTCTCCACATTGAAGTTTTCATCTAATCATATGTAATTGAAATGCTGATTTCTCCACATTATTGAGAAATATGTCTATCACTTCACCTTACACATTATTACATTGTGCGAGCTAATGGCACAAACGTTAACACGATAAAAGATTATATGTGGGTGCGGACTACCCATGATTATAATGCACCCCTACAACCGACAGAGCAATTTGCGCTCTGTCACCATCATCAGCAACGAGTTGGCCGCCATCTTCTTCAGCACCAGCCCAGTCATGATCATTGCAAACCTTATCACCATCTTCATTTTAGCACAAACCCTGTTGATATCTTCCTCACCATCAACCCAATCCTCCTAGTCATGACGATTAAACAAGTTGCCTTGATCATCATCAATCAAAACGCCACCCCCTAACCACCAAACCAATCACATTAAAACTTGCACCATCATTGTCAGCACCCTTCATTGCCAAATGTTTGGTGTGGGTGGAAGAAGCTGATGGTGCCTTGGGTGAGAGCTACAGAATAGTTTCCACAGGTTCTGAGCCTTGTCTTTCAGCAGATAGTGGTGTGGCAAATCTCATTGCACGCCGTGTTTCTTCTTTTCCTCACATATGTATACCTTGTGGTCTTTAGCAGAATTATCAATATGACAGCTTTCTTCCTGTCTTTTGTGAACGGCTTTTGTATGCTAATAATATAAGTCACATGTAAGCGTAGGTGATGGAAATAGGGAGGCGGCTGTTGCTGTAGCACCCACAAAATACCCAAGCTGGAGTTCATAAGGTGAATGAGCAGTAATGATGCCTTGCAATTTTGTTTTTATCTTGTCCCATTTGCTAGGCATTCAAAGACAGAGGTCAGATGTAAGGCTATGTCTTCTCACAAATTGCTGCTTATTCTTTTATCATGGAGATTGGTATTGACTTTTCTCTCTCTGCAACCTTAAAGGAATTTGTAAAGTGAACAGACAATCCTGCTGGGGTACAGGGAGTGTAAAAGAAAAACTATAGGATGTTAGTTTTTTGGTAACACACAGCAAAATTTAAATACGTGTACATGAAACGTGCAAATATTTCAAAATATATTAGCAGCTTGAACAGGACAAATGAAACATTTTTTTTGTAATTCTGAAGTGTAATTGAAACCAAGATTTTATTAGGATAAAAACAAATCAAGACACTTTACTTGGTGATATTCAAATGATAAACATTTGGTGAAACCAGATGTCCACACATTATGTGTGTGCTATATAATTTTATCAGCAAAACTGCATTTTGTGGCCATTTCAATGGAATGTACTGTCTGTAAATGAGTGTGCCACCACACCATGCTTTAGTAGTATATTTGCAACAGTGTTCTCCAGAATTCACAACCGGCTACACACCACACCCTTACCACTTCTCTCTTGAAAGCACATGGCATATTTGCTAAACATGTTCTTTGTGTCGCACTTGGAGCTTATAAAAATCCCTATGACTTCCATGGTGTAACATTGATGGCAGCACCCCAATCAAAAATTGTTCCAGCACCTCTGCGTGACAGACCTGATTGCTTGTAAATATAACCTAGAAAACATGTATGTATGGATAGGGTCTAGAGAAATTAATTAACCATTTGAATGGGAAAGCTAACATATTTGAGCTTGATAGCAATGTTTTCAGTTTAGAAACAATTCAATTTTTTGTCATCTTTCAGAATAAGAGGGCAGAGCAGGAAAACTTTCCATTTCTCTGATGCACATGTTGTAATCACAGCTGCTGGAGAAGATGACATTCCAGAGATCCATCGTGGGTGGAAGAGGCAAAAGTAGCATTAGCTTCCATATGATTATTTAAATGGGCATGGTTTGCAAATTTGTGGCTTAACAGAAGTGACCATCAATAAAAGTGCATAAGGCACCGGTCCAGGGGCAGGCTTTACACATGGACTGATTACTAAGGAGAGACGCTAAAGAGCTGAATTCCAACTGTTTATCCGATTACAGTTTAAGGTATGCAGAAAACTATTCATGACTTGGCGCAATAAAGCTTAGTGAAGTGACAGAGGAATTTAGGTTAACCACAATACGTACATTGACTAGGGAATAGACTAATAGGATAGGGATGTGTGGTGAAATAAGATCAGCACTTTACTAAACTGTGCCCTAATTTGCATATTTTATGCTGATTTGGTAATAATAATAGTCATCATACTAAGACACTCATTATATAAGCAAATACTGTATAATAAATAATCATATAATTATGAAATATCAATCATTGTGTGGGTATTGATTTGGGGTACTATGTCGGGTCTCCATTTCATCATCACCTGCGAGATACATTTCACCTGACATGTTTGTCTTACTTTTAACATTAACTATCAGAGAGAGCATAACTCCCTGAAAAGGGGGCCAGCCCTCCTTTTCTCAGAAAAAAAGGCAATTTTTTCTTTTGAAGGTAAGTGGATTTACTCGGTGTGATTCTGATATTGGGGATGAACATGGACTTCCAGTTTCTTTCTATATACAAAGTGGCATTCTAAGGATACATTTCTAAGACACCTGCCTATACTGTTCTGTACTGTTAAAAATATTTACATGCTGTTTAGTAATGCATCCTGATGACAGTTTCTGAGGGTGTGGTGAGCACTGGCATCTAATAGAGTGAAGTATTATTATTAACCAAAAACGAACCTGCAAAGAATTGTTTATACTTGTTCCAAGTCTGAATATGGTATTCAATAGAGAGTAGTCCTGTAGCAAGTTGTGTCACCTTTTCAAGATGGACACTGATCATACTAATACAATAATTCATACAGATCCAGATCCATCATGGCCTACTACACAGCTAAACCCTTTGGATCAGGTGTATAATAACCTAGATTATTCAATAAACTAGATCACAAATAAATATATCATGCCACAACTATCAGGTCTGCCATTTGAGCACTCAAATGTTTATGTTCAGTTCTTCCATGTGTAGTTCTTCAATCAGTAGCTTTCACATTCAACATATTTACGTGCTGTGCTGTTGAATAACACATCCAACTGGCAGCATCTAGGCACATGGTGAGCACTGGTACAAAACAGAGCTCAAGTATTATTGCTAACCAAAAGCTGATATCTAGAGAAGGCATTTAAATGTCTTTTTCTAAACTGTTCATTGTTTTCAATGCAGCATAAGACCATGGTAAGTTTGTTTCGCCTTTATAAGATGGAATCTACTCATACACGGCTGAAAACTCATGCTAATCTCTCATGGCTTTCTAAACACATAACCTCGTCTTGTGATTTGTGTAATATTTTCAGCTTATATAAATACACCTGGAGCAGTGACAGCATATGCAACATTTATCTGGAAAGCTGATTGAGCCATACAGTTCTGTCATGTAGAGTTCTTCAATCGCAATCTTGCATATTCAATGGTTTTTCTTATACCCCTTGACATGCACACCAGGGTCAGTCTGGCACTTTTTTCATGAGAGCATCCTTCTGTATGCAGAATTATGAGTAGGACAATCAGTGTAACTTTAAGAAGGTGTTGCCCTTATCTCAGAACCTTCAAAAAGAGGAGAAAGAAAGACTACAATGTACATTCTTTAATCACACCATCATCTGCAGCACTCAAATCATGTGTTAAACCTGGCAGCACAAAACCTTTAGTTCAGCACACCATTGCGTAAGGTAGCTTCTGGAAGCCTGTTTTGCTGTAGTCTCTCTGGAGAAATGTAAGAAATGTCTGTCTTCCTACGCTAGTTCCTACACTTTAGACAACAGATGCTGCCATCAGCTGGTCACCACAAGCTTCTAAGGTTGACTGAAGGAATTTTTCTGAGCACTGACTGGGAGCACATGTTCCTTTTCCTTCCACCTGCCTTTGTTCCCTTCTCCCTATTTTCTTTCTTATTTCCTGATTGGCATGTGGACTTCCAGTAGCCAGTGTCTCAGAAATGAACACCATGATCCTTACAGATTGTGCTAAAATTAGTAAACTTGTTTCTAGAGTGCCTCTATTTCTATGCTGTTTTATGTGGTAACACCAGGCAGCCACTACACAAAGGAACTCACGTATTTGAAACCAGCGAGCACTTCCCTCTTTCTTAGTAGTTTACTTTCTAATGAAAAGGACCTGTAAGATGGAACTTCATGCTCAGGGGACTAGGCGGACACCTAGGATCCCTGACATTGTCAGGTAACTCATCCTCTCAAATCATTTGCATCATCATGGAAAGGTACATAGAAATGTACCAATTAGTTCACCAATGTTAGCCCACACAATATCATGTTCACCTATATTACATCACTCCATATCATAGCTGCCCGTGCTAGCCAAATCTCTTTGCATTTTTCAGTACTGTGTAAAACCCACCTTACTCACCAATATCGTTCCAATCACCATCTGTTCCACAAAAGTGTGCAAGTGATATTTCAAATAATTAAAAGTATTCCTATAATCTTTGCTTCCACCAATATTACCACAGCCACCTTTTTACTCACCAATACTGCCCTGGTTATTATTGTATTCACCAGTGTGCTCCAAATAACCATCCTATTCCCCAGTCTGTTCTAAAGTCTCATTATATCTATCAGTAGCAAAGCCTGCACCTTCATTTCCCAGTACATCCCAACATGCATTGTGCTCATCAATAATATTTCTTCACTATCATATTCAATAACATTCACCAATATTATCTGAATCACCAGTACTTACTCACCCAGCATCTTATTCACTACGAGCCAGATGCACTATTTCCATTCATAAACTAGAAGTTTGTGATTTGCAGCTTGACTAGGTTGCACATAGTACATTTGCTGATGGTCACAAAACAGCCTCCCTAATACATATAAATTAGGCAGGGCTCAATTTGTTTTGCAAGCTTGTATCCATTAAAGGCCCAGGTGCTGCGTTTAAAAGAAAATGTTTCAGTTTTGAAAGACATTGAAGAGGGCAGTGGTCCTCTGGACTGACTGGTCTTCCTGAGACTGCCAACATGATTCCCCTTTGCAAATCCGTAACTAATCAACGGTTTGTGATTGTTATTTTGTTCACAAAAATACTGATACGTCCTTTTCTGAATCAGAAATAGGAGGGAAACGCCCCTTTCATGCCACCTCCTAGTAACAATTCGGAAAGGATTGCAAAAGTCCTTTTTGAGGAGAAAAGACTTTTCCAACTCATAAAAGACTTTTGTGTGTTATGAAAAGCCCTTTCGATGCCACAAATATTGTCATTTTGTGAACTGCTGGATTTGAGACAATAAAAAGGGTTTAGTGGCTCTGCCCCAATATTATAGTCACTAATTCTGTTCACTAGAGATGCATCATGCTCTGTCGTCTTCACCAATGCTGTATCGATAAGCAGTGCTATTCCAGTAAGTCTACCTCCTATTCGTCAATACTGTTCGTCTCACCATTGTATTTACAATACTACCCAAATCCCTATCCTATGTATCAATACTATTCAAAGAAGCATTGTTGTTAGAAATTGGAGTCTCTAGTTGGCAGAGGTAGGTACCTTTGTCCAAATAGGGACCCTTGCTTCTAGCCAGGGTAAGGGGGATACACTCCTAAAATAACCCCTGCTCACCCCCTTGGTAGCTTGGCACGAGCAGACAGGCTTATCTCAGAGGCAGTGTGTAAAGCATTTGTGAACACATACAGTAACACAGTGAAAACACTACAAATGGACACCACACCAGTTTAGAAGAATAAGTAATCTTTATCTAAACCAAAACAAGCCCAAACGACAAAAATCCACAATACAGTAATAAAAATAAGGCTTTCAAATGGTAGAAATAGTTCAGTTCAATGTAGTTGTAAATGCAACACTTTTCCCACAAAGTACCTTAGATGCGTCACGCAAAGTGAACAAAATGGCTGCATGGAAGGTGATTCGTCGGTTCCTTACACCCAGGGAAGGTGATGCGTCAGTTCCTTACTTCGGGTAAGGTGATGCGTCGGTTCCTTATTGCAGCGCAGGCGAAGTGATGCGTCGGTCCCTTACCGGAGAGGAGGTGATGCATGGTTTCTTACTGCATGGGGAGGTGATGCGTTGGTTTCCTACTTCGTCCCCCAAAGATGCGACAGTCTTGGCACCTCGATGCGTCGATCCGGTACGATGCGTGGTTTCATGCAGCCGCACAGCAGGCTTGCGTCGGGATCAGTGCGGTGATCTCGGACTTCGGGGAACGTTGTACCCGATGCGTCGTGCAGCGATTTCTCGAGCCGCGGCAGGAGCTGCGATGGTTTCTTCAGCGATGCGTCGGAAACAGGTGCGGATGCGACACGCTTCTTCGATGTTGCATCGATTTTTCAGCTCCCAGCGACAAACAGTCTCTAGAGGTCCTGAACAGCAGCAGGCACCTCTTTGCAGGTTGGAATTCCCAGCAAGGAAATTCAGGGGAGCTGGTGGTGAGGTCTTTGTGTCCCTGAGACTTCAGAACAGGAGGCAAACTCAGTTTCAAGCCCTTGGAGATCTTTTCTTCAAGCAGGTGACAAAGCAAACAGCAAAGTCCTTTTCTCTTTTCCTTGGCAGCAAGCAGCCACTGCAGGCCAACCCCAGACAGCAAACTGCACAGGGGAAGTATTCCTCCTCAGCTTATCCGGCTCTTCTCCTTGGCAAAGGTTCCTCTTGATTTCCCAGAAGTGATCTAAAAGTCTGGGGTCTGGGCCCCTCTTTTTATACACCAAAATCCTTTGTTCTCTGAAGGCAGAGAGTGTCTGTACCCAGCCAAAACCAGTTCTGTCCTCGCTGCTGCAGCATTCTGGCAGGAGGTGGAGACAGCATTGATGAAGGAACACCAGGCCCATTCAGGTGAAAGGAAATCTCCTCCCCCTACTCTAAATGCAGCCCAGGTCTATTCAGCCCAGCCCTGACTCATCAGACTTCTGGAGCCGCTGCCCCTCTCCAGCCCCTGTCACTCAAAAGCCAGACATGCAATACACAAACCTAGAAGAGGCACACGGGATGGTTAGGCAAGGAAATACCTACTTTCTAAAAGTGGTATTCTCAAACACAGAATGTAAATATCACCCTCACTAAAAGATGCAGTTTAACAATCTGAGTTCAGGCATACTAAACTTTATTTCTCTACCTTGTTCCCAGGGCCAGTCATGTTTACAAGATGTTATAAACAAACTCCCCATTCTGTCCTATGGGAACAGGTAGCCTTGCAATAGTGAAAAACTAAATTGGCAGTATTTCACTATCAGGACATGCCACACACATCAGGGCATGTCCTACCTTTCACATACAATGCACCCTACCCACAGGGGTACGTTGGGCCTACCTTAGGGGTGACTAATATGTAGAAAATTGAAGGTTTAGGGACTGGCAAGTGTGTGCACTTGCCAAGTCGACATGGCAGTCCCAGACTGCACACAGGCTCTGCAATGGCAGGCCAGAGTTACATTTTACAGGCTGCTTCTGTGGGTGGCACAATCAGTGCTGCAGCCCACTAGCGTATTTGATTTACAGGCCCTGGGCACACACAGCGCACTATACTAGGGTCTGACAAGTAAATCAAATATGCCAATCATGGAATCACTAATCCATAACAACAATTTACAAAGGGAGCACTTGCACTTTGGCACTGAACAGCAGTGGCAAAGTGCCCAAAGCATCTAGACCAGCAAAACGGAGTCCAACACACAGCAAAAACACAGGAGGCAACAGCAAAAAATGGAAGGGAGACCCACGCCAATGGTGCCAGGTCTAACACGTGTCCCCTCCAGCTGAAATGTGGGGAGAACTACCCACCCTCTTGGGAGTTCTCTGCACTAAGGTGGAAAAATCTGGACAGACCAACAGCATTGGCGTGTTCTGTACCAGGGCGGTGTTCCACCGTGAAGTCCATCCCCTGTAGGGAAATGGACCACCTCAACAGCTCTGGATTCTCACCCCTCATTTGCATCAACCATCTGAGGGGCCTGTGGTCTGTCTGAACCCGGAAGTGAGTCCCAAACAAGTATGGCCTCAGCTTCGTCAGCGCCCAGACCACAGCAAATGCCTCACGCTCAGTCGCACTCCACCTCTGTTCCTGTGGAAGTAATCTCCTACTCATGAAGGCTACAGGTTGGTCTAGGCCATCTTCATTCAGCTGTGAGAGCACATCCCCCACACCATTCTCTGAAGCATCTGTCTACACAATGAATTCCCTTGAGAAGTTGGGCGCCTGAAGCACGGGCGCCGTGCACATGGCACATTTCAGGGCATCAAAAGCTTTATGGCAGGCATCAGTCCAGTTCACTTTCTAGGGCTGCTTCCTGGAAGTTAGGTCTGTCAAGGGGGCAACAATGGTGACATACCCCTTGACAAATCTCCTGTAATACCCTGTGAGTCCTAAAAAGACTCTCACCTCTGTCTGGGTCTTGGGGGGTTCCCAAGCCAGAATGGTATCAATCTTGGGCTGTAGGGGCATCACCTGGCTGCTCCCTACCTGGTGTCCCAAGTACACCACAGAACCCTGCCTGATCTGGCACTTACTCGCCTTGATCGAGAGGCCTGCCCTCCGCAGCGCCTTCAACACTTCCCAGAGGTGGTGCAGATGTTTCTCACTGAACATTGCAATGTCGTCCAGGTAGGGGGTACTGAAATCCCCCAGCCCAACCAACACCTGGTTGACCAACCTCTGAAAGGTGGCAGGGGCATTCTTCATCCCAAAGGGCATCACCAGGAATTGGTAGTGCCCATCTGGTTACGGAGAATGCTGACCTCTCTCTTGCCCCATCAGTTAAGGCGATCTGCCAGTACCCAGACGTTAAGTCAAACGTACTGAGGTACCGGGCAGCCCCCAACCAATCGATGAGCTCATCAGCTCTGGGGATGGGGTGCGCGTCCATCCTGGTGACTGAATTGAGCCCTCAGTAGTCCACACAGAACTGGAGTTCTGGCGTGGCACCGGGTGTGGCAGACTTCGGTACCAAGACCACTGGGCTGGCCCAAGGGCTGTTTGAGGGCTCAATCACCCCTAGCGCTAACATCTTGGAGACCTCCTCCTTGATGCAAGCTCTGACCCTGTCAGTCACTCTGTAAATCTTATATTTTACTGGAGGACTGTCCCCAGTGTCATGGGCGCATCACTGAGTGATGCCGGGGTCAGGGAGAACAGATCAGAAAACTGTCCCAACAGTTGGCGGCAGTCACTCTACTGTTCAGGGGTCAGGGCGGAAGAGAGGTTCACACCGTCCACTGACCCATCTTGCCCCTTTGCAGACAGGAGGTCAGGAAGAGGCTCAGTCTCCTCCTCCATTCCAGCATCTGTTGCTAGGAGCATGCCCACTTCGGACCTTTCCAAGTGGGGCTTCAGGCGGTTCACATGCAGGACCCGCAAAGTGTTCATATGAGACTGCAAGTCCACCAAGTAGGTGGCGTTACTCTTGAGCTCCACCACCTCAAACGGTCTGGTCCACTTATCCTGGAGCGCACAAGGCTCCACTGGGGCCATGACCCATAGTTTTTGTCCAGGCTGAAACTCGATCAGAGTGGCATTCTGATCATACCACCGTTTCATCTCCTCCTGGCTGGCTTCCAGCTTCACCTGAGCTAGTTGTCCGAAGCGCTTAGTATGGTTTCTGAAGGCCAGCATGTAGCTAGATACATCCTGGGGAGGTTTACTGGGAGCTTTCTCCCAGCCTTCTTTTACCAGACTCAGAGGTCCTCTTACAGGATGACCGTACAGCTGCTCAAAGGGACTGAACCCTAAGGACTTCTGGGGCACCTCTGTAAGCAAACAAAGGGCATGGTAAGAGGACGTCCCACTTACGCCTCATGGGTTCATCAAGACCCATAATCATGCCCTTCAGGGTCCAGTGAATCTCTCAACCCCCATTACCTTGGGGGTGGTAAGGAGTGGTGAACCTGTATGTAACATCGCACTCCTGCCACAGGGACTTCATATACTTAGATATGAAGTTGGTATCACGGTCTGACACCACCTCTCTGGGGAACCCCACACGGGAGAAAATCCCCATCAACCTACTACCCACCACGGGGGCCGTCACAGTCCGGAGAGGTATTGCTTCCGGGTACCGGGTGGCATGGTCCACCAAGACCAGGATGAACCTGTTGCCCATGGCTGTCTTGGGATCCAGAGGCCCCACAATGTCAATACCCACCCTCTCAAAGGGGGTGCTGACCACAGGGAAAGGTTGGAGAGGAGCCTTACACTTCCTCCCACTCTTGCCACTTGCCTGGCAAGTCTGGAAAGACCTACAAAGAGTATCAGAGTGCTTGCGCATCTGGGGCCAGTCAAAGTGCGTGACAAGCCTTTCAAATGTCTTGTCTTGCCCCAAATGTCCTGCCAAAGGCACATCATGAGCCAGACCCAGTAGGAAGGCTCTGAAGCGCTGGGGTACCACCAGCACACGGGCTGACCCAGGCTCAGCAACTTTAGGCTTGCTATACAGGAGACCATTCTCCCAGTGTATCCAATGTGATCCAGACTGATCACCTGCTGCCTGGTTTGTGGCTTGCTGCCGCAAACCAATAAGAGAAGGGCACGTCTGCTGATCCTGGCTGAATTCTTCCCTGGAGGGGCCTTCTTCCTGATGCCAGTGGGTCAGCTCAGGCAGGTCCCCCAGTTCAGCCACTTGTTCCCCTGTAGGTTCCAGGGCATCCCCCTCAAGGTTTGCCTCCTCCTGGACCGTGGGAACTTCGGGGGCCGGTTTCCTGTGCCCCCTGCCTCTTCTCTTCCTGGCAGGCACCTGGGCCACTCTTTCAGGCTCCAGGTCCTCTTGAATGCCCTCACCGGCTGCCATTGACTGAGTGGTCACACTCGCCCACTCAGGCAGACCCAACATCTCTAAATGAGACCTCCGCTCCACCTTCGCCCAAGGGGAGCTCTCCAAATCATTGCCTAGCAGACAGTCAACAGGCATGGCTGGCTTCACAGCTACTCTCAAGGTACCTGAGACCCTCCCACTCAAAGGGAACCTGTGCCACTTTGCAGAGGCACTCTGAGTTGTCAGCGGCAACTACAGGGTAGAATGTGTAGGGGACCACCTGCTCTTCAGACACCAGCCGACAACTGACAGCTGTCACACTGGCTCCAGTGTCTCTCAGAGCCTCCACACTATGGCCATTGATGGTCACCCACTGCCTGTACTTTTTAGTGTTATCAGGCAGATGAGCCCTAGGGACCATCTCACTATCTCCTAAAGAGACCAGGGACATCTCTGCAGGACCCCACCTACCTTGGGCACCCAACTCCTCCCCCAAGGCTACACTAGCCAGTTCCTGGGGCGGTGCACCAGTGGGTGCGGTGGTAATCGGTTTGGGACACCTAGGATCCCCCCGGAAGTGGCCCACCTGACCACAACTAAAACAGGTCTTGGGGCCCCTCTGAACAGGCTTACCTGTCAGGACCCATGGTTTCTTCTCAGTGGGAAGTTGGGAACCCTTACCTTGGTTCACTTGGGGATTACTTTGGGGCCCTTTTTGGAACTCCTTCTGTTTACCCTTGTCCCCCCCACTCTTCTGCTGGGGACCCTGCCCACCTTTGGCGGAGTCTCCCACATGACCCTTTTGGACCCTGGTGCTGACCCAGCGGTCCGCCTCCACAGCAAGCTTTCTGGGATCAGTCAGCTTACTGTCAATCAGGTGCTGGTGTAGCTCTGGAAAACAATTATCTGACAAGTGCTCCCATGCAACCAAATCATAGAGCCCCTGCAAATCATTCACCTTGCTACCCTTCACCCAACCATCCAGTGCTCTGCAAAAATAGGACACATACTCCACCCAAGTACTTGACTCCAGCTTCTTGCAGTTCCTACATTTCTGCCTATAAAGCTCTGGGATCAACCCATACCTGGCTATCAAGGCTTCCTTCATGGGGGCATAGGACATCTGATCCTCAGTGGGCAAAGCTAGCAATGTCTCCCTTCCTTCACTGATGAAGCGGCCCCACAACCCCGCTCCCCAATCTCTCTCAGGGACCCGGTGGGACCTCATAGCTACTTCATAGGCATTAAACCACTGCCCCAATGTCCTTATGCTTCATGAAATCTTTGATAACATCTTTGGGAATGTATACCTTTCCTTCCCCAGGCACTGATGGTGTGCTGCCACCAGAGCGATTGATCTCTAAACTCTTTGCTTTCAGATCCAACTCCCTCAAACCTCTCTCATGCTCTAAAAGCATCTTTTTTTCCTCCATGGCCAATTTCTTGCTCTCCAACTCCAACCTCTTATTCTGTAAATCACCCTGGCTCCCCAGCTTGAGCTTAGCAAGCTCCAATTCATGCACTCTGCTTCTCTCCCTGTCCTCCAACTCCTCTGGAGACAGACCCTTTGAAGACACACTGCTGCCCACCCTGGAAGGCAACTTCCCCCCAGTCAGGCCCAACAGCCCCTCCTGCTTCCCATCTAAATTCTCTCCCTCCACCATAGGCTCCTCAGGATTCTCACTGGCATTCCTAGATTCCAACCAGGCCCTCAGCGCCTTTTGGTATTCCTCCTTTCTGGTGAGGCCTCTCACAGAGATTTTAAATTTTTTGCATACAGCTTTAAGTTGTGGCACAGTGTAGGTATCAACCCTCTCTTCTTCAAATTCAATATCCACAGATGCAATGGATGCTGGTTTACTCATGGTGAAAATTGGCAATTCTCAAAAGGCAAAAAATTCCAAGGAAAACAAACTCTACCAAATGTACGTGGTGGCGTAATGGTCTGCACTATACTAGTAGTGTACACCAATCACTGTATGTAAGTCACAAATGCAAGTCCAGATCCTCACCGCTGACCACCAATGTTAGAAATGGGGGTCTCTAGTCGGCAGAGGTAGGTACCTTTGTCCAAATAGGGACCATTGCTTCTAGTCAGGGTAAGGGGGATACACTCCTAAAATAACCCCTGCTCACCCCCTTGGTAGCTTGACACGAGCAGACAGGCTTATCTCAGAGGTAGTGTGTAAAGCATTTGTGAACACATACAGTAACACAGTGAAAACACTACAAATGGACACCACACAAGTTTAGAAAAATAAGTAATCTTTATCTAAACCAAAACAAGCCCAAACGACAAAAATCCACAATACAGTAATAAAAATAAGGCTTTCAAATGGTATAAATAGTTCAGTTCAATGCAAGTTGTAAATGCAACACTTTTCTCACAAAGTACCTTAGATGCATCACGCAAAGCAAACAAAATGGCCGTAGGGAAGGTGATACGCCGGTTCCTTACACGCAGGGAAGGTGATGCGTTGGTTCCTTACTTTGGGGGAGGTGATGCGTTGGTTCCTTACCGGAGAGTAGGTGATGCGTCGGTTTCTTACTGCGTGGGGAGGTGATGCGTCGGTTTCTTACTGTGTCCCCCAATGATGCGACAGTCTTGGGGCCTCAATGTGATGCGTCGATCCGGTACGATGCGTAGTTTCGTGCAGCCACACAGCAGGCTTGCGTCGGGATCTTGGACTGCGGAGATTGTTGCACCCGATACGTCATGCGGCGATTTCTCTAGCCGCGGCAGGCGCTGCAACAGTTTCTTCGGTGATGCGTCGGAAACAGGTGCGGATGCGACAGCTTCTTTGATGTTGTGTCGATTTTCCAGCTCCCAGCGACAAACAGTATCTAGAGGTCCTAAACAGCAGCAGGCACCTCTTTGCAGGTTGGAATTCCCAGCAAGGATATTCAGGGGAGCTGGTGGTGACGTTTGTGTGTCCCTGAGACTTCAGAACAGGAGGCAAGCTCAGTTTCAAGCCCTTGGAGATCTTTTCTTCAAGCAGGTGACAAAGCAAACAGCAAAGTCCTTTTCTCTTTTCCTTGGCAGCAAGCAGCCACTGCAGGCCAATCCTAGTCAGCAAACAGCACAGGGGAAGTATTCCTCCTCAGCCTACTCTTCTCCTTGGCAAAGGTTCCTCTTGATTTCCCAGAAGTGATCTAAAAGTCTGGGGTCTGGGACCCTCTTTTTATACACCAAAATCCTTTGTTCTCTGAAGGCAGACAGTTTCTGTACCCAGCCAAAACCAGTTCTGTCCTCACTGATGCAGCTTCCTGGCAGGAGGTGGAGACAGCGTTGTTGAAGGCATACCAGGCCCATTCAGGTGAAAGGAAATCTCCTCCCCCTACTCTAAATGCAGCCCAGGTCTATTCAGCCCAGCCCTGACTCATCAGACCTCTGGAGCCGCTGCCCCTCTCCAGCCCCTGTCACCCAAAAGCCAGACATGCAATACACAAACCTAGCAGAGGCACACTGGATGGTTAGGCAAGAAAACACCTACCTTCTAAAAGTGGTATTTTCAAACACAGAATGTAAAAATCACCCTCACTAAAAGATGCATTTTAGCATTCTGAGTTCAGGCATACTAAACTTTATTTTTCTACCTTGTTCCCAGGGCCAGTTATGTTTATAGGATGTTATAAACAAACTCCCCATTCTGTCCTATGGGAACAGGTAGCCTTGCAATAGTGAAAAACTAAATTGGCAGTATTTCACTATTAGGACATTCCACACACATCAGGGCATGTCCTACATTTCACATACAATGCACGCTACCCACAGGGGTACCTTGGGCCTACCTTAGAGGTGACTAATATGTAGAAATGGGAAGGTTTAGGGACTGACAAGTTTGTGCACTTGCCAAGTCGACATGGCAGTCCCAGACTGCACACAGGTTCTGCAATGGCAGGCCAGAGTTACATTTTACAGGCTGCTTCTGTGGGTGGTACAATCAGTGCTGCAGCCCACTAGCAGCATTTGATTTACAAGCCCTGGGCACACACAGTGCACTATACTAGGGTCTGACAAGTAAATCAAATATCCCAATCATGGAATCACTATTCCATAACAACAATTTACAAAGGGAGCACTTGCACTTTGGCACTGAACAGCAGTGGCAAAGTGCCCAAAGCATCTAGACCAGCAAAACGGAGTCCAGCACACAGCAAAAACACAGGAGGCAACAGCAAAATTTGGAAGGGAGACCCACGCCAACTGTGCCAGGTCTAACAATTGTATTCACCAATTATATCACAATCTCTATCTGTTAGACCTATTAGCCTTAGTGTGGTCTTCCCTAAACCTTTTGCCTAGCTCGTCAATATTTGTTAATCTTGTTTTTGTTGGCCTTTGGTCTGTGCCTTTTATCACTAGTAAGTGCATGTGCTCTCTCCTCTAAACATGGTGCAATTGGCTTACACCTGATTAGCACAGTTAGTCTACTTGTAAGACCCTAGTAAAGTGGTACCACCTGTGTCCAGGGCCCAGGGCCTTTAAGTTAATTGCTACTAGTGGGCCTCCAACACTAATTGTGCCACCCACTTAAGCAGCCCTTTAAGCATGTCGCATGCATGCCACTGCAACATGTGTGTGCAGTTCTAAACTGCCATTTTGACATGGCAAAAATAAACCTTTTGCCAAGCCTATGCCTTCCTTTTAATGCATATAAGTCACCCCTAGTGTAGGCCCTAATCAGCCCACAGGGCAAGGTGCAGTGTATTTAAAAAGTTGGACATGTACTTTTAACTTTACATGTCCTGGTAGGGAAAAACTCTTACATTTGTTTTTCACTACTGCAAGGCCTGCCTCTTTAGGATAAAACTTTGGGTTATTATGGTTAATAAGTGATAACTTCCAATTAGGACCAGGTAGGAATATTGAGTCTGGTATCGAAAGAATTGCAATTTAGAGCCCTCTTTAACTGTAAAGTCAGATTTTTTTAAGTCACAATTCTGAAAGTACCATTTTTCAAAAGTTGCCATTTTTTTACCCCAACCATTTGATGACTGCAGCCTGTATCCTGGGTCACATCACTAGGTGTAGCTGGCAGTTAGTCTTTGTGCATTGCTCCCAGACAGTGAGACAAAAGGGGGAAATAGGTGTTGGCAGGATGGGCCATTTCTGACTTGATGAGGGGAGGAGCTGTCACACACCACACTTGCACATCACAAAGGCTCTGCCAGCACACTTACAAAACATTTTGATGGTAACATTTTGTGAGCCCAGACAAGCCAGGGCCAGGACACTGAAGCAGGTAATTCCAAACACCTGTGGGGGTGGAAACCTCCAGAGCCTTCTCCTTTTTCAAACTGGGCCTCAGGTGCAAATAATGGAACATCCGATCCAACTCTTCAGTACATCTCTGGACCTGTGGAAGGCTCAGAAGGAGTGCTGTGCTGCTCTGTAAGAAGGACTGCTAATTTGCCATCCTGCTACCCTGCTAACTAAGTGAGAAGGACTGGACCTGCATCTTGCTCCCAGGACCACTACCAAGGGCTAATTGGCTGGCCTCCTGATCACAGCCTCAGGGACAGAAAAGTCTCAAACCAATTTGAACCCAGCACCTAGGCTCTACCTGCTGTGAGTCTTGCCCCCCAAGTGGTGCCATGCCAGTCCTGGAACCTTGGAAGTGGGTCTGAAAGTGCTCTGCCAGCCCAGCTGTGGTCATGTGAGCAGAACCAATGCAGCGCAATGCATCTCCTCGCAGCCGCTTAGGAACCACTGCAGCGCGATGAAGCCCTGATGCAGGACATCACATCATAGCCCGCAGCTTCCTCAGAGCCACCGCTGCGCGACGCATCCTCAATGCAGGTGTGAGAAATTGGTTTGTTGGTTGCCTGGGGTGTGAGCCCTGGTCAAGCAGCAACCACAATTCCTATAAGGGTGAGGCACAAGCCAACCCTAAATTAACCTGTGTTCAACCCCCTGGTAGCTCAGCACTGAGCAGTCAGGCTTAATCTGGAGGCAATGTGCAAAGTATTTGTGTAACACTTCAAATAGTAATAAAGTAAAAATCACCACTTAAAGTTCCCACGCCAGGTTAAAAAAATAGAGTTACTTTTAATAAATCAAACAAGACCAAAGCGTCAAAAATCCAATCCGTAGAACCGGAGATATGCAATTTGAAAGATTTCAGTTAAAATAGTGCCAAAAACCACAAAGGTCCAACTGTGGATATCTGGTTGCATGGGACCGGGACAAAGTCATTGCATTTCAGCCTACTGTCTCACCGGAACTTGTTCCGATGAGACAGTAGGCAGCAATGCAATACAGGTCTTTGAGATGGGGAAGACCCACTTAACAGTGAACAATGCATCAGTTCTGCTCTGGGTTGAGCGGCGCAGTAGAGAAGATGTGTCTGTTCTACAGGATCCACAGAGGCTGGAAGAGCACCTTAGGCCTACTTCCAAGGGTCCAGGACTAGGTTGGCACCACTGGGCAGAGCAGTCTCACAGATGGCAGAGACCAGGTGTTGGGGTCGAGGTTGTTGGAGCCTTTTGTCCCTGAGGCTCAAGTCAGGAGGCCAGCAAACTATCCCTTGCAGTCATTCTGGGGTACTGGGTGCTATTGATGCGGGTCAATGGCTCTCTCATCCAGGTAAGAGGGCAGCAGGCAGCAGGTCAGCACACCAGGGCAGCAGTCCTTCAGAGCAGCAGTCCAGCAGAATGGCAGTCCTTTCAGCACTGCAGCAGTCCTTCTTCCTGGCAGAGTATCCACAGGTCCAGAATTGTACTGAAGAGTTGGTGTCTGAGGTCCAATATTTATACCCAGTTCTGCCTTTGAAATGGGAGAAGCTTCTAGAGGTATGACTTTAAAGTGCACAGGTGCCCTGACTTCCTTGCCCTGGATACAGGGGGTATGTTGCCCTTTGCGCGGAGGCTGGACACAGCCTATTCAAGTGTAAGTGAGAGCTGTGCCAAGCTCAGAGATCCCATTTTGCCAGTGATGGCCCATCCAGGCACATCTAAGTTCCCTGTTGGGCATGTTGACTGTCTAGGAGGAATACACAAAGCTCACTGTCAACTACACCCAGTGTTGTTACATAGAGACAGGCTGCAAACACCAAATGGCTAAGGCAGGAAAATGCCAACTTTCTAAAAGTAATGCAAAAAGAACAGTTGATGGATGGAATGCTGAAAAATGTCAAACACTCACCCTCAGTCAGAGATCTGGGCCTAAATTCATTGTTTTTTTGCTCGCCAAACCAGTTTGGACCCAGCCATATGCAAATCAGTCTTGCCTCTGCTCCCCCTGGAACCAGTCAGCCCAAACTGCCAGGCCAGGTCCTCCCTGGATCGGAAACAAGCATCCTAGGACCTGCGTGGTGAGCACAAAAAAGATGATAGATTTAGGCCCAGAGCTCCTTACTGGGGGTGAGTATTTGACATTGTTCAGTATTCAGTCCATCATTTGTTCTTTTTACATTTGTCGACCTAAGTGGGATGGGTATGCCCAGATGTGGGTCCCATGCTCACCATGCCACCAGAGTCACGCTATACTGGCTGATGAAGGGTGATAACCCGAAACCGGTCCTAGGATGCTTGATTCTGGACAGGGAGATCCTGGCCTGGCAGTTTGGTCTGGACTGTTCCCATGGGGAGCAGGGTCAAGACAGATTTGCATATGACTGGGTCCAATCTGGAATGGTGTGGTGAGCAAAGAAATTATGGATTTATGCCCAGATCCCTGTACTGGGAGTGAGTGTTTGACATTGTTCAGCATTCCGTCCATCATTTGTTTTTTTTGCATTTGTCGCCCTTAGTGGGATGGGTATGCCCAGACGTGGTCCCGTGCTCCCCATGCCACCGGAGTCAAGCTATCCTGGCTGATATGGGGTAATTCCCGAAAATTTGTCCAAAGATGCTTGTTCCTGGTCAAGGGGAAGACCAGGCCTGGCAGTTTGAGCTAGACTGTTCCAGAGGAGCAGGGTCAGTATTGATTTGCATATGGCTGGGTCCAAACTGGAACGGCATGGTGAAAAAAACCTGATGGATTTAGGCCTAGATCCCTGTACTGGGAGTGAGTGTTTGACATTGCTCAGCATTCCGTCCATCATTTGTTCTTTTTGCAACTTTCTAAAAGTGGCATTTTCAAAATGTTTATTTAAAATCCGGCTTAACCATAAGTAGGATTTTTCATTACAACAACACCAGACATAAATGAGTTACATGTTCCCTATTGGAAGTTACAACTTATTAAATGTAATAAGGTAACTCTGATGTTATCCTATGGGAGAGGTAGGTCTTGCAGTAGTGAAAAATGAATTTAAGAGTTTTTCACAACCAGGACATGTAAATCTTAACAGTACATGCCCTACTTTTTAAATACATTGCACCCTGCCCTCTGGGATTTCCAGGGCCTGACATAGGGGTGACATATATGTGTTAAAAAGTAAGGTTTGGGCCTGGAAAAAGTTTATTTTGCCAGCTCGAAATGGCAGTTTGAAACTGCACACGCGGGCTGCAATGGCAGGCCTGAGATGTTTTAAAATGCTACTTATGGGGCGTGGCCAAGATGGCGGTGCGGTAGGACGCAGATTCGTGTCCCTCCGGCGCTGCCGCTCATTAGCCTTGAATTATCGCCATTTCCTGGGGCCATCCACCCACGATCTGAGTCGGCGAGTCCACGGAGGGGCGCAGGGAATCTGTGAGGAGAAACGCGCTACCAAATTTGTGCCATATTGCCGCTTCCGAGCCTCCGTGCGTGCGAGGCCTACAAGGATCTGACGGCGGCCTGGGAGGTGGTGTGGCCCTTGTCAGGATTGCGGGCGGAGGCGGAGCGGCTAGCCCACGTTGAGAGCAGAGGATCCTGTGGCATACCAGTGGCGGTTGCTGGTGTGCGGCTGCCTGACGGCGGTGAGAGCGCTTGATAAGGACAAGACACCAGACACCGTCGGAGGCCCACGCTGGTTACCCCGAGGAGCACGGCCGCCTGGAGGCGCGGCCAAACTGGATTTGGCCTCGGAGCTGCCGCGAGTCGCCTGCCTGTGCACCCTGTGCAGCGGCATGAGATTCGGGCGGCGGCCCGATGGTTTGCGCTCCCCAGCTGGCGGCCCTAGCGGAGTGAGGCGGAGGACGAGGAGCACGAGAACGAGGCCGGGCCTAGATTAGGCCTACTCGGTCCGCGGATCGGCGGACGGCGCACGCTTGGACTGCGCCCTGGCCGGACACCGGCCCCAGGAGCTCTGCCTGGTAGGTGATTAAGCTCCAGTTGACGAGGAGTGCGGCGTCAGGGCCACAGCGTGACTGATCTGGCCCCTGGGGCTTGCTATGACGAGGCCGGCGGGTGAGAAGTGCGGCTTCCCCAAGGCGGAGGGCGAAGAGGGTGGTGAGCCGGCAAAGCAGCCGCGAGTGCTCTCCCCCACCCAACAGCGGCGAGAGTGGGCCTGAGGTGCGACCTTGGCGGTCCGTGATTCGGCAGACGGTGCTTGAACTGCGGAGTGGGCTGCGGGCTTAGACTGTGGCGAAGCGATCCACAGATCGGCGGAAGAGAGCTCCCTTGAAGGTGGCCCTGACAGTCCACAAACTACGGGGACACGGCGGGGCTGAGGATCAGAGCGCTAGGGGATCGGTGCTACTAACTCTGTTCTTTGGGGCCTGAGTAGACGGCACCGGCAAGACAGCCTGCGGGGAGAACGGCGTGAGCAACGCCTGAGCAGCGGGCCAAACTGGCGAGGAGTGGCTCCCGATTGAGAGATTGGAGGGTGAGACCTAGAGTGAGGCCCTAGCGTTCCGCAACTCGGCGGACGGTCTGATTTGGAGGTGTGCTGTGCGGACTAGCACACAGAGTGCCACCGGCAGAAAGGTGCGCAAGGCCAGCACAGTTTGCACCAGCATTGGTACCTAGTGTGGCTGCTGGGACCTAGAGACCCCGCGACAGGAGGTGAACGGCATGGCTGCTGCGCGAGCTCGTAGGGAGAAGTCGCTAAAGGAGCTTCTCTGAAGCAACCCGGACAATCCTCGACACAAGGTGAGAAGGGGGCCAGTACAATGGAGGGCGACGAATCCCTGGCGACCAAAGCCTTTATGGTGGAGCTCTTCACGGCCATAAAGGAAGATATCCAAGAGCTTAGGTCCCAACTGGCTTCGGATCTAAAAGAGGTACGTCGCGACGTGGATGAAATTGGAGAGAGGGTGGCGACCCTAGAGGAGCACGACGTTAACAGGGATGAAGAGATCCACCACTTGCAGCAAGACATGCTGCACCTCCGACAGCAGAACATCGATCTCCAGGCCCAGGCAGAGGACCTGGAGAACCGCTCCAGGCTGAACAATGTGAGAATCAGGGCCGTTCCATGGAAGGAGGAAGGAGATGATCTCAGGGCATATGTCAGTGCCCTATTCCAGCAAATCCTCTGGGAAGAGGAGGGGTCGGACATTCAAATGGACCGGGTCCACCGTGTGGGCCTCCCTTGAGGTAATAAAGCGCCTCCTCCTGATATACTAGTGTGTGTACATGATTTTCAATTGAAAGAACGCATTATCCGGAAGGCGCGTGAGGCCCAACCCATACACTTCCGCGGTCACCAACCAGCTATATTCCAGGATTTGGCGGCCTCCACACTCGTTAAGAGACGGGCGTTCAAGACTGTGACCAATCACCTCCGCGAGAAGAATGTTCCTTACTCGTGGGGCCACCCATTCCGCCTGATATTCAAGCATCAAGGCAAGCTCCTGCAAATCAGATCGCTGGAGGAAGCACTGGAGATCCTAGGTCTCGAAAATACCACTTCCACGGAGGGCGTGGACAGACCCAACTCTCAGCGTGCACGCCGCATCTCGGGATGGCAGCGAGTGGGTAAGCCATCAACGGTCCAGAAACCTGACCAGGCCACGAGAGACAGAGAGAGAGAGGCGGTGCTTTCCTCACTGTCGCAAGTTGCAGAGCGCCCTGCCACCCCATGAAGGTACCAGATGACGGCTCTGGGGTAGGCTCTTGGAGGGGCACCGGAGGGGCAGAAGGAAGTGTCCAGTTTGTTGAACTGACGGTGCGTCCGCGACGAAGTGGACACTAGTCGAACCCTCCACAGGCTGGACGATAGTCTCAGCCACGATCCCCTGGACTTTACCTACTGTGACGAACTTTGGTCATGATCTTCTTGTTGAATTCTTTTCTTTTAGATCTTGTGCTGTTTGTTTTTAGTTGGGGATGGGGTTCGTTAGGGGTACGGTTGGGGATCTCCGCATCAGTTCTCGCACCAGGGCGGCCTGTTGAGGGGCGAGTCAGGGTCTCTATTAGGGTTCACCTGATGTTCAGAAAATGGCTACCACCTTTCATAGCATATTTTTGGCTGATACATGGGTATCGATCTTAAGATATTCAGCCTGAATGTTCGTGGGTTAAATAATCCTGTAAAATGTGCTGCAGTGCTCTCCCTCCTTGAAAATGCCGATAGTGACATATGCCTACTCCAGGAGACGCATCTGCTCTCCAAAGATACTATGCGAATGCGCGATAAGCGGTTCCCGCACCAATTTTGGTCCGCTGGGCAGTCCAAGAAAAACGGGGTGGCTATCTTATTGGGTGCTCGCTGCCCATGCAAGGTAATAGCGACTGTGACAGACATTAAGGGACGGCTGTTGGCCATAAGGGTACAATGGGGGGAGACACACCTTACGATAGGGTCACTATACGCCCCTAATGAGAAACAGGAACCCTTCCTTCTCTCAGCTTTGACAGAGGTGCTCACTTCCCCGGATGCTGCGATACTAGTTGGGGGTGATTTAAATCTTGTAATGGACACGGGGCTGGACAGGTCGGGGCAGCGGTCGCACCAAGCTGGGGCTCTCTCATCGGTGGGGAGGGGATGGCTGGAAGATAATGGATTGCATGACGTGTGGCGGGTATAGCACCCCACTGAGCGCGACTATACATATTACTCCGCCGCACATAAAACATATGTGCGCCTTGACCATTTTATGGCCTCTACTTCACTCATGGTTAGCCTGCATTCCTCTGCAATTACTCCCCGTTCTCTTTCTGATCACGCCCTCATTTCCGTCCTTTTGCCCACGCAGCGTACACGAGCATTCCCTCCCGGATGGCGACTTAGAGAGAATCTGTTACATTCTGAGGATGTGGTTAAGCGCATACGAGACACTATAGTACATTGCTTCCAGGTTAACGATGTGGCGTCCACTTCTCTATCGTCGGTATGGGAGGCTCTGAAACTGGTGGCGCAAGGGGAGTTCATTGCTATTGCGGCAACTTACAATACCATACGCAGAGGAAAACGCACTGAGTTAGAGAGGGAGGTAGGAGAGCTGGAGGCGATTCATAAGCGCACAGGGGCTCCGCGAGTGTGGCGAGAGCTAGAGAACCGCAGACAAATGCTGAAACACTTAGACCTGGACAGAGCGGAACATGCTCTCCTACGGCTGCGACACAAATTTTACCTTAGCAGTGATAAGTGCGGGAAGATGTTAGCCCATAGGTTGCGGGCTAAGACGCAGGTGTCCTTAATTCAGATGGTGCGGGATCACTCTGGTGTAGAACAGTCCGCGGACGATCGGATTGTTGACGCCTTCCGCAGTTTTTATCAACTTCTCTATACGGAGCAAGATCCGCCACCGCAAGACCCAATTGCATATCTTGACACATGTGGCATAACGCCTCTTCCCAAAACCGTGACAGAAGACCTTGACTCTGCAATCCGCATCGAGGAAGTGATATCAGCCATCTCTAGATTGAAAGTGGCCAAATCACCGGGTCCGGATGGATTCCCGGCCTCCTTTTATAAAACGTTTTGTGCGGAGCTGGCTCCCTTTTTAACTCAATTGTTTAATTCCTTTCTCGAAACAGGGGTAGTGACGCCCTCGATGTCTGAAGCGGCGATCTCTGTCATTTTGAAACCTGGTAAGGACCCACAGGTATGCGGGTCCTACAGGCCCATTTCGCTTCTTAACATTGATGTGAAGCTCTTTGCGGGAATTTTAGCGTCGCGCCTTAACCCACTCATGGCCGACATTGTCGACCCGGATCAATCGGGTTTCATCCCTTCTAGACAAGGGGGAGACAATGCCAAAAGATTGTTGCACCTCATCGATTGCATACAGCGGTCGCGAAAACAGGCCTTTCTCTTGTCAATAGACGCCGAAAAGGCCTTGATCGCGTAGGTTGGGACTATTTATTCGCAGTGTTGCGCAGATACGGGCTCAGTGATAACTTCCTGAAATGGATCAGGTGCCTATATTGTACACCTAAGGCGTTTGTACGGGTTAATTGGTGCAGGTCGGCATTTTTTACCGTCGCCCGGGGGACACGACAGGGTTGCCCCCTGTCCCCGCTTTTATTTGCGCTCTATATAGAGCCTTTCGCTCAGCGGATCCGAACTAACCATAGTGTCGTTGGTCTTAAGTTCGGGGCAGACGTCCACAAAATCAGTTTGTACGCAGATGATGTGATCCTCTCGCTTACACAGCCTCAGACGACACTGCCCGCTTTACTCGACGGACTCGCTGCCTTCGGGGAGGTTTCGGGTTTTAAAGTCAACTTAGGGAAATCACAGATCCTGAATCTTTCAATTCCCCCTGAGGATGTAGAGGCCCTGCAAAGGGATTTCACATTCCACTGGACGCACATGGACATAACATACCTGGGGTTTAAGTTGACGCCGACCATTGAGAGGACGGTCTCGCTAAATTATGCCCTGCTGCTGGAAAACACGGCCAAGGCGCTGGACACCTGGTCGCGTCTTAGGCTGGCGTGGTTCGGGAGGATAGCGGTGGTGAAAATGATGGTGCTCCCGCGTATCTTGTATATTTTTCAGATGCTGCTGATGACCCCACCGCCTGGAACGCTCAAGAAACTACAGTCCCTTATTAATAGGTTTGTATGGGAGGGGAAAAAGTCACGTCTCTCCCTCGCGCAAATGACAAACACGAAAGCGCAGGGTGGGCTGGGTCTCCCGCTCATAGGCGGCTACTACCAAGCAGCATGTCTACGATACCTAGTGGAATGGAATAGGCCTCTGTCTAGTAAACACTGGAATTTTATGGATCAATCGGTCGCGGGGGTCAATATTTGGCGGGAACTGTGGTTACCCCGCAAACATAGAGCTTGGGGGTTATACTCCTCTCCGGTCACTTCGCCTACCCTCAAGGTCTGGGATAGATTAGCCTTGACGAAAGGGTGGACGTCGTTCCCTTCACCTATGTCCCTCATTGTCAATAACCCTGATTTTCCTCCGGGACAGGCGTCGACAGTGTTTCAGAGGTGGCGAGAGGAAGGCTGTAAGCGGGTTGGGTCTCTTTTTGACACGGAGGGGCTGGTACCCTTTGCCCAACTGCGGAAGGACTATGGTCTTTTAGCAACAGACGCATTTCCCTATAGTCAGGTTTGTCACTAGGTGACTAGGCCCGCCAATTATGCCCGCATGTCCAGACCCCTTACTTCGTTTGAAAAATGGTTAGTGCGCAAAGCGGATGATCGCCGGCTCATCTCTGAACTGTATTCCATGCTTATGACACGCCCTTCAGGTCCTCGTACGAAGGCACAGGTGCGCTGGGAGACTGAACTAGGTAGGCCCTTAACACCTAAGGAATGGGAGCACGTTCTATACAGAGCACATCATACTGCACACAACACTGCTGGGGCGGAATCCGCTTTTAAAGTAGTTACATATTGGTATTATACTCCTGCTCGCGTGCACTGCTGGGACAAGAACAAAACTGATCTCTGTTGGAGGGGGTGTGGATTAAAAGGAACCTTAGCTCACCTACTTTGGCATTGTCCGAAACTGGTACGCTATTGGACAGTGGTCCTTGATGATATTGATGCTGCGTTTCAGATTACACTGCCCCGTTCCCCAGAATACACACTACTAGGTCTCTCTCACCCTAAAGCCTTCCCGTTGAGATCTCTCAGAGGTAGGCAGATCTCACTGGCGCTGCTGGCGGCCCGGCAGGTCATCCTGGCTCTGTGGGGGACACCAGCGACGCCTGACGTACTAGCTTGGGTACACCGCTTGTGGCAACTCCTGGCGATGGAGCGCATGTCGCTCAATGTGGAGGGGAAGGGTAAAGACTTTGCGAAATTGTGGGCCCCTTTTCTGCAAATACTCACGAAAGACCTGAGAGAAGTGACATGCCCTAAATACCTGCAGATTCTCAAGCTTCTGCCACCAGAGCCCCTTGGCGACATCCAAAAATCGGCAGGATGAGCATAAACCTTGTAGCGAGAGAGGCCCTGGAATAAGGGTTTAGGACGTATGGTGGAACTGGTGCAGAGAGGGGTGGGGGTGGGATAGGGGGTGGATGGGAATGTTTGTTTAGGTTGTTGTTCATTCGTCTTCTTTTTGTTCTATTATGGATGTCTTTAAATTGGGAGTCAACACAGATGCCCTACACGATCGCTTTTTACGCGGCCGGCCTCCGGGTTGTGTGCCTGAAAGCTGTGTACTTACACTCATGTCTCGCTCTGCCGGCCTTGAGATGTAGGCAGGAAGCTGTGTGCATTTGCTCTGATTTCCGCACAATAAAAATGATTGATTCTAAAATGCTACTTATGTGGGTGGCACAATCAGTGCTGCAAGCCCACTAGTAGCATTTAACTTATAGGCACTAGTCACAGGTAGTGCCACTTTACTAGGGACTTACAAGCAAATTAAGAATGCCAATTGGGTATAACCCAATTTTACTATGTTTTAAGGAGAGAGCACAAGCCCTTTAGCAATGGTTAGCAGTGGTAAAGTGAGCAGAATCCTAATGCAAGCAAAAACGAAGTCAGCAAACAGGAGGGCTGAAAGCAAAACGTTAGGGGAAAAACAACACCAAGGATGGTTGTTTTCACTTTGTTACTGTTTGAAGTGCTGCATAAATACTTCACACATTGCCTCTAAGTTAAGACTGACTGCTTTGTGCCAAGCTACCAGAGTGTTACGCATAGGTTAATTTGGGGGTTGCTTGTGTTTTACCCTGACACAAATTGTGGCTGCTGCTTGAGTAGGGCCCCCCACAACCAGTCACCCAATTTCCTACACTGTCATATTCACACCACCAATCCAATTTATTTATCCTGGCACACTACCCCAATCACCATTGCATTCAGTAATATTACCTCAATTATTGTTGCATTCATTATGGTCAGTATTATGGCTGTCCCTATCACTAACACGAAATCACTAAACTTGATAGACTGACAATAATCTCCATCTCTCCACTTCATACCCTGACCGTCAGCATTGCGAGCTCTAATTCAATAAAGCTCTTGCCCAGAAGGTTAAGGTCTTTGTACCACAAAAGTCATATTCCCCAATAGGCAGCTGACTACATCTGCAACTCAGTGTCCATCATGTGAGTTTCACTCTGGCACACTCATGCGGCAGGTGTTGACGCCTACCTAACCCCCACTTACTCATTATTACATGGATTAAGGCTTCATCTCTGGGCTGTGATTGGATACCTGTAATTGCCTGAGCAGCTCTGAAGAGGTTATTTCTGCACCAACATGTTCCCGCAGCAACTTTGATCCATGACCAGTGTGTTGACAATGGACTGACTCTGTTGATTGCTGTCTAACTCTACATCCGTTGTGCCACCCTGCTGGAATTGATGAATTCGCTTACCTTGAGCTGGCCTGGAGGGATGTAAATATTTCTGGCTGACAGCAGTTTTATAGACAGTAACTCTTCCATAAGCAGACAGGCAGACGAAAACAGAGCAATGTCAGCTAGTTTTTCACACTTCTATCAACTTGCATGACTCCAGAGTCTTGTTTTCTGTTCGCTGACAAGGGGTTCGGAGCCGTGATTAATAAAAAAAACAGTGAGACGTGATTTTGAGGCAAACAGGGTCAGCCAGGTCTATCCAGTCTAAACTTTCCCTACATATTTTCAAAGTACAAAGTCCTACATTGTGTCTAGCTTGGCCCACTTTTATTCCATTTATTCCATAGTGTTACTAGATCATATAGACCCTGGCGGACGATCCATAGGACAGAGTCAATGGCCTACCCGACCCTGGGACAGGACCGCCCCCCTCCCTTGGAGTTCCCTGCCTGCCTGGCGAGGATCTCTGTTCTTCTGTGGACAAAGCCACAGCGGCAATGGCTCCGTTCACAGCATTGATGGTTTGCCGAGCATGTGCCATGCTTAAAGCACCCAAATCTTTTTTGTTTTAAGATAAAAAAAAATCCTTAAGTGAAATTTCTTTTATCGGTTAAAAAAAAAATTAGAAATGGCCTCGAAGTGTTTGGACTTTCCTCTTTGCACGCAGGGGCCATTATGAATTTTCCATAGCGGACACGGGCTTGGAATCACACAGTCACCCACCCTAAATATAGTGGGATGACTGTCACTTTGGCATAACGACTACTTAATTGACAGATGGGCGCCGACGTGAGAGGTTTACACCGGTACTGCCAGCTGATGCTTTGTAGGGTGAATCTGGCACTTTTCCTCGACTCTAACTGAGCAGAAGAACCAGGATTCACTTCCAATTTATAGCCGAGCTCCTCCGCTGCCAAATTCAAAGAAAAGCCCTTTGACTCTCACAGTCCTAAAGTGACAAAAAATACCCTTAATCTGAGGAAAAGGAACAGGTTACTGAGCTATAAGTGTATTCTGACAGGAGATGTGCTATATAACGTGGATAACAAAACATAACATTTGCTGTGATTGTTTTAAATCAGTGTAGGTTGGGGTTGTTACATCCATGCACAGAGCCTTGCTGTGTTAGAACATTTATTTTCTAATTTTCTTTGTTATAGTTCTCGTGCAGTACTGTATTGAAACGTCTCTTTTTACTAGCATGTCGTCTCTGAACACTGCCGCCTATTATGCTGCATGCATTTACATAAAGACATAAAAGTTCCAATCATGTCCCTTCACTTCCCTCTTTCCTCCATTTTCAAATTTAATTTTCTCTTTGTTGGAGGTGTGGTTTCAACCTGGTTCTGATTCAAGTGCCCCTCTTTTGCATGTCTTCTGTTTTTCTTTTTTCTTCAACAGTTGACTTAGCACTCTGGGTGTGGGCACTAGAACTGGACACAAATGTCGGAGTAACCACATATTTGGAACGATTGGTATTCAAATACTGTAAGAAATTGGGTTACTGGTTGAGGGGGGTGAAATTCTACTCAAGCACCAACCACAATCTCTGTCAGGGTGAGCCACAAGGAAACCCCAGATTAACCTCTGCTTAACCCTCGTGGTAGCTTGGCACACAGCCATCAGGCTTAACTTAGATGCAATGTGTAAAGTATTTATACAGCACTTCAAACAGTAATAAAGTAAAAACACAACACAAGAAAAATCCCACACCAATTTAGAAAAATTGTGTAAAATGTAATAAGTTATTTGAGACCAAAATAACAAAAAATCTAATAATTAGAACAGGAGATACGCAATTCAAAGTATTTCAGTGAAAATAGTGCATACAAGCAAAAAGCACCAACTGTGGTTAACTCATCGTGCCGGACCAGGACAAAGTCGCAAGTTCAAGACGACTGCGATGAAACGTGGGCCACGTACAGGGACCTAGTTAGGCCAACTGAACAAAGTATCTTAAATCCTGCTTGCAGAGAGTTGCGAGGTTCAAGTTGCGAGATTCGTTGTGCAGCGGTAGTTCAGTTCTGAGGGAGCTGCAGGGCAGCGATGCAGAGTCTTGCATCATCGTCGAAGATGCCATCTACGAGGGGCTTGAAATGCGAAGTCCTGCATTGAGGATGCATCGCACAGTGGCGGTTCTGAGAAGCTGCGGAGATGTGAAGTCCTCTGTCATAGTCAAGGATGTCCTTGATGTGGGGCTTGCGATGCAAATGCCTGCGTCGAGGATGCACTACGCAGCAGGGGTTTTGAGGAAGCTGCTGGCTGTAATGCGACGTCCTGCGTCAAGGATGCATCACGCAGCGTCAATACCGATGCGGCTACAAGGAGATGCATCGCTGTGCATCAGTTTTACTCACAGGACCTCAGCTGGGGTGGAAGGGCAACTTCAGGCCCACTTTCAAGGCTCCAGGACTGGGGTGGCAGCACTTGAGGGGCAAGACTCACAGCAGTCAGAGTCGAGGTGCTGGGTACAAGGTGGTTGGAGCCTTTTCTGTCCCTGAGGCTCTGATCATGAGGCCATCCAACTAGCTCTTGGAGTCATTCTGGTGGTCCTGGGTACAAGATGCAGGTCCAGTCCTTTTCGCTCAAGTAGCAAGGCAGCAGGGAAACAGAGTGAAGTCCTTCTGGCAGAGTAGCATATCATTCCTTCTGATTCTTCCAGAGGTCCAGATGTGTACTGAAGAGTTGGGTCTGAGGGTCCAAAATGTATACCTGGCACCAGCTTGGAAGTAGAAGAATGTTCTGGAGGTTTCCTACCCCAGAGGTGCTTGGAATTTCCTGCCTCCCTGCACTGGCCCCAGCTTGTCTGAGGACACAAAAGACTAGTGTCAACCCTTTTTAAGTATGCTCAGGCAGAGTTCTTGTGATTTGCAAGTGTGGTTGTTGGACTCGGCCCTTTTTGCAGGGTCATCCCTGAACTTTTTGCCTTCCTCCTAGCCTTTTTTCTGACATGGTGTTGGTGGTTTTAGGACTCTGGGCACTTTAGCACTGCTGTCCAGTGTAAAGTGCGTGTGCTCTCTGTGGTAAACATGGTAAGAATGGTCTACACCTGTTTGGCGTATTTAATTTACCTGTCAGTCCCTTGTAAAGTGGTATCTCAGATACCCAGGGCCAGTAAATTAAATGCTACTGGTGGGCTTGCAGCGCTGATTGCGCCACCCACCAAAGTAGCCTTTCAAACCTGTCTCAGGCCTCTGCCATTGCAGGGCCTGTGCGCGCAGTGTTACTGTCGCTGTGACGGGACACCTAAAGTGTGTGCCACGTCTGTGACCCCCCTTTTTACTGCATGTCAGTCACCCCTAAGGTAGGCCCTAGCTAGCCCTATGGGCAGGGTGCATTGTAGGTGAAAGGTAGGACATGTCCTGGTAGTGACAAACAGCCATTTTGGTTTCTCACTGCTGTGAGGCTGCCCTCTCATAGGAATGCATTGGGGATTCCCTGATAAGTGTTTCAGTGGTAATTCCTGATATGAGAGGAGCAGCGTGGTCAAGTTTGGTATGTTTGGAATAGTAATAATAAATGCTGCGCCATGGTGTGCACAGATTTATTATCACTATTTTAGAAATGCCACTTTTAGAAGTTGGCATTTCTGTGTGCTATGTGTCTGCCAGCCTGATGTGTATTGCATGTCTGGCTCTGGAGTGACAGGGGCTGGTGAGGTGTGTGTGGCTCCAGGGAGGGCAGGGTGAGTCAGCGCTAGGCTGAATAGGAGACCTGCATTTGGAGTAGTGGGAGGAGTAGTCTCCTGACCCTGAATAGGTCTGTGCCTGCCTAGGTGAATGCTGGCTCCGCCCCCCTGTGGTGTGTCGGAGGACCGAGCCCCATCTGACAAAGGAGGGTGGAAGCCTGGTAAACAGAGTGCTTCAACACCCCCCAGAACCAGTTGAGGCTGGTTCCCCAAGCCCTGTGCAAGGGCAGAACAAAGGGAAAATGAGTATAAGTACTGGGGCTGTGACCCCATGAAAGTGTGCTTCCTTGTGAGTTGGGACCTGCTGCTGCTGGGCCCCAGGAGGAACCGCCACGAGGGGCTGCCTCACTGCTGGAGGGCCCTGTGTGCTGGCCTGCCTGGGCCCAGCTTTGCCTTGCTGGAAATTCCTGGCTCTAGCGCCTCGTGGGCGCTATATCCTCCTCCCAGCTGCTCCAGGAGGAGAGGAGCGCTGGTGTCCTGAAAGTGCGGTGCTGAGGGGTCTTCAGGGGAAATCCCGCGTGGGGACTCCCCCGTGCTGCTGGGAAGTGCAGCGGGAGCCTACCCCGCCTTGTGGGTATTTTTGGCGACAGAGCGGGAGCCCACCCCACACTGCCAATGCGTGGTGGAGCGGGAGCCCACCCCGCATTTGTGTGTATTTAAAAGCGGGAGCCCACCCCGCATTTGCCGGATAAGAGGAGCCACCGCCGAGAGCGGCGACCCGGAAGCCAGGCAAGCTGCCTGGTTGGAGGCGGAGCCCTGAAGGGAGCGGGAGCCCACCCCGCATTGCCCATGCTGCAGAAGTGAAGCGGGAGCCTACCCCGCTCTTGGATGCCAGAGCCCTGTGCGCTGATCTGAGTGCGTGACGAGCACTCCAGTGCTGCTCTGCAGAGGTTGGCTGGGCCCGGGGAGAAGAGCTCTAGCTTCGGTCCACGGACCGGAAGTCAGGCAGTGGAAGGCCTGACGTTGAGCAGGGCTCTTCTCAGGAGAGAGAGAGCCCCGCGAGGAGAAGAGGCGAGGGAAGCGGAGAACAGAGAAGGGGCCGGTCGAGGCACATTGTCGGTGCCTGCCCCGCAGCATCAGAAGCACCCTGAGAAGCCCCGGTGAGTGAGGCAGAGTGGAGCGGTGTTGGCGCTCCCTGAGGCACTAGTAGTGCCAGTGCTAATTTCTCTTTGGGGGCAATATTGTTTTTAGAGTCCCGGAGTGGGACTCAGGAGGCACTGCGGTGCCAGGGCTATTTCTCACAGCTGCACCACAAGAGCGCGGGCAGCTGCAACATGGGGGCATTTTCAATTCTTGATGAGGAAGGGGTGAGATGCACCCCCTGCCCCCAGGGCACTGCACACAGTGGTTTTGCTGCCCAGGCAGCCAAGGGGCCAGTGGAAGGTCCTATCTTTACGCCCTGACATTTTGGACAGAGGGCATTTGGGCCTCAAGGAAGGCCAGTTGGCCTGGGGTCATTTTGTGTTCTAGTGGGAGCGCAAAGAGGATGAATGCACCGTGTTAGGGTACTGTGGTGCATTACTAATGTGATGTTGCATAATGTGTTTATGCCTACAGAGGTTGCATAATGTGTTTATGCCTACGAGGTTTGTGCATAATGTGTTTATGCCTACGAGGTTTGTGCATAATGTGTTTTATGCCTAATGTGATGCAGACATAATGTGTTTATGTTGCTAATGCTAATGGTGAGTACAGTATTCTGCCAGTAGTTACTGGTTGTATTATACATTTGCTACTTGTGCTTTGTGATGGTTCTGACAGCGGCCCGATTGGCCCTGTCATGTATATAATCCCCTGTAAATTATTACCTGGTGCTAGTTGGCACAGTGTATATGTGTGATTATGATTCTAATGTGTTTTGGATAATACAAAGGCTATTTTTTATATAACCTTGTGTGGAGTTTCTTTTGTGGTGTGCCTAGTGTGTTGCTGCTGTGTGTGTGTGTGTTGCGCAAACACTTTACACATTGCCTCTGGGATAAGCCTGACTGCTCATGCCAAGCTACCAAGGGGGTGAGCAGGGGTTATCTTCAGTGTGTAACTCCCTTGCCCTGACTAGAGTGGTGCTTTGTGCCTGGCTTAGGCGCAAGCCCTAGCCAACCAGAAATCCCATTTCTAACATTGGTGGCAGCGGTGGGATTTGGATACCGGTACTTCGATACCCTCAAATGGGCAAAATAACCACCGGCCCCCACAGGGCCACTCAAGCCCCTCTCGCAGGGACTCTAATCTGTCATGTGCCCATGTTGCAGCTGCCCGCAATCAGCGGTGCAGCTGTAAGTGATCAGCATTGGCACCGCAGTGCCTGGTTTGAGCCCCACTCACCGGGGCTCCTCTTTAGACTCCTCGTCAGCCAGGAAGAACTCTGACGACCTGCACATGGAGCCCTCGAGGCTCTGGACGAACCCCTCCTCCGCAGCCTCACTCACCAGGGCTCTTCTTCACGGAGTGAAGTCTCCTGGAAGGACACGGCGGCAACACACGGGGCTCCCACCGGCACATGGGGGCCCCGCCTTCCTCCAGGCAAGCTCGGGCTATCTTCCGGCGGCGAAGTCCGTTTGGATTGGCCTGCAGCGTACTGACGCGGCCCCGCCCACCACCAGGCAACTTGCCTGGCTTCCTCTTTGGCCAAGCTACCCTTCTCCGGCTCAAAGTGTGGGGTGGGCTCCCGCCTTTAAATAAACACCAATGCGGGGTGGGCTCCCGCTAGCAGGAGCACAAAAAAATGGGGGGTGGGCTCCCGCTCCAAATGGCATCCAAAATGCGGGGTAGGCTCCCGCTTGTCTTCCCAGCAGCACGGGGGAGTCCCCACGCTGGGATTCCCCCTGCAGATGGATGCGCAGTCTAGCGCTGCAGTGCACCAATGCTCCCCTTGTCCTGGGGCATTAGGCGGACAGTACAGTGCCCACGAGGTGCTTGAACCCCAGAGTTTCCAGGGCAAAGGCTGGGCCCAGGCAGGCCAGCTCACAGGACCCTCCAGCAGGGAGGCAGTCCCTCGTGGCGGTTCCTCCTGGGGCCCAGCAGCAGCAACTCCCAAGTCACAAGGAAGCACACCAACATGGGGTCACAGCCCCAATATTTATACCACCTTTCTCTTTGTCTGCCCTGGCACAGGGCTTGGGGGAACCAGTCTCAACTGGTTCTGGGGGGTAGTGGAGCTCACGTCCTGTCTCAGCGGAGAAGGAGTGAGGGTGGGCTGTGTCCCAAGGTGCCCGAAACCCAGTCTCAGGGCATGGAGGGTTCCCTAAGGGAACACCAGGTGGGGAGCCTAGGCTGTACTAGTAGGCCATTTGAGGGGGATCTCCTAGTGTCAGGAGAACCTGGAGCATCTGTAAACAGAGCTACAGCAGTTCTGGTGTCTGGCGGTGCCGCTCCTAAGTGGAGGGTGCAGAAGTCCAGATGGAGGGGTGAGAGGGGGAGTGAGTCCCCAGTGGAAGAACCAGTGGGTCAGGGGCCAGCCAGAAGGGCTGAGTCTCCTAGGAGTGACCATGGTGACACCACTTCTGTCGTGGAGGATCTTCACGCACTGTCAGATGGACAGAGGTCGGGAGATCAGCGCCAGACAGACTGTCACACAACACATGAGGTATGTGTTACCCTCAGGGGGAAGCTGTGTGCGCCCCCGGAAGTCCTGGTGTGCCAGGCAAGTGTTCAACCGGAGGGTTTAGTCCCTGGGTTGGGAGGCCAGGTTCAGGTTCTGCCTGACCTGGAGGGAAGGACATCTGTAACCAGTGTCCTGACCGGTTTGTCTTCTAGGGGTACCACTCCAGGTGGGAGGGTGCAGAACTCTGGAAGGGGGTGGAGAGGGAGGGAGTCCTCGCCTCTGACCCCGGTTCAACTGCAGGGTTTAGTCCCTGGGTTGGGAGGCCAGGTTCAGGTTCTGCCTGACCAGGAGGGAAGGACATCTGTAATCAGTGTCCTGACCGTTTTGGCTTCTGGGGGTACCACTCCAGGTGGGAGGGTACAGAACTCTGCAAGGGGGTGCAGAGGGAGGGAGTCCTCGCCTCTGACCCCGGTGTAACCTGAGGGTTTAGATCCTAGGTTGGGAGACCAGTTGCTGGAGAGAGGTCCTGAACTGGTGGGAGAGTTGTGTTCTGAGGGTGCCTCTCCAAGGAGGAGAGTGCGGGACCCCAGAAGGAGACGTAAGGGGAGGAGAGCCTCGCCCGAGACCTCTGGTCAGCCTGAGGGTGCAGACCCTAGGTTGGAGGATCAGTGGCAGTTTAGAACTGCACTGATGAGAGGAAGAGTGGAGAATGGTTACCATGTGCCAGGGGTTACTGCCCCCCACTCTGTGAGATGGCAAGGACCAGAGACATCTGGATGTCCTAGGGCCCGGTCCTGGCCGCGGACAGCTAGGGAGTCCCCGTGGGGTAGCTTAGTAGGTCCTGGGAGCTTTGACAGAGGGAACCACATGGGTTCAGAATGGCGTGGAACTGGAGTGTGCCCCTGCAGTTGCGGTCCCGCGTCCGTGTTCTATCGCCCCAAGCAGGGAAGCCCATCAAAGTAATGATTGGTCCGCCCTGGCTTTTGGCTGGAAGGGGGTTGTGTTGGACTTTGCCCTTTTTGCAGGGTCATCCCTGAACTTTTTGCCTTCCTCCTTGCCATTTTTCTGACATGGTGTTGATGGTTTTAGGACTCTGGGCACTTTAGCACTGCTGTCCAGTGTAAAGTGTGTGTGCTCTCTGTGGTAAACATGGTAAGATTGGTCTACACCTGTTTGGCGTATTTATCTTACCTGTCAGTCCCTTGTAAAGTGGTATCTCAGATACCCAGGGCCAGTAAATTAAGTGCTACTGGTGGGCTTGCAGCGCTGATTGCGCCACCCACCAAAGAAGCCTTTCAAACCTGTCTCAGGCCTCTGCCATTGCAGGGCCTGTGCGCGCAGTGTTACTGCCACTGTGACGTGACACCTAAAGTGTGTGCCACGTCTGTGACCCCCCCCTTTTTACTGCATGTCTGACACCCCTAAGGTAGGCCCTAGCTAGCCCTATGGGCAGGGTGCATTATAGGTGAAAGGTAGGACATGTACCTTAAGTGCGTGACATGTCCTGATGGTGACAAACAGTCATTTTGGTTTCTCACTGCTGTGAGGCTGCCCTCTCATAGGAATGCATTGGGGATTCCCTGATAAGTGTTTCAGTGGTAATTCCTGATATGAGAGGAGCAGCGTGGTCAAGTTTGGTATGTTTGGAATAGTAATAATAAATGCTGCGTAATGGTGTGCGCAGATTTATTATCACTATTTTAGAAATGCCACTTTTAGAAGTTGGCATTTCTGTGTGCTATGTATCTGCCTGCCTGATGTGTATTGCATGTCTGGCCTTGGAGTGACAGGGGCTGGTGAGGTGTGTGTGGCTCCAGGGAGGGCAGGGTGAGTCAGCACTAGGCTGAATAGGAGACCTGCATTTTTAGTAGTGGGAGGAGTAGTCCCCTGACCCTGAATAGGTCTGTGCCTGCCTAGGTGAATACTGGCTCCGCCCCCCTGTGGTGTGTCTGAGGACCGAGCCCCATCTGACAAAGAAGGGTGGAAGCCTGGTAAACAAAGTGCTTCAACACCCCCAGAACCAGTTGAGGCTGGTTCCCCAAGCCCTGTGCCAGGGCAGAACAAAGGGAAAATGAGTATAAGTACTGGGGCTGTGACCCCATGAAAGTGTGCTTCCTTGTGAGTTGGGACCTGCTGCTGCTGGGCCCCAGGAGGAACCGCCACGAGGGGCTGCCTCACTGCTGGAGGGCCCTGTGTGCTGGCCTGCCTGGGCCCAGCTTTGCCTTGCTGGAAATTCCTGGCTCTAGTGCCTCGTGCGCGCTATATCCTCCTCCCAGCTGCTCCAGGAGGAGAGGAGCGCTGGTGTCCTGAAAGTGCGGGCTGAGGGGTCTTTAGGGGGAATCCCGGCATGGGGGTACCCCTTGCTGCTGGGAAGTGCAGCGGGAGCCTACCCCGCCTTGTGGGTATTTTTGGTGACACACTGCCGATGTGTGGTGGAGCGGGAGCCCACCCCGCATTTGTGTGTATTTAAAAGCGGGAGCCCAGCCCGCATTTGCCGGAGAAGAGGAGCCGCCGCCGAGAGCGGCGACCCGAAAGCCAGGCAAGCTGCCTGGTTGGAGGCGGAGCCCGGAAGGGAGCGGGAGCCCACCCTGCATTGCCCATGCTGCAGAAGTGAAGCGGGAGCCTACCCCGCTGTTGGATGCCAGAGCCCTGTGCACTGATCTGAGTGCGTGACGAGCACTCCAGCGCTGCCCTGCAGAGTTTGGCTGGGCCCGGGGAGAAGAGCTCCAGCTTCGGTCCGCGGACCGGAAGTCAGGCAGTGGAAGGCCTGACGTTGGGCGGGGCTCTGCTCAGGAGACAGAGAGCCCCACGAGGAGAAGAGGCAAGGGAAGCGGAGAACAGAGACTGGCCGGTCGAGGCACATTGTCGGTGCCTGTCCCGCAGCATCAGAAGCTCCCTGAGAAGCCCCGGTGAGTGGGGCAGAGCGGAGCAGTGTTGGCGCTCCCTGAGGCACTAGTCGTGCCAGTGCTAATTTCTCTTTGGGGGCAATATTGTTTTTAGAGTCCCGGAGTGGGACTCAGGAGGCACTGCGGTGCCAGGGCTATTTCTCACAGCTGCACCGCGAGAGCTCGGGCAGCTGCAACACGGGGGCATTTTCAATTCTTGATGAGGAAGGTGTGAGACGCACCCCTCGCCCCTAGCGCACTGCACACAGTATTTTTGCTGCCCAGGCAGCCAAGGGGCTAGTGGAAGGTCCTATCTTTACGCCCTGACATTTTGGACAGAGGGCATTTGGGCCCCAAGGAAGGCCAGTTGGCCTGGGGTCATTTTGTGTTCTGGTGGGAGCGCAAATAGGATGAATGCACTGTGTTGGGGTTACTGTGGTGCATTACTAATGTGATGTTGTATAATGTGTTTATGCCTACAGAGGTTGCATAATGTGTTTATGCCTATGAGGTTTGTGCATAATGTGTTTATGCCTACGAGGTTTGTGCATAATGTGTTTTATGCCTAATGTGATGCAGACATAATGCGTTTATGTTGCTAATGCTAATGCTGAGTACAGTATTCTGCCAGTATTTACTGGTTGTGTTATACATTTGTTACTTGTGCTTTGTGATGGTTCTGACAGCGGCCCGATTGGCCCTGTCATGTATATAATCCCCTGTAAATTATTACCTGGTGCCAGTTGGCACAGTGTATATGTGTGATTATGATTCTAATGTGTTTTGGATAATACAAAGGCTATTTTTTATATAACCTTGTGTGGAGTTTCTTTTGTGGTGTGCCTAGTGTGTTGCTGCTGTGTGTGTGTGTTGCGCAAACGCTTTACACATTGCCTCTGGGATAAGCCTGACTGCTCGTGCCAAGCTACCAAGGGGGTGAGCAGAGGTTATCTTCAGCGTGTAACTCCCTTGCCCTGACTAGAGTGGTGCTTTCTGCCTGGCTTAGGGGCAAGCCCTAGCCAACCAGAAATCCCATATCTGTGGTAGATGAAAGCTCCTCACCCCTATCAAGTCAGAGATGGCCCATCCTGCCAACACCTATTCCCCCTTTTGTCTCACTGTCGAGGAGCAATACACAAAAATCAACTGTAAGGTATACCTAGTCATGTGACCCAGGATACAGGCTGCAGGCACCAAATGGTCAGGACAAGAAAATGTAAACTTTCTAAAAGTGGCATTTGCAGAACTGTGACTTAAAATCCAACTCTACAATTAAGGAGGGTTCTAAGTTACAATTCATTAGACACCAAACTTGACATTCCTACTTACCCCCAATTAAAAGTTAGTACTTATTATAAGTAATAAGGAAACCCAATGTTATCATATGGAAGAAGAAGGCCTTGCAATAGTGAAAAAAGGATGTGAGAGCTTTTTACTACGAGGACATGTAAAACTTAAAAGTATATGTACAAATGAAGGTGGCATGGTCAAGATGGCGGCCGGAGCAGACATGTCTGACTGAAGCTGTGCACCAAGCCCGCACAATCCTGCCTCACCAGGCCCTCAAAAACTCCCTGGGGCCGGCATTGTGAGCCGAGGACCATTTCTTGCTATTGTGGTGGAGGCGGAGATGAGCGATCAAGGGACCGATTATTAGCTATGGAGCTTGGCCATGGGAAGCACTTGTGAGTGCGATGAGTGACCTTGCTGCAGGGGATTCTCAGCTGTGTTCTGCAAGGGGCATGAATATCCTGCTGAGGAAAGGGATGGTGGAGATAATATTGCCCTTCCCTACCCCCCCGCTGCATACCACGGTACAACACAGGACCAGACCGCAAGCTTACGTGAGGGCTGCACCGCAGCTGAGAGTGTGCCCAGGCCTTAATTATTGATTTGCGGATCCTGCAGTGGGAGGTTCAAGCAGGCCCCTCTCCAAGGATGAGAGAGACACAACAAGTAGAGAGCACAGAGGGCTGCCTGGCTACCCGACGCAGGGTTCTAGGTAGGTCCTCACCCAACACAGACAGAGATACCTGGCAATTTATCTCTGCACCACAGACTGGAGGCCCCAGTGTGACTCTCCCCACAGTGTGCTGCAGAACATGCAACAATTGCTGCAAAAGACAAAACAGCCAAGAAGCGAGGTGTGGGTAACCTGAAAAAGAGGTACGCACTGTGGGGTAGGGGCCCCTGGGCCTTCACACTTCCTCCTTTCTTTCTCTACCAATTGCTGCTGCATCCCCCCGGACCCTTCTCGTAGAGAAACAGAACTCCAACAATGCTAATAGAGGCCTCACTAGCTCACTGACAACAAAGACACTCTGGCTGTGGCAAAAGACCATGGCGAAGCACGCATATGAGGGAGACTAGAACTGCTGGGCAGTATGGGGCCCGGACACTAGGGAGAGGATACTGGACCTAGCCTGATGGGAGGTGCGGGGAGGAAAACCTCAAACAAACTAAATGATAAGGCCTGGTGCAGTGAACTGTGCTAGGGGTCAGGAGAAGCTGGACATACTCCCACCCTCCCTCCTCTTTCCTACACCTGTTTTGCCTCTGGTACACAATGGTGAAACCTCAGAGCAACAGACAACTTCTGCCGGTATCAGATGAAGGGCCTGAGGCACCTGTGGCATCCCTCTCAGGGATTGGAATGATGTCCCAGCTGGAGGACATGTTTGGGGTACCACACAGAGCAGTTCACCAAAATACTGCAAGCCACCCAAGATACTAAATCCACTCTGGAGGTTAAAATAGACTTTGTTTCTTTGAAGATGTTTCTCTTATGGGCGGACCAACAGAGACTGGGCTCATGAGTAGATGACATGGAATCTACCCTCACTGTGCCGTGCCCCTCTCTCCAAGAGGTACAGTCCCAAGTGAAATCACTACAAGCAGATTTGAAGCGCCTGCAGCTGTGAACGGGGGATGCAGAGGGGCTGTCATGCCGCAACAATATACGCCTGGTGGGGTTCCCAGGAAAGGCAGAGGCACCCAATATGGAGCTATTTCTCGAACAATGGCTACTGATGACGATGCTGGCAGGACGGACTCCCAAGTTCTTCTCTATTGAATGGGCCCAATGGGTACCGGGATGACTTCCTCCACCAGGTGCTGACCCGCGCCCCTTGATTGCCCGATTACTGAACTACAGTGACAGAGACTTGCTACTACAGACCTTCCGATCCAGGGTCCTGTGTCATTGCGTGGGGGCAGTTGTGACCGCATACCCCAATGACAATGCGGAAGTCCAATACAGCAGCAGCAGTTCCTACATGAGGGTAAAGCAGCAGCTCCGCAAGATGAGCTTAAAGTATGCTTAGCTTTTCCTAGCCTGCCTGTAGGTGGTGGCGGATGTTGCCACTCGTTTTTTCTAAACTCCTGAGGAGGCGCCAGCCTGGATACTCGAGAAGGGGGGACTGGACCTCCCTGAAAGATCTCTGTCAGTTGAACACTGGGTTACTGAGGGACATAGAAAAGATGCAACAGTTACCCCAGACATCTCCCCGCCATGGAACAGGCAGCATACGAGAGGGTGTGTGTGGTGGCAGACATTCTACTACTCAGCCAGAACTCCGATGCTGCACTGACATCTGAGCGGGAAATGGATGCTGACTCTGGCTCTACTGGCCCAGAGGCACTGGCAGAAGATGGAAAGCGGGTACCGGGCCTGACTCCACGATTGGCTGAGACATCACCTGAGGGAGACAGTAATAATTGCACTGTGGGCGGTGGGTGGATTGTGTGCCTCTGGGGGGGTGGGTTGCTGGGCTTTTTGTTCTCTATGGTCTTGTACTCCTAAGCGCTCGCTGACTCATGTGAGAGTTGTAGCTGCACTAATGGAGCCAGATCCCGGGAACTTTGGGGACCAAATTATGTGCCAAGGGGCATACCAAATAATGATGGACCCTCGTCAGGTTACAACACAGAGTGCACTGCCTGATTGCAGAGAGTTGTGAGGTTCAGGTGGCAAGATTCGTCGTGCAGCGGTGGCTCAGTTCTGAGGGAGCTGCAGGGCAGCGATGCAGAGTCCTGCATTATCGTCAAATATGCCATCTACGAGGGGCTTGAGATGCGAAGTCCTGCACTGCCAATTGAGAATTCCTCCAATAACTTAATTCTGAGCATTCTGTATATAGATATAGCTATCGTACTCCATATTCACTGAGGGCCTGATTCACAGAACTAACTTACGTCAAAATCCTAAACTTACAACAATTTTGGTATTCACAGAATGAACTTACACATTTGGGTATTCACAGAATGAACTTACACATTTGGGTATTCACAGAATGAACTTACAACAATTTTGGTATTCACAGAATGAACTTACACATTGGGGTATTCACAGAATGAACTTACAACAATTTTGGTATTCACAGAATGAACTTACACATTTGGGTATTCACAGAATGAACTTACAACAATTTTGGTATTCACAGAATTAACTTACTCATTTTGGTATTCACAGAAGGCACTTACTCATCAATGAGTAAGTGCCTTCTGTGAATACCAAAATGTGTAAGTTACACAAAATGTGTAAGTTACACAAAATGAGTAAGTTACACAAAATGTGTAAGTTACACAAAATGTGTAAGTTACACAAAATGTGTAAGTGTCTTCTGTGAATTCCAAAATGAGTAAGTTTATTCTGTGAATACCAAAATGAGTAAGTTCATTCTGTGAATACCAAAATGGTAGTAAGTTTAGGATTTTGTCGTAAGTTAGTTCTGTGAATCGGGCCCTGAATGTCTATCCATGCCTTTCGAACAACACCTAGGGAATCACCCCTCCTTATAGCATGACGTTAAATTTGTTGTTAAACCCATTGCATTTCGTGCAGCATGTGCCCTTCCTCAGGGGTAACTGCAATGAGATAGATAACAAAAATCACCAGTCTATCTCGCTCAAAGTCGTGCTGTATCCATCAGATGGCACAGGTTCAACATCATCTCCTACATTGATGACACCCAGCTCACCGTCTCACTGTCCGAAGACCCATCCACCACCAGAGCCAACTTTCACAGATGCATGGTGAATGTTGCTGACTGGATGAAGGACTGCTGCATCAAACCCAAACACGGATAAGACAGAAGCCATCATCTTTAGGAACAACACCTTGCCATAGAACGACGCTTGGTGGCCCTCAGAACTCGGCCCGCCCCAACCAACCATGTCCGCAACCTCAGCATCATCCTGGACGGTAAGCTATTCATGAAGAAACAAGTCAATGCAGTCTCCTCCCCCTGCTTCCACACCCTTCGCTTACACCGCAAGATCTTCAGGTGATTCCCAGTCAACACCAGAAGAACCATCACGCAAGCCCTCAGCACCAGCAGACTAGACTTCAGAAACACACTCTACGAGGGAATCACTGCTCGCCTCCTGCAGAGACTCCAAACAATCCAAAACTCCCTTGAATGACCTTCATCACTCCCCACCTCAAGAAACTACACTGGCTCCCAATCCAGAAGAGATGCCAGTTCAAGATGCTGACCCACACTTACAAGGCACTGTACAACAAGGGACCAGCATACGTCAACAAAAGTCTCACCTTCCACCAACCAACGAGACACCTTCCTTCCGCTTCCCTCTCCCTCGCAGACACCCCACGGATCCATTGAACCAACAGCAGAGGACACTCCATCTCACACCTGGCCATCAAGGCATGGAACAACCGTCCCCTGCACCTGAGGATGCACCATCGCACCAACAATTCAGGACCTAGATGTTTGAATGATCTACCCACCTCACAACAGTCAACATTCTCCAGTGCCTCAAGACCCTCATGGGGGATTTGCTGCACTCTACAAATGTTTGAGTGATTGATTGATCACAAAAATGCTGGTTTTGCCCAGGCTACTATATCTGTTCTGTGCAGTGCTACTGTTGGTGCCGTTATACTTCTTCAAGGAACTGAACAAGCTGTTGTTGGACCTGATTTGGGGTCGGGATAGGAAAGGAGCAGCACTGATGACGACACAGCAACCACTGGAACAGGGCGGCCTGTAAGCTCCAGATGAAGAACTATACTACACGGCGACCCAACTGCAATGGCTGAGGTGCTGGTTCGGTACCGCGTCTTAAGCGGAGCGGGAGAATGTCTGGAAGTACTCTCGGGAGAACCGATACTGACGGCTGTGGCGTGACACTCGCCCGGTCTGCCCTGAGGGGAGAATGATGCGTGCAGCACATGCATGCTGGTGAAAATAGGGGAGAACACCTACCATTTGGACCCAATCGTGCAGCTGCCACCCTTAGTAGATTCATTTGGCCCGAGCGCAATGCACATTTGGAGGGAGGCAGAGGTACTGCAGGCAGAGGATGTTTATTATCAGGGGCTGATACAGCCCTTTCAGACCATGTGTAATGACTATGGAATCCCAGTTGGGCTCTTCCTGGACTACAGTGCTATTCGACGGGTGGTGGATGCACTGTGGGGAAGAGGGGTAGACGAACCAGAGACGTCACTCCTGCTACAGGTTCTGTTCATGCCTGAGGATGTCTGCGGGGCAGTCGCAGTGATATATGATGCATTGCACATTCAGCCATGCAGGACGGAACTGTTTATGTGGACAAAATGGATGACAGCACTGTGGTCTGACTTTACAGACAAGCAGTGGGAGAGGGTAGAGGCACATGTCAAGGGGATCTCCAGGATCCTGTGGTTCCATTACACGCAGTTTAATTACCTACATCAGACTTACCTGATACCACAAAGAATAAACTGGATATTCCCGGGAGCTTCTCCGGAGTTCCCATGGCGCTGCATGCAGCCTGCAGACTTTTACCACATGGTGTGGGTTTGCCCCGACCTTCAGTTGGCATGGAGGGAGGTGACAGAGACACTATCAGAGGTGGTTGAATAGGTGGTGCCTTTTGCCTCTGACTACTGCTTACTGGGCATTCTACCCACTCACAAGGGTGACAAATACACTAGCAGATTTATAGCACTCACTCTAATACTCCTTATGAGACAAACAGCAATGACATGGAAGGCCAACTGTGCCCCAGACGTAGGGCGCTGGTTCAGAGACCTCGTGCGATGTGTCAAGGTGGTGTTGACGGTATTGACAAACCTCCAAAGACATGAGACGGTGGGGAACAGACTACACAGTGTGGAACACGTACATCCTGAGGTTAGAAGTGAAGGGTGACGAGAGGCCACCTTGAAGGCGAACTGTTCTACTAATGCTTGTTGATTACTGCTGTCAACCAAGATATGTAAATTATGTTATCGCTCTGCACTGTACTTTGACTTTTTTCTGTATGCTTGCTGTGGGTCATCATGGACTGGTGGGAACCGACTCCGGTCGTGGATGATGGACTCAATGGTTTGCCCTGGTTTTCCAATGCCTAAGCTACTGTTATTGATGACATGGTCTTACCAAGGAGGGGGTAATGCTTCAGAGCCCGGGAAATGTGTTTAATTCAGGTGGCACCAAATGTATGCATTGAGTAAATGTCTACATTGTGACTACGGGTGAAGTGGGTTACTCCCCTTTGTTCGGTTCTACTGTGTGTTGCCAATATAAACTCCAAAATAGAGATTGAAAAACAAGTACATGTCCAAATGTTTATATAGATTTCACCCTGCTATATGGGCTGTTTAGGGCAAATGTTTATTTTGCCAGGTTGAAAAGCAGTTTCCAACTGTACATACAATGGCAGGCCTGAGGCATGTTGAAATGGCTACTTGAGTGTGTGGCACAATGAGTGCTGCAGGCCCACCAGTAGCATTTAATTTACAGGGCATGGGTACATGTAGCACCACTTTATAGGGACTTACAAGTAAATGAAATGTGCCAATTGAGTGTGACCCAATGTTACCATGTTTTAGGGAGTGAGCACACACACCTTAGCACTGGTTAGCAGTGGTAAAGTGCACAGAGTCCTAAGGCCAACAAAACATGATCAGCAAAAATGGAGGAGTAAGGCAAACAAAATTGGGGGGGAAGACCACCCTAAGCCTGACAATTCTAGCAAATGCTCCAAACGCTGCCTCCAGAATGATCTACTCCAGCTACTCCAGCTATGGCATCCCAAAATGGGCACAATATTCCAATTGTGGCCTTTGTAACTAGACACATTACCCGAATTATGGTATCCAGAACTGGACACATTACTCCAGATGTGCCCATGAGTATTTAAACCCAATGCATTTCTGGCTCGTGGCCCACGAAGCCCGAAATGCATTGGGTTTAAATAAACACTGCTTTGGATGAATTATGCATCTATACGTGTTCTTGATAGAGGTCCGGATGGGCACACCTTGAACATGAGAAACCTTTGAAAATTGCATGACACCCTACGTGTGGCTTAAATGGGATATAAGTGGAAAAGAGGATTAAAACAAAGAGTATATGGAGTAAAATGGAGTACAAGATATGGAGAAGAGTTGAATATGGACTATTGAGCTGTGCGACTGGGTTTGGGGTGAAATGTCGCCCCATACAATGTTTTCTTATATCTATGTGCCACCAGGGCAAGGCATAAACCCAGTGAGCACGCACCTTTGGATGAGTATTGAGGACAAATATGGATGAATTAAGAATTGACTAGGTGTGCATCCCAACATAGATGATAACTTTAGAAAGTTGCCACACTGTTGCCCAAGTTTTCCAGTGACAGTTTACGGTTGTTGTCCATGAGATGGGAAGTCACACAATCACACCATATAATAAACGTAGTAATTCACTAATCATATCAGTTCTATGCCATCTGGCATACATTTTCCCAAAGAGCCAATTAGGCCTATAGCCTTCATCATTGGTTTGTCACCATAATAAACCAAGACCTACTGAGTTCTGCATACGCTTTCCAAAAAGGCAACCCTCAGGATTACTGTCAGAAAACTATAAATATACACAAAATTGCAGTTAGTAAAACAATATTCAATCCCTCTTAAGATGGTAAATAGGATGATCAAAATGCAAGTCTTCTGCCTGCAGGGTTTGTCAGAGGGGGAACCAATAGCAAAATTATTGTCTACTACATTATTCTGTGACGATCCATATAACGCAATACCTTTAATACAGTGTAATGACCATCTACCCTTAAGGGCATGGTGGCTTTAAACAAGCTTTTCAAAGTAAATAAGTCAGGACTACTGTGTTTAGCATAAAGTTCTTAATTAAATTATAGTACCTATTATTTTATCGTACCTATGACACTTTTTTAAATGAGCCAAACAGGCCTGTAACCTTTATCACTGGCTTGTCACCTTAACCAGCTCAGTCCTGCTATGTTCAGCATAAGCTTTCACACAGAGGAAAAAGGGCAAAACACACACTATTTTTCAGCAGAAGCACACAACGTCTGCTCAAACAAAATCTGTACTCATGAGAATCAACATTTGGGTGGTGCCAAAACCCCTCTCCTAAAGCTAAAAATATGTTTTAATTTCTTTTACTTTTGAAAAACTATTGTGGGTTTGTTTATTAATTTGTCAAGATGAAGTAAATATTTTGGAAGTTTTAAAAAAATATAAAATAGTATATTCTTGTTTTATAATTTATATTTTTCATTACTTATGCTTTCTATTTTTCTTTTAAAGATTTTCTCTATTTTTTTTAATGGTTTTTTTTAGATGTAATTGGTAAAAAGCTATTACATATGTTTAATGCATATATAAAATTTTGAAAGTTTAAATTATTTTATTTAAAATATAAATAAAGATTGTTTAAAAACTTTTTAAAATAGGTAAATACAATATTTAATTTAGAAAAATAAAATAATAATAACTTAAATATAACATTTGCATGTATTTTTGTGAATATTTTAAAATTATTTTTACATGTATCGTATAGGTATTTGTTTGTAAAGTTGGCACCTTTTGTTAAGTTTAAAAGCAGGTTTGATTTTGGGTAGATGTGGCTGTTTTTAGAGAATATGAAATATAAATATTCTTTCAAAACTTCCCTAAAATAATTAAAAATAGAATGGGAATATTAAATGTGAACCCCTTTAGTGTCCAACACCTTCCACAAAATGGCCTAAATTGAAGTGGGGATAGTAAATCTGATCCTTTTAGTGTCTAACACATTCCACAAAATGGCTTAGATTGGAGTGAGAATAGTAAATCTGGCCCCTTTAGTGTCCAACACCTTCCGCAAAATGGCTTACATTCAATTTAGAATAGTAAATGTGTCCATTTTAGTGCCCAACACCTTCGCAAAATGTTTAGATTGGAGTGGGAATAGTACATCTGACCAGTTAGTGTCCAACACCTTCTCCAAAATGTCCTGAATTGGAGTTGGAATATTAAATCTGGCCCCTTTATTTTCAAACACCTTCCACATAATGTCTTAGATTGGAAACAGTAAATATGACCCTTTGGTGCCCATCACCTTCTTTAAAATGTCTTGGATTAAAGTGAGAATAGCAAATGTGGCCACTTTGGTGTCCAACAGTTTCCCAAAATGGCTTTGATTGGAGTGAAAATAGTAGATCAAACCCTTTAATGGCCAACAACTTCTCCAAAATGGCTTAGATTGGAGTTGCAATATTAACTCTGGCACCTTTTGTGTCCAAAATCTTCCCCAAAATGGCTTAGATTGGAGTGGGCCAAGTAAATGCTCTTTACTGTTCAATACCATCCCTAAAATGGCTTAGATTGTAGTGGGAACAGTAAATCTGATATTTTACTCTCTAACACCTTCTCCACTATAATTACATTAGAGTCTTTATAGTTTAATTTCATTATTTTAATGTCAATCTTAGTGGAACTTTTAACATAAATGTGTATACTAGTTCTAAAGACAAAGTATTACATTGTTTCAAGTAATGTGGTCAGTAATGTTTGCTTTTTCAGAATAAACAATAGATTTCAATAGGTTCACATATACTTTGTTGATAAGTGTTTCAATAGTTGTTGCATTTAGGTTTATGTACTTTATTATGAATGCATACTTTTATTTACAGATACAACAGTAAAATACATTTTTACATTTTTTTGTGAATTGACATACATTTATATATTTGTTTTAAAAATTATAAACATATTGTATGGTAATTTTTAAGAACACGTGATTATGCCCTACACCTGTTTGTATGTTGTTTCATACATTTTATAGCATAGTTTTTTTTACATCTACATTTTTTAAAAGTACATTGTATATCAACATTTTGTGAACAATATATTTTTAATATATATTAATCAGAACTATTGATTAATACTATTTATAGTACTTATTGCACATTTTATGAATAATTTTATATTTGTTTGCTACATTTTTAATGTTAAATCACATTTTAAACACTTTTTAAACATATTCGTTTAATATTTTTTTATATTTATTTTTACATCCTATTGATTTATACAGAAACTTAGGGCCTGATTACGATAATGGCGGGGTGTCTCAAATCGTCGTGTTTTTGGTGGTTTGACCACCGCCCTCTCAGTGGTCCGACCACCTGATTACGATCTGAGTAGTGACACCACCACAAGACCACCGCCACCTCTGATACTTCTGCTCCAGAGGCAGGAGAGTCAGAGGTGGCCCATTGAGGGGTTCCCGCAAGACTAATTATGACCTGCCTTTCCGATGACTTTTTCCTGGCAGGGATACAACCACGTGCACTGTTTAAGATTGAGGCTCAGAAATAAATGCATTTCTCAGGCCTTCATTCTTGAGGAATACCAATGTGGTATTCTAGCACCTGGAATTACCAATGATACCACCAGCAACTATAATTCTAGAATGCATGAATGCGTGGTATCTCACGTTTTTCCTGAGGGTGTCAAAATAAATGGGGGATTACTGTTTGAAATGAATTTTCCACACCAGAGTTCTCCCACTCTTTCCCCTTTTTTCACCAGTTTCCCACCATGGAATTTTACCTGCATGTTACCTTTTCTGGTGAAATGTTTTGAAGAAAGAAATACGCTATAACTATGTATCTTTCATTTTCTGATTCAACCTGAAGCTACACTTAGAGTAAAGTCAGAAAATTCTATGAAAAAGGGTCCGACTGTAAAGCGCTGCAATGCCTTTGGGTCAGGTTCACACTATATCTCACAGCGAAATGTACCGCCATCATGTCACCGCTGCTGTAAAACCGCAGGCCCCGTGGGTAACTCCTAATATGGCAGGCGGTGAGGCCGGCTACTTGGCAGAGTACTCGGTCCCACCACCGCGGCGGTTTGGCGGTCTGATCACTAAATTCATAATCGGGCCCTAGGTTTTTTTTAATTTTCATTTTGCAGCAATTCTTTTACCATTAGCTATATTTGCATTCTAGCTACATCACTGTTAGGAGATTTAGGTTTCTGCTGGTCATGGTTCCGTGCTGCTGCTCTACAGATAATATAAGTCCAATTTTTAGTTACTATTTTGTGCTGTTGGGTTGGGGGATGTGGGTGGTGTAGTAAGTGTACAGTGATGTGTTAGTTTATATAGGGTGTCTGTTTTAGTGTTAGTCTGTTTTTTGGTGTTATGTAATGTAGTGCAGTAGGCCTTACTATAGTTTGCGTAGTGTAGTTATTGTTATTATATGAATAATGTTTGCAAAGCATTGTTATATTTGTTTGTATTTATTTGGAGTGTATCTTATGTTAGGGTGGGTATGTTATGCATTTTACATGGATTTGTTTCAAGCTAAACATTTTCTTGATTTTTTTTATATGTTTAGCATTCATTTTTAAATTCCTTTTATTTTTTTGTTGTCCTAGAGCATTTTTTAAATACTTCGCTTTCCGTTTTTTATGTTTCCTTCAGAATATGGATTATTTCTGTTGATTCATTTTTTAGATATATGATTTTTGCATTTTAGGGGAGTTCTTTTTTCCAACTGTTGTGGATTTGTTTTTTCTGGAATGGAGGCAGATCATGGGATTCAGCTGCAAAACCTTTGGCGGTTAATATTTGTTATTCTGAAAATTATTTATTTGTATATGTATACTAATGAAATGTATTTTTTATGTATGTGTTGTAAATGCTTGTTGGTTTCAAATGTATTTATATGTTATGTTACTGTTTTAGAACATGCATCTCTTTATTGCTTTCATGTTAAATTATTTTTATCTGTCTTTTTGGATTTTTTTTAATTTATATTTGTTATATAGACTGATTTATAAAGATAATTTAAGCAATAAATGTAATTAAACATAAGTTCTTTTTGAAAGACCACTTTGTGGGAGGGCAACATATTTTCACATTCCTTATGCAAATGTCAGTGGCAATTTTGCTGTAATCACTTCTAATCCAAAGATTATAATCAAAGTCAATTCTTGGTGCAAAGAATTGATTCTCCAAGTGCTGGAATTTTTTCAAAGGTTCTTTTGTTCTTATGCCAATTACAATCTTTTGTTGTTGGACAGGCCCAGCCAACGCGTTTTGTCCCTAAATAGAAGTTCCTCAGGGCCTAAAAAATACATATATACAATAATCAACACCTTCATAATATACTCCTTTAAAATCATTTTCACTTTTTTTACATTTTTCTTTTTCCATTTTTTTCCATTTTATATATTTTATTCTTATATTTGTTTGCGAGATATTTCATTTTTTATATAAAAGGTTAAAGTATGTGCCTTATGCACATGGATTACCATTTCATCCAAATTTGCCCAACTCTACATTTGTTATTCAAAATTCTTATTCTCACATTAATCCCATGCACCTCCAAACCCAAATAATTAACAGTGATCACAGTGATTACAACTGAACAATTTATTATTATTATATTTTGTATTTCCCTATTTCACTATGGAAAACAGCATTTATGCATTTCATGAAGACAGGAGGACAAATCCATTACTAACAACAAGGGCCTGATTACAACTTTGGCGGTGCGCCGCTGGGTCCGCCCCACCACTACACCGCCGAAGCCATGGTCAGTTTCCTCCTGTCTGGTGGGCTGATTTTTGCTGTTCCCACAGCGGTGCCTATGAACATGGGCACTGCAATGGAATGCCAAAAACTGTTCCTGCACGGCATGGACATGCATAACCGTGCAGAGGAGGCACAGGGGGCCCTGCAGGGCCCCCTTTGTTTCCTCTCCGCCATGGTGTTCATGGAGTAGGAACCTCCATGACTCCGCAGGTGGTGAGTTAACTCGTAATATGCTTGGCGGGACCACGGTGGGTCAGCCAAGCATATTGTGGCATCCTGACCACTGCAACACCACCAGGGAACGGTGGTTCCTTGCCGGCTGCAGCAGGTCTGTGGTGGTCTGACCACCTGGATGTAAGAGGACGGTCGGGAGACTGCCACCGTCGCGCCCCCACTGGTCTGGTGGTCTGTGGACCCCCATACTCATAATTGGGCCCTAAGTGTTCATAGTTAAACTTCATCTATCCCTTTCTCTTCAATTCCACTCTAATTGTATTAATTGATAAAGAAAAGTAAACAGTCTTACACTCACTTATCTTTATCCACACTCTTCTTAACATTGCATTTTTTAAACCCTGAAATTTTGTTTCCATGTACTTATTTTACCCTTCTTTTTTCCTCTTTCTCTTTTTCCTTCATACACCTGTCAGGCTTGACATTTTCTTAAAACAACCACACTATTTACGTAACCTTTTATATAAAAAACAAAAAATCTATCAAAAAATTTAGGAATAATACATCTAAAATTTTAAAAATGAAAAGAGAAAAATGTAAAAAATGTGAAAATGGTTTTAAAGGAGTAAATTATGGAGCTGTTGATTATTGTATGTATGTATTTTTTAGGCCCTGATGAAGTCCCATATAGGGATGAAACGTGTTGGCTGGGTCTGCCCAACAACAAAAGATTGGAATTGACATAAAAATAAAATAACCAGCACTTGGTGAATCAATTCTTTGCACCAAAAATTGACTTTGATTATACTCTTTGGATTAGAAGTGATTACAACAAAATTGCCATGGTCATTTGCATAAGGAATGTGATAATATCTTGCCCTTCCACAAAGTTTTTTTTAGGAGTTGATGATAGTTTTTGCAGGCAATCAAACGCTTGGGAGTTGTCACAAGGAAAAGAGAATTCAGGACACTGACCGGTGCAGTCTTGAGAAACACTACTGCCTTCCTTTTTGTATATAAGTTGTTTGTCTTTGTTGGTTTCTGTTTCCTGCATTATTAGGTGGATAATAGTAGTGTAATATCACGGTTTCGTGGTACTTTAGTAGTTTGCTATTTACAAGGAGTTTTACTTGAATTGTAGCATTTCGTTAATTTCTTTGGTCTTTTGATATGTTTTAAGTTCAATGTGGTTTACAGAGTGTTCTATTTGTAGTTTTTGTAGGTATGTTCTTCTTAGAGGATTTTTTTAGGAATTTTTGTACGGTAGGGTGGCTTCTGCCTAATGTGGCTTGGAAGCCATTGCGCCATCCAACCACTGCATTGTTAGTTTTGCTTTTTGAGTCATGCTGTCTGATATATTCCATAATGGTATTTGAATCTTTAGTTGCCATCTGTGGCCCAAATGGTGCATTTTGTTAACCCGAGTGTATTCAAAATAGTCCATTAGGGACTAAGGGACCGATTACGATGGCGGTCAGACCGCACACCGACAGGCAATTGGTGGCAGTCCGACTGCCTACAGCCTTTCGGTCCTACTGCCGGACTATAGTCATGGAGGTCGGACCCACAGCGGTGGGGGGAAGACCGCCGCCTCCGAGAAGATCAGCGATCCTGACGGAGCAACAGTCGGAATCATAGCCATGAATGGCGGCAGTGCCGAGACAGACACCACCATCAGGATTACGATTTCTTTTTCTGACTGCCTTTTCATGTCGGGAAGTCCGCCATAAAAAGGCTGTTGGAAATGGAATTTGGGGGCCCCAAATATCGTGGGCCACTGTAAAGTGGCCCTAGGGGCACATGTAGTGTCCCCACTCACCTACATGCACCATGTGCCATGCACCACATGGTGCATGGCACACAGTGCATACAGGCGCAGGAGGTGCCCTTTATCATGGCAGCATGTGCTGTGGCCCTTTTCCTTGGCCTCAGCACAAGCCACCATGATAAGGAGCACTTTTTGACCGCCAGCATGGTAGTCGCATCGTAATGCGGCAGTCGGACCACCCCCTGCTTGTCGGGCAGTCTACTGACTGCCTCAGTAGCGGGCAGCGGTACGACGGACCACCATTGTAATCGGCCCCTTAGTTTTAGTTTGTGTCTTTGGTGGTAGGAGGATTCTTTTAGGATGTTGTAGTGGTTAGCTACTTCAGTTACAGGTACATATGGTAGGGCTAGTAATGTTTTTATTTCAAAGGTGAACTGGCTGTTTGTTGCATATTCTAGACATAGTGCAGATTTCTAGAGGTGTCTTTAAATGCTTTGATTACAATCGTAATAGCAGCCTTGTATGGATGTCTGTGGGTAGATTTGTTAAATTGTATTATTGCCTGTCCAAAGTTTATACTTATTTTTGGGGATAGTAAATGTTAGTTTTTATTTTGATTTGGTTTAGTAGTTCATAGTATGTAGTGTTTTGCTTGTTAGGTAGGACTGCGTAAATTAAGGGCATGTTACTGTTATGATATTCACTATGTTTATATCTGTGTGAATGGAGGAAGGCACAATTTAAAATTGCATCCATCATTCATATTTGGCATAGGATTAATCTAAGTAGTAATTTTCTGTTACATAGACTATTATTCTCCTGTTGTTATTGTTACTATCGTTCAGGAGGTAGGGGTCTTTATTATGTGTTGAAGTTAGGTTTTCTGAAATGTGATTGGCCTGGTATCTTCTAGGAGCAGCAGGGGTTTGTGTTGTGGCTTTTCCTGTTTGTACTATTGGTCTTTTTAAATTAAGGATTGCAGGCTGTTAGCCTGTAATGTACTCAGCAACATGAGGCAGTTTATGGTTTTATTTAAAATTATTCCTGTGGCTTCCTGGGTGCTAATGCTTGCTTCCCTGATGTCCTACAAAACATGCCTTACTTCTATCTATGTTACATTTGGGGGGGGGGGGTGGTTGTGTTCTCTAATGCTAATAATAATATCATCTTTAGTTGCAGCCCTTCCATAACAAGATTTAGAATAATATTTGGTACATTTGCAATTTATATTCTCAGAGCTCGTGCACTCATGGTGGTATTTGTATGTGTAACCCTTGTGTAATAGCAATTGTTCGTCCTTCTGGGAAGTGATGTGAGTGGCTCTTAGTGCCATTTTTCTGAAAAATTTAGAGGTATACATTAATTACTTTGTGTTAAAAATACAAATGTATTTTTAATTATAGTTTTTAATTACATGTTTACTTTTAATATTTTCTACTTACATACTTGCTGTCCTTTTAAAGGGCAACATTTTTCTTTAGTTTCTGTTATATTTAGTGGATATGTGGTTCTGTTGGGGGGGCTTTCCTGTTGGGTATAAAATATTTGTTTTAGTTACACATTTAAAATACAGTTTTATTTAGTTTTGATATGTTTGTGAGTTACTTTTCATTTGAATGTTTAGGGGTTGTTGTTTGTTTCACATTGTATTACATTTAATTACTTTTAAAGTGTCCTTGTTGAGTTTCAAGTAGGTCCTTGTTGAGTTTAGCATTTCGGAAGTTGTTGTTGTTGGTCAACAGAATGGCATTCTCTTCTGTAATTTTCTAATCTTACCTAATGCTTGTAGATGTAAATAGAAAGATAGATTTTAGTTCTATATTTTAAATTAAGCAGTGAATAATTATTTTAGGGTACTTTTAAGTTGGTGAGATTATATTACTTTCTTTTCCAGGTAGCTGGTCATTTTTGGTAATGGTTTTCTGTCTAGATTGAGGCAGAGTGTTGGTTTCTTCTAGGTGTAGTGTTTTGTGCTGAACAATGTACCTGCTTTTACTCTTTTATAGTGTTAGTTTCATTAGTTAAAGAGATTCACTAGGTTCTTTGCTTCATATTAAAATGTATTGGTTACTTTTTATGAAGTTTGATTTCTTTCAATTTGCTCCATATATGGTGTACCCTAATTAATAGTTAAGTGTAACTATTATATGTGTGCATTTATTGATATTTATTATTTTAACATGTATTTTTATTTTAATACTATTTTAGTAGGTAATATTTTTTGTAGTTATGTCATATTAGTATTTTATATTATTGTAATGTTTAATTGGGTTAATTTGTTGTATATTTATTCTAGATGTATTGCGAATAAACATGTTTTTATTAATTTTTATATTCAATTATTGATTCGCATGTCAAGTAAAAATTGTTAATTGTTTTTATTTGTGTTGTATGAATTATGTTTTTTTATGTAATTATAAATTCTGTAATTTTTATTTTAAATTATTTTAGTAATGTTATTGTAGTCAAAAATGTTAATTTTGATATTTTTATTATTTTCTATATGTTCAATGTCTTGACAATATTCTGTTTCTTGATACTCTTGTGTTCAATAATGGGCATTTTAGATATTTTTACAGTGATATTTTAGTTGACAATATTTCTGTATTTCTTTTTTAAGCATAGGGTGCAGATATTAAGGTCAATAATATTTTTGGCAATATTTTGTTATTTGATATTGTGTTGACATTGTGTCATATAACCAGACTGGACTACAGACCTTTGGGAAATTGTCCCATTTATTTCAGACAATATGGGTTGCCACAGTTCCAATGTTTGTTTTTAAAGTCTCGATTGACAATGCAGCTGTTACCTGGCCTTGGGCCAGAGGTATAAGCATTAGGAATAGCGATTTCTTAATTGTGATTCACTCTGAATCGCAATTAGGAAATCAGTAGTCTTAATGTATGAAACTCTATTGAGTTCCATTAGCGATTCCTAGTGGGTTCCAAATAGACTTACCACATGCAGGTAAGGTGCAATTTGCGACCCATTAGGAATCACAGCCATCACAGGATGGTGGCCTTCTGAGGTCAGCAGACCACCATGTCTGAGATTGCTTTTTAATAAAGCAATCTTTTTTTTTTATTTTATTTTTTTTAAATACAGCCCAGTTTTCTTAAAATAGAAAACATTCAACTTTGCAGTTCCATCTTTTTTTTTAAGTGATCCACTGGACGACTGCCTGTACTTAAAAAATATTTTTTTAATATTCTCAAAAGGGGAAGAGGTCCCCAAGGGAGGAGGGTGAAGTATTACTGTTTTGCAACCGGAATTTGGTCACAAAACATTAATAGATACCATTCTGATTCAGTATTTGGGAGGGACGCCACTTCAAATGGCGAATCGGTGTTTGGTAACAAATGCAAACTGCGATTCGGTAACAAGATAGCGAATAACAATTTGCCTTTTGTACATTGGTAAAATCTTTTTTGCGGTGGCAAATGGATCAATTCTTTGAATCCGACAGTTTGTGACCACAAAAATGCTTTGTACATCAGGCCACTCATGTGTTCAAAAGAAAAAGAGTGTTAAGAAGCACTACTGAAAAGGCAGCTTTGGCTCCCCCCACCGCCAAAATGTTGATTATCTGGAGCTCATAATTTGATTTGACAGAAGTTGTGTACTTGCTCTGAAAAAGAGTGCTTGCATTGCAGCGATTGAGCTCAAGACAGTAGGCCAATGATCAAGGCTGTAGGCATTATTGGTTGTTTGGAAAAGGTTATGTCAGATGCAATAGTTCCACTCTTTATGTTTATTATTTTTTTTTAAAAGCTACGAGAAAGGCAACAGGCCTGAATTATTTATTTTGAAAAGCATATGTTGAAGCTAATAGGCCTTTATGGAGTGTTCATATCAATTGTTCTTTATTCAGTTGATCTTAACCATAAAAGAATATAAAAACACGATAATATTAAACATGCTTAATAAATTAAAAGATCCATGAAATTACAGTATATATATATATTAAGAAACTGAAACAAACAGGTCTATAATATGCATTCCCTAATGAAAATACACAGGATTTAAGAGCTTTCCTAATATTAATACCGGCCTGAATACAATTTACAAGAGCCAGTGCAATAAGTGGGAAGGGAAGAGTCTGCAAAAAGATCAAGGCGGGGTGGCACCGTCTCAGATTTGCAACATGAAGTATTGGCACCAAATATCTTTTCCTTGGGCTTGTGTAAAAATTGCAAAACAGGATCAAATGCAAGGTGATACATTGTCAAAGGGCATTTTGGACAATAAGTATGTTATGCCCCCTCCTGGTGGACACAATACCAGGAAATGTACCAAGTTGAGCCTAAAATGAGTCAAGGAAAACTTTGCCTGAGAACTCATCACATACAAAAGATAAGGTTCAATTCAACTACCAAAGGAGTCGAAAAAATGATACGTGACAACACCGTTGAATTACACAGCTCAATCCATATTTGAGAGCTTGTAGCAAATTTCTAAAAAAGTCACTTTATAGAGTCTTTTGTGTATTTATTTAATGATTCTGGTCTGTCAAAGAACTCTCCAGTCCCTATTTTATCAAATGTGTCTAAGAAACCTGACCGAGGTTACTCCTCCGTTGTCAACTGACCTGCAATCCATTAATATGGCTCTAGTTAGCCCTGCCTCTGGTTTCACAGAAATGCCATCTCTTAACAACAGGGACTGAGGGCCAGATGTAGTAAGCCAAATTGCGTTCGCAAACGCTGAAATTCGCAGCATTTCAGCGTTTGCAATCGCAATTCAGCTGTGTGCAATGTAGGAAGGCAAATACCTACTCGCAAATTAAGGAATCGCACAAATTGCGATTCCTTATTTTGCGCAATCATTTAGAGAATCGCAATTTGCGATTCCCTAAATGCTATGCTAGTAGGCATCGCAAATTGCGATATTGCCTTAAGGAATCAAGCAAATTACCACCAACTTCAAGTTGGTGGTAATTTGCGATTTCCTTTAAAAAAACACTTTTTGGCTTTATTCAAAGTGCCATGTGGCACACATACATGCCCTTCGGGCATGTATGTGCGCCACATGTGCACACATGCACATTTCAGGGGTGCAACAGGGTGTCCCTTTGGAACCCTTGCAGCCTTGAAATTGCGCACGCAATTTGCGAGTACCTATTGGGTACTCGCTAATTGCGTGCGCAATTCCCATTCATTCCTATGGGCCTCCTACATGCGATTCCTACATACATTCCATTTTGCGAGTACTTAATAGCGATTCGCTAAAAATCGCTATTAAGGACTCGCAAAACTGATTTTACCTACATCTGGCCCTTAATCTTGCAATCCGCTGGTTTGTGACCTTTATTTACTGCATTACTCCATGACAGAGATTTGTTCACAAAAATCTCCAAATATTGCAAAGTAATAACTGAACTCTGTTAAATGCCAACAATTTTTTTATTTTATTTTATTGAGCAGAATGCCATCATATAGGATAAATCATAAATAAAAACCATATTCCAAACCACGTAAACTTCATGTTTCAAACACCATATTTTAACGATCCTACATGTACATTAGTTTATGACCCTGATTCCCATATAGCTTATTTCCAATATTTTAACTAAATTATATCGGATCCTGTTGGGTCTTATTGCCATGTCCTAATGCCGACAAAATGGGCGCACACCGTCATTACTAAAGTGCAAGTGCCAATTCCTGATACAAAATGCAAAAGAAGAAAGTATGTGCAAAAGAGCAAATAAAGCAGCAATCCATTATTGCATTAGATCACTTTACATCACATTATCATATAATTTTACTAAAAAACATTAGGCAAGTACAGATTCCTGATCCAAAACGTCAAAATTCGACATGTGCAAAAAAGCACAGAGCAAGCTGTAGTCACCTTGATTTCGCTTATTGACACCTAACCAGCATACATATAAATCAAAAACCTCCAGTACCGCTTCTCCCCTTCCTTCATTACTAAAGTGCTCCAGTGCTTTCTGAAAACAATTCATCAGCAGCCAAAGTAAGAAAATATTGCATGCTATATGTTTCTCGAAAGTGCTACCATACTCGATTGCCTTCATCAATCTGTTAGGCCCTTCTATGCTGCACGAGAAATAATTTTCAACAGCACTTGATCAATTGGGGACACCCCTGGGATCCGCCTGCTATGATGTTACTTTGTGCTGGGTTAGATTCTTCAACGGTGCCCATACAGCAAGATATTTATTTCAAGCTACCCATCCTCCTGGCATACGCTTCTTCCAACCGCCCTGTTCTTTGTAGCTTCTCCATCCACATCTTGCAAGTCTGAACTGTGATTGTGCACCAGCTTTGTAATATCAATGATATGGCCACAGCTAGAGATGCTACAATAAAATTCTGAGTATATTTATCTAGCCGCGAGGTCTGACTATATACCCCAAACAGTACTAACGTTGCTTCTGTCTGTCTGTAACACAGTTTGAGTACCTTGGCTTAGTTCATGAAAGATCGCCATCCATAGTTGCAACAGCTTGGGACACTCAAAGAAAATATGTAGCCAATCCCCTTTTCCCTCTTGGGTGCATCTAAAACATGTATTAGAAATAGTTGGAAACACTTTTTCTTTGCCTCTTTTCTCTTTCTTTTGCCTCTTTTCTCTTTCTTTTGCCTCTTATCTCTATCTTTTGCCTCTTTCTATTTTCCCTTTTTTCCTCTGCTTAGCGCCCTCTTCCCGCATTCCCTGCCGCTGCTGCCCCCGCGGCCCATCCCCCCCAGCGTGTCACTCCTGTTCCTGCCCCCGCCTCCCAGCTGATCGCCCTCCCCCAACCCCTACTTAATGGCACCTGCTGCGCGGAAAGAAGAGCAAGACCTCTGACCTTCCTGGTCAGTGTCACTGCTCTCCCCCATACAGCTCCATCGTTAAGGGTCTACCCTTGAGCCCGAGCTCCTTACCAGGTAGGTGTTCAAGGCACTACTCCACCCGCAGGCTCCTGCCTTCACCTCATTCCTGGTGGTCTAGTGGAAGAGCACCCTGCTATTCCGCTCTGTTCTTTGTTCTCTTTTGCCTCTTTTCTCGTTTGCCTCTTTTCTCTCTTTCCTCTTTTCCTTTACCCTTTGCCCTTTTCTCTTTTCCTTTGCCTCTTTTCTCTTTCTTTTGCCTCTTTTCTCTTTTTCTTTCTTTTGCCTCTTTCTCTTTTCCCTTTTTTCTTCTGCTTCGCACCCTCTTCCTGCACTCCCCGCCGCTGCTGCTCCTGCGGCCCCTCCCCCACAGCGTATCGCTCCCGCTTCCCGGCTGACCGCCCTCCACCCGACCCCTACTTAATGGCGGGTGCTGCGCGCCGAAGGCACACCAAAGGCAAGCCCGTCTGCGCCTGTCCGCGACCCGACCAAGACCAGCGCCAGGGACCCTGGACTCTCAACCCTCTGCCGTTACAACCCCTTTACCCTCCATGCCCTCAACCCCGGACGCAGCAACAATTGCCAGCTCTCGACGCCGAGCAACACCCAAGGTCCGTTCTCCTACCAACACTGCCTCCACACCTTCACCCACCTCCGGACCTCAGCAGTAGCCCCCAGCCCAATGGACGCCAGCCTGCACAAACTACTGAACTGCATTTTTCTCAACGTATGCTCCCTGCACAGACATGCGTAGAAATCTGGGACCTCCTCAAAACTCACACGCCCGACATCGCCTTCCTCACAGAGACCTGGACCAACGCCAGCTCCACACCTGACATCGCAACCGCCATCCCCGACGAATACAAGATCCTGAGAAAAGACCTCCCCACCCGCCCAGGAGGAGGCCTCGCCATCATCCACAAAAGCTTCCTTCGGTTGACAACCACCGACTCGGACGATGCCTCGCCCCCCATGGAACAAATCCACTTCCAGATCCAGACCAACCCCAGAACGACGCTCCGTGGAACACTCATCTACAGAACGACTGGCCCCCGCGCTCCGTTCACCAACGCCATCGCTGACCTCATTGCACCCCACGCCCTCGGCTCCACAGACTACATACTACTCGGAGACCTAAACTTACACCTGAACAACCACAATGACCCCAAAACCACTGCGCTCCTAGAGAACCTCACCAACATAGGACTGAAGCAATTTGTATCCGCTCCCACTCACTCAGCGGGACACACACTTGACCCCGTCTTCACAGGCTGTAACAGCAGCTTCTTCAGCCACCCCACGGAACTGCTATGGACTGACCACCACTGCATCCATTTCTCCTTCAGTAAACCCACCGCACACAAGCATGTGCGCCGCCTCCCATGCAGAATCTGGAACAAAGTCTTCGAAGAACACCTCACCTCCACCCTCACCTTCACTCCACCCCCAACCAAGACAGACGCCAACAACGCAGCAAGCAACCTCCACCAATGGATCGCCAACTGTGCCGACACACTCACCCCCCTCCAGAACACTACTAGACGACACAACAAGAAAGCAAGTTGGTTCACCATGGCCCTCCAAGAATCCAAACGCTCCTGCTCACGACTGGAAAAGACGTGGAGAAACAGCGAAACTCCAGAAGCACGCACCGCCTACAAAACAGCCACCATGGCACACCACAAACTCATCAAATCCACAAAGAAGAACTTCCTACAAGACAGAATCCTCTGCAATGCCCACAACTCAAAGGGACTGTTCTCCATCAGACAGGAATAAGCCAAACCCAACAGCGAAACAACTGACGTTCCTTCCTCCCAAGACCTCTGCAACAGACTCAGCTCCTTCTTTCACCTCAAGATCAAGAAGCTCTACGACGACTTAGACAACCAAGACCTCTGCACCACCCCACCCCCAGCGACACCATCCAACAGCCCCTACTTACCTGGACCCCACTCACGACAGAAGACACCCTGAAGACCATGAAGAGCATCCACTCTGGAGCACCTTCAGACCCCTGCCCGCCGCACATCTTCCACAGGGCTGCCACAGCCATCGCACTCGAGCTACATCACACCATCAACTGCTCCCTCGAGACCCCTACATTCCCTGACAACTGGAGTGCGCCGAAGTCAACCCCCTTCTAAAGAAACCCTATGCAGACCTGATGGACCTCAAGAACTTCAGGCCCATCTCACTGCTTCCCTTCAGAGCCAAGGTCATCGAACAGGCCGTCACACCCAGCTATCACACTTCATCGAAGCCAACAACATCCTAGACACCTCTCAATACAGATTTCGCAGCAACCACAGAACAGAGACCGCCCTCCTCACCACCACAGACGACATTTGCGCCCTCCTCAACCAAGACTAAATGGCAGCCCTCCTCTTCCTGGACCTGTCAGCAGCCTTCGACACCGTCTCCCAATGCACACTAGCCACCAGACTCCACAACACCGGCATCTAAGGAAGCAAACACAAGGAGATGATGGACGGAGCGCTGAAACTTTTCAGACACTCACCCCCAGTCACAGATCTGGGTTGAATCCATCATCATTCTTTAGCTCACTTTGCCACCTCAGTTCAGACCCAGCTATATGCAAATCAGCCTTGACCCTGTGCCTCATGGGAACAGTCCAGCCCGAACTGCTAAGCCAGGTCTTCCCTGAACCGGAAACAAGCCTCCTGGAACCGGTTTCTGGGTAACACCCTTCATCAGCCAGGCTAGCTTGAATCCAGTGGCAAAGTGAGCAAGGGACACACGTCTGAGCATACCCTGCCAACTTAGGGCGAACAAAGCAAACACAAGGAGATGATGGACGGAGCGCTGAAACCTTTCAGACACTCACCCCCAGTCACAGATCTGCATTGAATCCATCATCATTCTTTAGCTCACTTCGCCACCTCAGTTCAGACCCAGCTATATGCAAATCAGTCTTGACCCTGTGCCTCATGGGAACAGTCCATCCCGAACTGCCAAGCCAGGTCTTCCCTGACCTGGAAACAAGCATCCTGGAACAGGTTTCTGGGTAACACCCTTCATCAGCCAGGCTAGCTTGAATCCAGTGGCAAAGTGAGCAAGGGACCCACGTCTAGGCATACCCTGCCAACTTAGGGCGAACAAAGCAAACACAAGGAGATGATGGACAGAGCGCTGAAACTTTTCAGACACTCACCCCCAGTCACAGATCTGGGTTGAATCCATCATCATTCTTTAGCTCACTTCGCCACCTCAGTTCAGATCCAGCTATATGCAAATCAGTCTTGACCCTGTGCCTCATGGGAAGAGTCCAGCCTGAACTGCCAAGCCAGGTCTTCCCTGAACTGGAAACAAGCATCTTGGAACCGGTTTCTGGGTAACACCCTTCATCAGCCAGGCTAGCTTGAATCCAGTGGCAAAGTGAGCAAGGGACCCACGTCTGGGCATACTCTGCCAACTTAGGGCGAACAAAGCAAACACAAGGAGATGATGGACGGAGTTGTTTTGGCATCTAAGGAAGGGCCTTAGACTGGATACACTCATTCCTCAAGGGCAGAACACAGAGAATAAGACTCCCGCCCTTCCTCTCATAACCGACGGAGATCGGATGCAGGGTACCCCAAGGATCCTCCCTCAGCCCCACCCTCTTCAACGCATGCATGCCCCCCCTCACAACCATCGTCAGAAACCACAGGCTCAACATCATCTCCTACGCCGTTGACACTCAGCTCATCCTCTCCCTCACCAAGGAACCCAACATCACCAGGCACAACTTCCAAGAAGATATGACAGTCGTCGCAACATGGATGAAGAACAGCTGCCTGACACTCAACTCAGAGAAAACAGAAGTCCACATCCTCGCCTTCACCCCCTCCACATGGGACGACAGCTGGTGGCCCCCCGCCCTCAGAAACCCACCCACCCCGACAGACCATGCATGTAACCTTGGCATCATACTGGACTCATAGGGAAACAAGGGGAGAGCAAGGGAGATGTGGGGTACGTCCTTATCCCCAGTGTAATGCTAGACTAAATAATGTGGACAAACCCACTACATGTATGTTTTACAATCACTTATGTGGTAAGTACATGGACCCATTAGGTGTACTTAAAAGACCCCTCACACACCAACGTGGTTGGTGTCATGCTTCATCATTAGGTCCCAACCGGGTGGCCGAGTGCCCCCGGTTGTGCTACAATGCCTGATTACAACGGAGCTGGTGTGGTGTGAATATGTGATGTGTCGTGCATTTTATTAAAAATATCTCTGAGAATCCTTGCCTGTGAAATTTATTAATGGCTGCTCATGATATGGTTAAAAATATGTGGTGCAACTACTAGGAGGTTATTACCCTTAATTGACTATGTGATGTGGTCTACATGTTTCAGCCCGTAAAAGGATGTATGGAAGGGCTTTCTTCAGGACCGGGTTAGTGAGACTAGTGAGTGGCAAAGGTGAAAATAGCCACGTGAAAAGAAGTGAAGTGCCTACACACGCGCTAAGGTGTGTGGTCTGAGTGTCGGCGTACTTACAGACACTTGTCAAAAAAACACTATATTAAGGTTTTGGGCAGCTAATCGAGGCTCGGGAGGGGTCTCATCCAGTGTCCCAATTTGGTCTTGGTGAGTATCCCGCTTTGAACCTGCTGTGGTCTCCCGTAGTCCCGGCTGGTGTAAACTTTGCCCAATTTTGAGATACTGAGTAAAGAGGCACAATACTAGCTACATCCAGCATGCTCCAGCGTAAATGGGAAATGACCCATTGCTCGAGTTTTGAAATACTGAAACACAAGTTCTTAACCAAGCAGATGACATCTGCACACTGAGTTACACAGAAAGTCAGAAGCCCTGATGAGAGTCCCATGAGTATCCCTGGGCCTTGAAACGCGTCGGCATTCTCAGTGTTTTGCGCCCTTTTTGTTGAAATGATACAAAACTTAAAGGGCCCATTGTAAATATTGATATTTTTCTGCTCTCTATGCCTTTGCTAGCTAAGTTGTCAAAGCTTGAAAGGCAATGTTGTATTTATTCACCAATTGTGCAAGGAACTTGGTGCATTGTTGTCTATGTATTTTTTCTTTGGTCACATTGATGTTCTGTGTATTTATACGATTGTATTCATTTGTTTGAAAGATGTATCCTTAATATTCAGAGGTTTATAATAATATAAAAAAGTTTTCAATTGCATTGAAGAAAAGGTTAAATAAATAACCAGATCAGATGATATTCAGGCATTGGTTCTCTTTGTGTGTCTGTTTGGATTAAAGAGCAGTACCACGAATCAGTAGCTAGGTCCCTTCAGTGTTGAACTTTCTTAAAGTGGCATTTTCAGACCTGCAATTTAAAAACCAACTCCACTAAAAGATGTGTTTTTGAATTGTGACTCCAGAGACTCTAAACTCCAATTTTCTATCTGCTCCTAATTGGAAGATACACGTGTAAAGTGTTACAAGGCAGCTCCAATGCTAACCTATGGGAGAGATAGGCCTTGCCGTAGTGAAAAACGAATTTAGCAGTTTTTCACAACCAGGACAGGTAAAAATCCCAAGTACATGTCCTACCTTTTAAATACACTACACCCTGCCCATGGGGCTGCCTAGGGCCTACCTTAGGGGTGCCATACATGTAGTAAAAGGGAAGGTTTGGGCCCGGCATGTAGGTGAACTTGCCAGGTCGACATGGTGTGGTAGGCTTGAAACAGGTTTGAAAGGCTACTCATGTGGGTGGCACAATCAGTGCTGCAGGCCCACTAGTAGCATTTCATTTAGAGGCCATGGGCACATGTAGTACACTGTACTAAGGACTTATCAGTAAATCAAATGTGGCAATCATGGAGAAAACAAATGCCATTACATTGTAAACTCAGAGTACATGCACTTTAGCATTGGTTAGCAGTGGTAAAGTGCCCAGAGTCCTAACACCATCAAAAATGAAGTTCAGCACACAGTCAAAAACAGGAGGTAAGAAGCAAAAAGACAGGGGAAAACCACTCCAAAAGATGCCAGGTCTAACATACCCCAACTATGTAATCACTGACCACAGCTTAGATCGATTTGCATTATCAAATGCAGAGCTGAGGTCCATAATAGCTAGATGGATGGTGGACTTCTTCGCAATCATGTATTTACTGATAAGAAAGTACAGATGTAGGGCCTCATTTATGAACATCACTTTTTGAGGTTCTGGTGACGCAATGTGCTCCCGGCATATTACAAGGCCATGTAAAGCCACTTTACGTGGCTTTTCATGGCTTTGTAAATATGTGCCCCTTTCACGCAGAACACTGTGTGAAAGGGGCGTTTCATCTTCCATGGGTGTTGCTGTGGGTGTTCCCATGCAACACCCATGGAATCTGCAGCATTCCCAAGTTTACGAGAAATCGTAAACCTGGGAATGCCTCAGCATCTAACGCAACCACAGGGGTGGCGTTAGGGAGGCACAATGAGGAGAAATGTTTTAGTTTCTCCTTGTTTTTTTCCTTTTTCTCTGTGTGCTGCATTCTGCAACACACATAGAAAGAGGAAATCGCCTGAAATGATTTTTTTGTACAAAAAGGTGTCCCTTCCTGCACGAAATCAATCAGCCCCGCAACACAGACACCATTGTACCATGGTGCAAGGATGCCTGCATTGGTGCATGGCAGCCATTGTGCGCCAGCGCTGGGGATAAGGACAGGAATGCACTGTATCACATAGATATGGCGCATTCCTGCCCTTTTGTTTTGACATAGGGCAGCGCAGCAAGATTCCTTACGGCACTGCCCTATGCCAAAACCTCATAAATGAGGCACGTAGGACTTGCTCATTTGTGTCCACCTCATTCTAGAATCCATACTGTACATCCAATAGTAGACTACTCTTCTCAGCCCTCATCTCTAGTGTATCAGCACTCACCCTTGGCATACGCCAAGATTTTCTCCAAGTTTTTAACCGTGGAATCAAGGAGAGCAATCGGTCTATAACAAGTTGGATCACTCCTGAAGCCCTTCTTAAAAATGTAAATTATGGTGGCCTTAGACCATCTGTGGATTATTACTATTACATTGTGGTAAAAGCTGTAGACAATTATTTTCTAACATGGGTTCACAGATATTAACTTAGGAGGCAAGTGTGTTCATTACCCCCTCTTACAAACCAATTTTTGTGATTCATTTTCTTTACGCCTTGCTTGATGGTTTACCTATCTTTGAGAGCTTAGCTGATCACCAGAAAGAGAGCTGTGAGAGCTAGTACTAAGAAAGGAGAGGTGGCTCCACTAACATGTTGACCTTCTTTATAAACATTTCATTGGAAAAAAATGATTTCTTATTCCATGTAAAAAGTTGTTATATTGCTTACATCTGATGGGGACTTTGTTATTGTAGACCCTAGATCAATTACAGAAGGGGCTTTGTGTGGTGAGAATGGGGCTTTGTTACCGAGTGACCAACACAGTAGGAAGGGTTTCACATTCAGAACTCTGACAAATACAATAGAAATGGGTTTTACATTCCCCTTATCTAACAGGATAGATATGGGCTTTACATTGTGAACCCTCTTGCAAATGCAATAGGAACGGGTCTGACGTTCTAAACTCTCTGATAAATGCAACAGCAAGGGGTTTTAAATTGTGAACACTCTTTCAAATGCAATACAAGGTGTTTTAAAATGTGAATACCATAATAAAAACCATAGGAAGGAGCTTTACAGTTTGAACTATTTGAAAAATGCAATAGGAATGGGTTTAACATTGTAAAGTCTTTGACAAATGGAATAGGAAGAGGTATAGTACAGAGATCCTTTTTAAATCTTGCAAAAGTAAATGCTTTGCATCTTTGGTGCAGGACTTATTGTTCATGTCAATTCATATTTTGAGACGCCATAAAATGTTCACTGAGTCTATCTAGGCAGAAACCACATGATCATGTTTATGTGAATATTTTTACCAACAGCCTTACTTTATTTTTTAAATGTTGTGACAATTGTAGTAGGCCTCTTATTTTAGATTGTGAATGACTTAACAAAGCTTGTAGGCCTAGCATTGTCGATTGTCAAAAGCTTTATGTGTTGCAATGAGCATATTTAATGGCATTGCTAGTTTTTAGGGTTATAGCCTATAGGTGTGCAATTTGTCACAAAGATAATGTGAACAGATGAGTTATAACGGGATAGTTACCCCCTGTGATTTCTGGGGAACAGTATTTGCAGCATGTGATGTGATTCTGCAATGCCACTTTATGATGGTTGTCAATTTTCAAATTCTCCTGAAATCTTGTAAATGTTTGTAATTTTCTGTGCGGAATATAGTTGTGTCTTCAATAGAGTATGTTTCTTTTTAAAGAAGCAGTGACCCAAATGTAAACTTACACTTTTGTGTAAGGTTACTAATTTTTGGTATTCACAAACCACATGCAGAGTTTTACGATTGCGCACTGCACACTAATAAGTATAGGGAATGTAAGTCTTTAAAATCTGCATGTAGTTTGTGAATACCAGAAAGTAGTAAACTTACACAAAAGTTTATGTTTACCTTTGTGAATCAGACCCTCATTTCTGAGTTTCTAGCCTCAATACCTCAATAATTCAGCAGTGGGCTGCGCTTCCATAATACTCTGAGAGTCTGCTTTTACATTGAAAACTCGTTGATACATACATGCACTAGGAAAATGGTTTACATTTTGAACTTTCTGAGAAATGCAACCGAAAAAGGTTTTTTACTTTGAGAACTATCTGACAACTACAATAGTGAGAACTTTCCATGGTGAACACTTAATGAACCACATAGGTCCGTCTACACAGTGTTCAACACTATGAGACCTACTGACACTAATCTCTAGTTCAGATGGTCCAAGAGAGGTCTCATTTTCTTTGTGTAAATTTATGTTTAGTTTTTTGTGAATTAATACACTCCCTCTTATTAAAAGTAAAATCACGGCACAATGATTTATTAATCATAATTGTGCACGTTTGTGTGAGTTATTTAATGTTTATTTAACCTCTTTAGTTGCTATATTTCATTTTTTTGTTTTGCATTTACTTTTTTTTAAACTACCATTGTGCAGTTCCTACCAATCCGTAGGAAATGCGCATTGTTTGGACCACATCAACTAAGGCTGATTCCGGACTCCCATGCAGGATATGTTGGCCTATAAACCAGCTAGCTCACAGTGCCACAGTAAGCCTTCTAACCTACCAGGGAGCGAATAGTATCTGGCAAACAATGAACATGACAACTCTCACCCTTAAGGGATCGCGGAAACAGTACAGAACCTGTCGCTCAGTCATTCGTGCTCACTTATTCTCAGAGAAATATACAAAGTATACACAGTGGGACACTTTTCAATAATATTTATTGAGCCAATGTTATTCTTGCATAAAATACATGTGCTGCAATGATTAGTAGATAGAAGCAGATAAACGTGATCACAAGCACCAAAATTGTAAAGAGTAGATATAGTTCTACCAAGGTGCAAAACAATTGTATATATGCAGGCATATAAACAAGGCAGTAATATGCTAACCCTACCCTAAGTGTACCTAGAGCGTGTGCAGGTGTAGAGCAAAGAATCCCCCAAAGGGATGATCCAACCCCATTACCTGATGGGATAGAGTGAAGGACCTCATCTTGGTCAGGAACTGGACACAGCTCACAAGATGTCAGACTGCTGCGTGGTGATCTCTCAGCATGCAGGGACCCTAGAAGTCAGCGGATGTACCGCCTCTACTAATCTATCGGGATGCTCATCTTTTATGATAGAAATCAGCCTTGCGATGTACGTATAGATTAGTGATGTTGTGGATATGTAGATAGCCCTGTCGACCCGTGGATGAAGATTGTGATGACATGTACGTAGTATGAAATGAGACTTTGTACATGATGTTCAGGGCATTGTGATAATGTTGTGCGAAGCTAGATGTAAACAAGTTTAGTTTCAGAGAAACTAATAAAACATTGTTGTGCGTGCAAATGTGTGCAAAAGGGCACAGCTGGAAATGGTATTTGTGAGGACAATGTAAGAAATAAGCTGCTTCGCTACATGGGCTTAACACGGAAATATAACAGTTACTCAATTCCCGAAACCAAAAACAGGAGTAACTGACTTTCTGCTTTAACTCTGAATGTTTTGCTTCAGCCACATGTTTGAGTACCAATAACCTTTGAATTTGTATGCAGATAAAACAGAGGTACTCGTTCTAAGGAATAATACTTTGATTTGGACCTCTATTTGGTAGTCGCAGGCTCTTGGCTCATGCTCAGCCCCTGCTACCATACCCAAAAATGTTTGTGTTATTGCAATTGCTGCTCTTCTGCCCACATGGCTACAAGTCCACTGGTGCATATAACTTCATTTTGAAGAATTTAAGGAGAATTCTTCTTTGCCTCTGAATTGTAGGGAGATGGTTGTTAAGCCAAGAAGCTACCTTATCCTGTTTGTATTATAGGAATTACGTTTTGCTTGGCTTACCTAAATATCTTATATTTTGCCTTCAGATTCAGCAAAATGTAGCTGCCACATGTTACCTAATTTACCTCTGTGTGCGTGTGTAAATTCCAGCTGGACTTCTTCCACAGGTTACCAGTGAATAAATTGATCTTATTTAAGACACTTTCCATGGTTCATGAGGCTCTAGCTTGCACTTGTTATGAATATCTTAGCTCTCTGCTCCAACCTTACATGCCTTCTCATTTGATTTGCTCCTCTTCGCATGCACTGTTTGTTATGCCTATGATCCATTGCATCAGAGGAGACAGACATTAATTCTTGGTTCTAGCTCCTGTTTCCAGTGCACCAGAGGTAAAGGAGTCTGCCCATTTGACTGCATGGTTAGCAGTATGCCTGTGAGAGTGCTGGGTGCAGGACATTATAGACAAACCTGTTATGCATTGCTAATGCTTGTTTAAGAAATGGCATGCTAATAACAAACAATATCATATGATATTTTCTGCATTTTGCTCTTTCAAAATGTTCATTTTCCCTCCCAGAGTTTTTTTTTGCACTCTCATCTGTAAATAATTCCAAGAGCCAAGCCAAACAGTACATTTTTGTTTATGCTACTAAGTGCCTTAAAGTGAATTTGGGGGGCCTTCAGTGCCTTTACTCCCAACGAGATGTGTACTGTGGACCTGTGAGACCTTGTCAGCGCATTAAGGTCTATATAAATGCCACCATAAATAGAATACAGGTATGTGTGTTTCTATGGGGAAAGGAACACTGTTAGACCTGTTATCCTTAGGGTGGTCTTCCCCCAAACGTTTTGCTTGCTTTCCTCCACTTTTTGTGCTGTATCTTTTTGTTTGCCTTAGGACTCTGAGCACTTTAGCACTGCTAACCAGTGCTAAAGTGCATGTGCTTCTCCCCTAAACATGGTGACAGTAGTGTAAACATCATTTGCATATTTAGTTTACTCATAAGTCCCTTTTAAAGTGGTATACAATATACCCAGGGTCTGTATTCTAAATGCTACTAGTGGCCCTGCAGCACTGGTTGTGCTACCCACACAAGTAGCTTTCAAGCCTGCCTCAGGCCTGCCATTGCAGGGCCTGGGAGTGCAGTTTACTACCACTTCGACTTGGCATTTAAAACCACTTGCCAAGCCTTAAACTCCCCTTTTGTTATACATAAGCCAACTCTAAGGTAGGCCCTAGGCTGCCCTAAGGGCAGGGTGCTGTGTAACTACAAGGTAGGCCATGTACTTTTATGTTTTACATGTCCTTGTAGTGACAAAAAGCAAAATTTGTTTTTTACTACTGTGAGGCCTACTCCTCTCATATGCGAGCATTGGGATTAAAACACTTTTAAGGTGTAATTACTGATCAGAAAGGAGTAGCTAAACAATGTTTCATATCTTTGGAATGGTAATGATTAATCCTCTTTTGTGGCAAAATTGGGCATAACATTACTGTTTTAGAAATGCCACTTTTAGAAAGTGGACATTTCTCTTATCTTACTGCTCTGTGTACCTTGCAGCTTGTCTCCAATACACGTCTGTGGTGGGTGAGAGCTATCCTTTGTACATTCCCTGTGGACAGCCACAAACACAATAAGAATGGGTGGGTGTGACACAAAAACTTTACACATTGACTCTTTAGATAACCCTGACTGCTCTGTGACAAGCTACCAGATGTTGCGCACAGGTTATCTTTTAGGGTGTATCTAGCTTACCCTGATTCGGATTGTGGTCGCTACTTAGGGCGCATATTTCTGCCAACTAGAGACCCAATTTCTAACACACACACATTCACCCTAGTTTAGTAATTTCAGTGGAAGATCAGACTCCAGCAATAAACTTATCTTAAGCCTATTCCCTGCTCACAGATTTGCCATTTGGGAACCATAGAGGGTGGAGGATCGCTGTGAAAGAGGCATACACACTGGCATCAAGGAGTGTTGGCCAGTTTGCATTAAGTCAATAAGAACAAATAAATGTTCTAGTGCAGCACAAACTGACTTGCACTCTTATTTCTTAGGCAGATAGGGGATTTGAGGTGCAGTGCATTCGTTTTCCCAAGATCACAAATGTTGATTCAATTATGAACCCAAGATTCAAGCATGGGTATCCCTATTATATTAGAGCAGATCTTCTTCCAGGCACACTCCATGTGATCCCTTATGCCAATCCACACTCTTCCAGTCAGTGATCTGCCGGGGAATCTTTTAAGAGAATTCGCAAAACAATGGCTGTGCGGACGACCTTTGAATGTAGGCTGCATAAATATTACTGACGTTTTTACACCTAAGTCCTTGGATACTTTACTTCTTGTGTATTATTTTGGAGACACACATTGTTTCTTTAGCAGGTTGCTTTTTGAAAATCAGGATAATTGCTTATTCAGGGAAGCGACATTCCAGGAAGAAGAAGAAAAGACACTTAACTAAATTGTTGTTTAAATCGTTTAAATTGAATGTGAGTGAGCTGGTATTTCTCAGAAAGTGACACATATTGCCTTCATGTAGAGAGAAGGACCAACCAAATGAGAGGCACAATGCAGCACACATGAAAACAGCAAAAACGAGGAGAAATTAAACATTTCTCCTCATTGCGCCAGGGTTAGACCAGGTTTTCCCTGGTCTTAATTTGGCGGTGGCCCCTATTTACGCTGTCCTTGTAAATAGGGGCAGCGTCAAAATCAATGGGTGTTGCGCCCACAGCAACACCCATAGCCCTCCCCTTTCACGCTAAGTACAGCATGAAAAGGGGCCTTATTTACAAGTCAGCGGCTTAACACCGCCTTGTGAATAAGGCGCAGCCCCTATCGCCAACACAACGTTGAGAAAAGTGACGCTGTGGTGGCGATAGGGGCTTGTAAATATGCCGCTCAGTCTCTAGAGTCCTAGAGGCACTGCAGTCGAAGAAGCAGGCAGCAGGTGACTCTTCAAAACTAGGACCTCAGTGACAAGGAGCTGAGGCTTCTCCTGTGCACCAGGAACCATGAACGATGCTCAGAACCCCACAACCCCACCCCAACTGGTTCCAACATGTAAGGGGATTTCAGCTCTCCAAGTTAAAGAACAGTTCAGATCTTCAAGCTCTCGCATAAAATATTAGGATTCCGACCAAGGTAAGTGATCCCTTTCCTGACACTGAGGATTTTTTTTTTGATTTTTTTTTCATCCAATCTTGTTGTTGAGGTCCGTTTTCACAAATGACTCCGAAAAGACAACAGCGCGGCCTGGGATTGACAGCCTCTCTTTCCACACATACACGTCTCATAAAAATGGCCGCGTATTATTTATCTGCGTGGCGCCCGTAAATAAACCGTATTTATAGATGTACAGATAAATGAGTTTCAATCGATTTTCTGATAAACCCTCATATCCTGCCGAGTCGTATCCAATCTGAGCGGCGACATCTGCCGAAATCGGCCATCAGGGCTTGAGTCCTCCTGAATGTAATTAGATCTGAGAGACGATAGAAGAGTCTGTACGGTGGCCCAGGGGGGATAAACGATCTTTGAAAAGAGTTATGTTAATCAGACTAGCCTTCTTCCTGCATCTGTTCTGCTGTTATTCTGCGTAAAATTAATAGGGCCGCGGAAGGCGCCGCTGATAATGACAATCTGGTCCACGCAGCAGGCAACTTCATAAAAGGCCTGCTCTCCAGCTCGCCGCAAACACTTAGAGTAATTAGTTACCGAGGTGGGCACTTACTTGCCTTTTTAATAATAATAATGGCTATTAATGTTTACAAATTAAAGGTCGTCGTCGCGTTGAAATTGACACTGGACTCAGAAATACGGACTATCTTCACACTCAGCACAAGCCAGAATTTGTGATCCCATATGCTGGCCCCGCTTGAATTATTACAGGTCTGATTTTCGGTCTCAGATGAGTTTTAGAGCCCAGGCAGAATTTGAAGATATTTTTAGGGCAGGGCGCGGAATATGTAGTGGCGTTACAGGTCCTAGCGGGAGATGGCTGACTGTCACAGAGCAAACAACAGAATGACTTTGAATTAAGGGGCATGAGTTATGGGTAACATGGGTTATTTGTTAAATTTTATGGAAGATATTCCCTTGGAACGCTGTGTGCCAAGGAATAGTTTACTGTATATCAGAGTTATTTAAAAAGGGTAAAGCTTGGGTTTATCCCTTTCTGTAGTAGTACAGTGAGTAAAATAAAAATGAACTGGAATATGACAGGAAGTAACTCCAGGTGCCTGAAATTAATTCTAGTATTCCACCCATCCCGTTCTTGTTCTCCAGTCAGATGCCCTCGGTGCCCAAGGTAAGCACCAGGTGAGGGTCTTGTAGCCAACGGTGCCTGCCGTATGAGGAGCACCTCACTGAGGAAGCCCAATAAGTCTGAAACCGAGTGGGCGGCTTGCATTCCGGTTCAGAGGGGGCGTGTTTTTTTCTGCTAGGACTGGATTCTTCCTATTGGGCAGGACACAGACTGATTTGCATATGTTTGACCCCACCTGAAATGGAACAGTGCCCCCAAAAAATCGATGGACTGGGAGGTGGACTAGAATAATTGCTAGCAGCTGAGGGTAATTCAAGCATTCCAGGCATCAAATTTTTGTCTTTGTTGATGTCATGAATGCCCTGTTCGCAATTTTTTGGGTGTTTAAGGAATTATTTTATCCTGCTTCTTGGAAACAAGGTTGGAATTCCAACAAGACTCTCGCTTGGGTTTCTGTTAATCACGATTTGGAAGGGACTTGGCATATTCACAACGGAATGGCGAAGCGTGGCGTTAAGCAAACATTGCTAACGCCATGCTTCGCCATTCTGAAACTGTAGGGATGCGCTGTATTCACAAGAATGCGGCGCACCCCTGCGTCTCCGCTGGCGCTAAATCTAGCTGCCTAGCGCCAACGCAGGCACTCTTGCACCATAGTGCAAGGGTGTCTGCATTAGGGGAAATGATTGTTTATGTGCAGGAAGGTGTCCTTTCCTGCACATAAACAATCCAGAATGACAAATTGTTCTTCTATGTGTGCTGCATTGTGCAGCACACTTAAAAGTTGCAAATCGTCATTTTTTAAATGATTGTTTATGTGCTGGAAGGGACACCTTCCTGCACATAAACAATCATTGGCGTTTTGCTGTTTCCATGTGTGCTGCACAATGTAGCACACATAGAAACAGCAAAAACGAGGAGAAATTAAGCATTCTTCCTCGTTTCGCCATGTTAAGACCAGGTTTTCCCTGGTCCTAACTTTGGCACTGCCTCCTATTTACGCCACCCTTGTAAATCAGGGGCAGCGTCAAAATCAATCAGCGGAACGCCCACCGCAACACCCATTGCACGCCCCTTTCATGCTAAGTGTAACATGAAAGGGGGCCTTATTTACAAGGCAGCGTTAAGCCACGTTAAGTCGCCACAGGAACGTCATATAAAGTGGCAGTCCTGTGGCAAAAGGGGCTTGTAAATATGCCCCTTGGTTCCTGGAAAATGGAAGAGATAATTCTGTGAACAGTGGGGACCCGACTTAGAGCTTGGTGGTAACTGCGAATCCTCCAATTTTTGCATGAAACGCGAAATTCAGGAGAGAGTCCACCATCATTCCTCCATCATTGGATAGAATGGTGGAGAAGCTTGAGCTGTATGTAGCATTTCCAGCAGAAATTGCAGGAATGTCCGTCACTGCTCAACTCTACATCCGACTATGTGGGTCTTCCTTCACATGCAGGAGTGCTATAAGTGGGTTGAATGCATTGTTCTGCCATTGCTGCTAGCCCTGTCCGATTTTAGTTTGACCACCTGTAATTAGAGGTGTTAAGAACATTAAAATATTTCAGTAAACTGAACAAACACCAGCACATCTGGTGCACTTGAAATGAGCATGAAGCGAAAATTTGGGCGTTATGGAACCGAGCGAAAAAACACTGCAGCAAATTGAAATAGTTACCATGACAGCTTTAAAGTGGCATCTGTTTTCTTATTGTGTTACCCATGTGTAATTAATCCTGCTGACGAGTTCAGTCACACTGCAGCGTCTATCAAATGTCTTTATGTAATGAGTGGGCTGCCTGGCGCAGAGATGTGTGCTCCCTTTGCATAACTGAGGTTCACATCCCGGGTACATTAACTCAGACTTTCACCCTCTAGAGGATGATAGGATTATTAGCACTGAATTTGGATAGTAACACATAATAATGATGATAATAATAATAATAATAATAACAATACTGATATAATAATGATAATTATAATACCAATCAGCAATATTATTTCTAATATAATAATAAAAATAATATTAATAATACCACCAATAATAATAATATTATTAGTAATAATCATAACAATGCCACCCATAATAATAATACGAATATGATAACAATAACAATTATACTAATAATGATGATAATAATAATAATAATAATAATACTGCCAATAATAACAATAACAATAATAATATTACTAATAATAACAACTACAATAATACTACCAATGATAATATTATTAATGCCAATAATAATAATAATAATAATGATAACAATAATACTACTAATAATAATTATAATAATACTACTAATAACAATAACAATAATAATAATAATAATGATTATTATTATTAGCATCATCATTACTGTTGTTATTATTATTATTATTTTGGTGTAGCTGATATTACAGTTTGTTTTATTGTTTTAATAATTTGTATTGGTGTTGCTATTATGATCCTATTATTCGGCGCCATTGTTTAATATTGCTTTTGCTACTTATAATTAATGGGTAGTATTAATGTATTAATAAAATAACATGCAGCCTTTATTTCATCAGACAAACTGCTCATGTTATCCTCTCTGTTGCCTATAGTCAGTGCTTAATTTGAGCCGGTGCTTTCCGGTGCTCAGCACCAGCACTTAATTGGTTTCCGGTGCTCGGCACCGGCACCTAATTGTCAACACCATACGTAGAACAGTCCACCACGTGGTGGCGCTGCTCATCTAATTTAGAGATGAGCAGAACAACGGTAGTTTAGGACTACAATATACATTAAAATTGCTCATACCTGCCTCCCCAGCCATTCCTTTAGCTTTGGGGACCTGGAATAATCTGAACTGTCGCATTTACATGCGAGAGAGATGGTTAGTAGTTGTTTTGGCAGCGATGACAAGGGCGATGGGTGGTGCAAGCTGCAGTGGCCTCCTGGTCAGAGCCCTGGCACTTAATATTTTACAAATTAAGCACTGCCTATAGTAAACTGTTTCCTTGTTTAGAAAGTTTGAGCCTTTCACACAGCACCGCCTCGGTGGCAACAGCCGCCATGTCTCTGGCATCCCTCTGGGATGAATGAATTAAAGATGCATTCTTTCACCTCAGTGACCTTAGGAGTGAGACAGAACTCACAAGCTCGAGCGAACGTGCACAAGATGGCGCGTGGAATGCAGACAAGCCTTAGCGAAGTATTCGGCTGCGGATAAACCAGGTGAGAATTAAATGCTTAGCATAAAGATGGCGCCCCTGGATTAGCAAGCGACATCTCTCTTTAGCTGTCAGACACTTTTCAGGGGGTGCTCTGATTACAGTATTATTATATACTGAACATTCGCTTATTAGGGAATATTGTCATTCCCTGGGTGAATGAGTGACTATCTTGTTCTAGGCTCAGTAAAGCTTGGATGGAAGGAAACATAGGCTATACACACCTCCAAAGCAGTCTATTTGCCTTGCCCAATTATGTCCTTTCCTAGTGGGTTCTAATTAGACATTACTGTTATCTATTGAAGGCCATAACACAGCATTATTACCCTCTACTGGTAAGAGGTGTGGTGCAGCGGCCAGGGCAGCTGACTCCGGAACACGGGGCCTCACGGTTTGATCACCGGCGGCAGGTTAGCCCAGCACCTTGTGACTCTGGGCAATAGCTCACATAATCTTTCCGATGGCCCCCAGCGCCGGGTCACCTCGCCTGAGGTAGCTGCGTGCTTTACAAATACTGGTATTATTATTATCATTATTATTACTGAAGGCCTTAAAGGGCAATTGTTGCCTTAATTCCAGGTCTGACTCTCGCAGGGATCCCCTTTTCTCCCCTGCAATCTGCCCCTGCAACTTGCCCCTCCATGAAAAATCTGTGGTAATTCCTTGACTCTCTCAAATTCCAAAAGGGCCGGTGACCGTGTTATAGAGACCCTGGGATTTGCTGGTCTTGATGGTGGTTATTGTGGGTAATGCAGGAGCGCAACTCCCATTGGGCTGAAAGGGCTTCAGCCCTCACCTGTCGTGTGTCTCAGCCCGGGCTGCTGCAGGTCGAGCTGCTGGGGGCTCGGCTGGGCAGTGTCTGGAGTCTTATCTCTGGCACGCCCGAGTTTTTCAACAGGTCTTTAAAGACCATTTGCATATTTACATACCTTTGTAAACTGGTTACTGAGGCTGTTTGTTTTCTGGTTCGATTACCCCCTGGGCCCCCACTCTGCCTATTCCTTACAATTGGATTTTACTTTTTACTGCCTTAGTGTGAGAATACATTTCATGAAAAGGAATATAAAGCATGGTTAGCAAAAGAAAAATTCCAGCCATTGGTTGTTTAAAGAGCCTGCAAAGGCCTTGCCTTGGCACTAAATAGGGTTATAAATAAAATAGTAGTTATTCATTTGTAATGTGACTTTTCAATCTGTGTTCCCTTTAATTATCAGTCATGGATCATTCAGGCAGCCATAGAACACAATTAAAAATGGTTTCTATTTATATTTGCTGCTCCAAGTATACACAGATAAGTGCTAAAAATAGGCTTTACGTGGCTGCTTATTTTTGTACCGTGTGGGACATCAATATAATGAGCTGGCAACCCTAATCATAAGACTGGAAGTTTGTTGCCGGATGAGCACAGTATTTATTTCCTCCCGCCTCGATCCCTGGACCCTGAATAATGCCATAATAGCAATAGTTTAATATCTATCTGAAACCCTACGCCAGCCCTCAATAACATGCTGAGTTACTTCAAGTGTCTGGGAATGCACCCTGCATTCAGACAACTCACTCCTCATTCTCGCCCTTCACTTTCACACTGACCCTACACTCACTGGGATCACAATGTACTCACACTGATCACCATGCACTCACACCACCCGCTCACCCTGCACTCACAGTGACCACACCACAACACTTATGCCACTCACCATGAACTCACACCATTCTCCCTCCACTTACCCTGCGGTCACATGAGCACACCGTTCACTCGGCACTCACAGTGATCACTCTGCACTCACAATGCGCTTGCGCTGTTCACCCTGTACCTCACCCTGCAGTCACACAAGCACACTACTCACCCTGCTAATGTGACACTTCACTCACCTGTCCCCCTCACTGCTCACTCTGCAATCTCACTCAAACAAGATCATAACTAACCATACATTCATTCGTCCCATTCTGCACTTACACCTGCACCCAAATTCATATGGTCACCTCACTCACCCTGCAGTCACTCCTCTCACCCTACTCTCACACTGTTGCATCGCTCACCGTGCACTCACATGGGCACTCCTGTCACCCACACAGTGCAGAGGGCTAATATGTCTGCTACAAAGAGCGTGTACCATGCAGATCACAGAACTGAGTGTGAGTAAACTACGGGTAGCCCTTTAAAAAAGTGAAATGTTAGTCAGAAAGGGGCAATAGAGAGATGAGGTGCATCATTGGCGAGTGGTAGTGAGGGAATTAATGGAGAAGGAGATAATGGGAGAGGGGGCGCCAAACCAGACTGTTGCACCATGCGCGACAGGTGTTAGGGCAGCCCTGGCTGGGAGTCTTAGCCCCCCCTGGAGTTCGGGTCTAGTTGTGCCCCTGGGGTTATGGTACTGCTTAGCATTGCTACGTCAGTTTCCGAATGTAAACTACTGAGGATACAACCAGGGCTTTAAGTGGGATGAAAAAAATGGGAGGGGGGGTTCCTAAAAGGGCGCGGTCGATATAATTAAAGGCGTGGCTTAAAAAACACCTACGCTAAAAATCTTTGCGGAGCATAGTGTGTGGTATTTTGCTGCTTCAGTCATTGCATCCAGACACAATACAACAAGTAACATTACACCTACAATAAGCCAGGACTATTGGCTTTGTCAATGATTATTAGTTGCTTAAGATAAATAAGCAACAACTATAGCTTCCTTGTATATAATATTGATAATGCTTCCGTTCCGAAATGATGAGTCTGTGAAAGTACTATGACGAGTCTCTTTAAAGTTACATCAAAGGCTGGGAAGGATGGTACAGCTCCAGAGATAAGATTTGTTTTTCACCCTGATGGTGAGTGCACAAATGGAGAGCCCGGTAGAGACCCGTCTCAGCACCTGCTTTTTAGAACTGCTGGTGCTGAGCACCGGCAGGACCCGCCCCACTTAAAGCCCTGGATACAACACACTGTGGCGCTCACTGTTCGCATCACCTTTTTAGAATTATAACCTACTTTGTGTCACTAAGCGAACCCATCAATCAATGCTGTCCGCATTGATTGTGTCAGCAATGACTGAGCTATTGAGTACTGAATGCATTATGGAGCTCACTGCTGGCCACGGGGCTGAGTGGTCATGTTCCTGCCATCTTCTGACTATGAGCCAAGGACAGAAAGCCAGTGGTGTTCACTGCTGACCAGGACACTGCCTCACAAATACAGTGTCAGCTTAACAGCATGAAACCCCCCAAAAGGTGTGGGGGCTTCCTCACCACCCCCACATTGTGGTAGGTGGGGAGTACTAGGCAGCATTAGAGTTTGTTACTATTGCTTTCCTCACTGTCTCCGACTAGGAATAGGCTGACTAAATCACTCACTGTAAATCGTAAACATTTCCTGCAAGAACTACTTTCTTAAGTGTGCTTTGTGAGGGCAGGCACCTGCATGAAAATAGGGACTTTAAAGGTGCTTTTATCAAGAGATCTCCATTTTTTATTATCTGTTCATGAATATAAATGGACTCAATTAACTTTGCACTGATGAATGTCCACAGCCCGCTCAGTTGCAAGACAGATGCATGCAAGATATGTACTAGCATTCAAAAGACTTGCAGGGTACTCGTGCCATGGGAGGTCCAACCAGTTTCTGTAAGTCACTCAGTGATCATTACCAGCAAGTGCAAACAGCTCTGGCACATGTACAGTTTCACAGGTGGTTCAGGCTAAAGGGTGATGATCTACCGGGTTAACCTGGCGCTCTCTCGTTAAGGGGATGAGTATGTCTATATGTATCTAAATGATATTACAGTTTCACAGGTGCCACATGGATTTTTTTCATACTCAGTTTTGTGTCAGAAAAGCAAAAAGTGGGGACCATAGGGAGAAGGAGAACAGGAAACTATACAAGGTGCAGGTGGACCAATTACTGGCATCCGCACAGATTTACGCCAAGATAAGGAGTTCCATCAGCCAATAATTGTGCACAGGTCTATCTCAGACCCCAAGATATTGTTGGTTGCAAATATTAGCCTACGCTCAACTTTTCTTTACTCTCCAGTGGGAGCTATGATTGAGACGCCAAGGTTTCCTCTAGGAGGTGGTTACGGTCTGGACTCAGACACAGCACTGTACAGATGTTAACATTTACAGTAGGCAAGGGACCCCTGACTAGACTGATGATGGAGAACGAAGGACCAATGAACCTAACTAACATAGTCATTTCAGCCCATCACATTTTCCCTTAAACAAGCAATTTTTCGTGAGTCTCAGGCTTGGATTTGGAGAACAGAGTTTCCAGACGTATTTATTTACATGGAACAACAGATTCATATTAACGTATCATTGCAACTGTAAAAACATCACATTAATACATGTCTTATTATTATTTCCCTGTTACGAGTCATGGTTGGCTTCCCCGCTGACCCTGCAGCATCCTTCAATTTTTGTTGGGAGTCCTGTCATCATTCGTAGGCCCACCTACTCTTTCCCCACACTGCAAACTCACTTGTGAGCCCAGGCCAGTTTATAAACTGACCCCCTAGTGAAACCATGCAAGAGCCAACCCTAAAAGGGAACCCTCCTGGCACTCTTGGGGAGGTGAGCCTGGGCACCCGGGCCATGAGTTGGTCCCTTGGGATGAAGTACCCGCGAAGGGCCTAAGGCCAGATGCTGTATTGCCTTCTCTTAAACCCACCCTGACCACCACAGTACCACTGTCTTTGCTTGGTGTAGAACTGAAGCCAAATACAAAGTTTGTCTTACTTTAGCTATTTGATGCCAAGCTGCATAGCTGCTTTGTGGCCAAACACAAGTCTACCCCACCGCAGGCTTGGATGTCTAAGTGAATATCCGGGATCCACCCCACAGCAAGGTAGCCTAGCACACTTTCATGCTGTTTCGCTCCCCAAAGGACAATAAAGTCTCAACAAAACAACTCCTTGCCTTCGATTGACAGGCGATGAGCACTAAATGTTGCCTCGCCAGTGACCATGCTGCACAGCTCTAGGATTAGAGGTATTGAGCATTTTTTGGGGATGATTCCTTCAGCGCCTCGCTGACTGCTGGGGACCCTGAGGAGAGCCAAGATCCAAGTCTGCCAGGGTGTAATGTTTGCACATGCTGAGAGTGTTCTGGTGGATATTTCATAAATCCCTCAAAATCAGGATCAAAAACATATTCAACATCTGTTGCAGCAAGAGAATTAACCCATTGTATCCATCTTGGATGTAATGCTTTAGCATTTGGAATGCTTGCCTTCGTGACCACTTCTAAAGCCGGTACTGAGGTTACGACAATAATGCGTTTCCCTTGGGCTAGGGCTCTTTCTTTTGCTACAGCGGTTTGAACTGCTGTCAGAATTTTTTCAGTTGAACTGAAGCGCATTTCCGCTTGTGTGTACATATGAGATTTGTATGCGATTGGTACTTTTTCACCTTCATTAAATGTTAAGTAGGTGAATCCGCATTGACCCGAAATTATTCGGATCACCAGGTTGCGTTAACTTACGCGTATTTGTAAGTGATTTGTTGCTAACATGTTAGCTTGGAGTGAACGCAAGATTTCTGTGTGTTCGTTTGTCCAATTTTTGATTGAAAAATCAGGTTTGATTAATGCATAGAGAGGTTTAACCCTTTCTGCGTAATTTAAAATGTATGTTCTTCCAAAATTGAGGAAACCCAGGATGGATTGTAAGTTTTTTAGCGTTTTTGTAGGTTGGAGCAGCGCACACTTTTCTAAAAAGTTAGCTGCCAAGCTCTTGCCTTCACTTGAAAGCTCATATCCTAGAAATAGATATGAGATGGGCAATTCGGGACTTTTTAAAGTTGAATTTGTAGCCCTCAGAGGCGAAGCCCAGTATAATGGTGCTCACCCTGTTCAAGTGTTTGTCCAGGTCATCGTCTGTCAGATATATGTCATCGACATAGGACAATGCCTCATTGTCATAGATTTGTAGTAACTCCGTTACCCTCGCTGAGAATAAACCTGGGCTGTTCTTGAACCCTTGTGGGAGTCGACAAAAGTGACGCTGGGTCCCCATTATGGAGAATGCTGTTAAGTACCTGCTTTCAGGTGCTATGTTTTGACAAAAGAAACCATTTGAGATGTCTAATGTGGTTTTGTATTTTTTACGCACAGTGTTATTCATTAATGCTGTGCTATGTGCATTTTGCACTGCAAAGGTTTTAGAGCAAGTGTTTAGGTGTCTGTAATCCAAAACTAGACGATACGTATTGTCTGGTTTGGAGACAGGAAACAAAGGATTGTTCATTGAGGAGGTGCATGTTTCAATCACCCCTTGGTATTCAAGTTGATCTAAGATCTCCTGACCTGTTTTTTAGCTTCTTGCTTTATTGGATACTGTCTTTGTGCAGTTGGTTCATGTTTCAGATGTATTTTATGGTGAGGGGAGTCCTCATCCCATCCTACATGATTTTTATATAATGCTGGGGCCTGGGCTACTGCCCATTTCCTGGCATATGTATATTTTAGGTGAATTGGAATATGGTTGGAGAAGGCAGGCACAATAATGTCCTCGCCGTGTGGGCACTCCCTGACAAATTGTGGTGGCCAGTCTTTTTCTGCTAGAAGTATGTCATAGCCCCTTGATAGTCTCTCCCAAAAAAGTGCTTTCACCTGTCTAGGTTTGTCTCCCTCCATCCGGAGTGTTATTTCATATAACTTTTGTGGAGTACTAACCCTGGTGTCTACAGTCTCAACTGTAATGTACTCATTCAAGTCCACTATCTCCAGAAGTTCCTTCAGGTTCTGGCGAGTATTGTGACTTCTGCTGCACTGTCCAGCATTGTCTGAGCCCATTCTCCGTTCTTGAGTTGTGTTCTCAGTATTCTCGGCATGTCTGATCTTCAGACCTGCTACTTTCTTTTTGGAGAATTGAGGTTTTGCTTTATTTTTTGGAGCGTGTTTTTCTTCCTTGGATTTCACGCGTTCTTCTCTATGTTCTGATCGTCCTCTTCTTTCCGAAGTCTGTGATGAGATCTGAAAGGGACGAGAGGAACGTGTATCAGCATCTTGATACCTGTCAGGTTTTCTCAAATTATCCCTATTCCTGAGGTTATACCTCCTTTCAGAGGGCTCCTTTTGAGGAGGCCACCTCGGGATTGAGAACGTTTCTCGTTTGAATGTTGTTTATTAGTCTCCCACTTCTTTTTAGAAGATGTAGGAGTTTGTTTAATAGAGTCCTTCTCAGGATTTTCAGATATTTTCGGCTTCACTGGTCTTCCACCCAAACTATCTCTGCCTAATTCTGCATATGATTGTTCAATTATTCTGGGTAGTTCAGTTTGATGTTCTCTAACATCGAATTCCCTTAACTTTTGGCGGATCGCCACTACTGCTGCCTCCCCTTTAATATTAGATAATATTATTGTTGAGACCTGGTCGAAATTTTTCAGTAATTTCATACCTAAATTCAGAGCAGGCTCTGCCCCGTATTCATTTTGAATTTGTTTCAGGACATCAGGTATTACCGCAATTGATGGAATGCCATGTGTTTTAGTATAGATGGCAGCAAAGACTGAGCCCCAAGTGGTGCAGTCTTCCAGTTGTGGTGTGATCCCCATCGGTAAACTGATAGTTAGGATTCTGTGTTTCTCATACGGGCTAGTATTTGGAAATACTGCTTCGATTTGAGTAATCTTTTGAGCTATCCAGAATGGAATTTGCTCACGTTTTGTGGGCATTTTACCCATGACTGCGTATAGAGTCTGTGGTGTAATTTTTAGTGTATTCCCCTGTTGGGGAGTTGGATTTGGAAGTGTCAGTGGTTGTTGGACTGTGAAAGTCCGCATGACATATTGGACCAATTGTCTGTAGATTTTTATCAACTCTGTAAGTTGAGTAAGTAGTTCCTCGTCTGACATTATTTCGATGTCAGGATGAGGTGTGTAGCCGGCTAGAATCGGCCATGTTGCTCCTGGTCTACCTAGTGGACCGAGCCTGGTAATGTTTCTGTGATGTTTTAGGGCGCTTTAAACCAGAGCTGATGCTCCTGGTATGTTAGTGGAATTTCAATATCCTCGAAAGGAATATATTCCTCTGGTGGATCATCTTCTTTGTAGAAGTGAAACACGTGTGTTACTGGATTGGATTCAGGAAATATTACCCATGAATAGAATACCTCTGTCTGAAAGGATTCGTGTGCCTCTATCACGAAAACTGCTCTACCGCCTCTTGGTGGTAGGCCATGTTTTATAAGTTTTAGAGTGATGGCTCTTCTTAAGTTTTGAGGGATGTCTATAACACCCTCCTCGGTTTCAATAAAACCTGTAATGTTATAAGTTGTTACAGCTGGCTGATCCGCAACTTCACCGTTGTCAGAGTCAGGCATTTTGTTTTTTGAAAAATGTAGAACAAGTTTCAAGGAAACAAAGATAAGGTGCACAATATTTTGGAACACTGTTTCCTTCAACGTTGAACAAACCAAACAGATAATATATAGGGTGCTTCCCTATGTAGCCGTGGCGGATACTTAACCCTGCGCACTCCAGACGTCTTTTGGAGTATATGGGTAGGGGTCTCTGAGAGAAAAAAGCACGGCTGAGTTACTCAGTATCTAGCATTAAATTACCGCCTTACCAAACGTTGGGCGCCATGTAGCGTAGCTCCTATTTCCCTAATAGGCTCTGCGCATTGGAATAATATCCCCTATAGGTTTGACATAGGACTAAGGTCAGTATGTCCCTATCGAGTATATTAAACTTAATTACTTGTGCCAGCTAGCTCAGAGGCCACTAGAAACTCCTTGACAAACAAGAAGGGAGTAGTTTCTGGCAGCCGCAAAACATGACAACTTTGTTTCCCTTTAGAATCAGAACGTGTCCCAGAGTCGTGGAAACAATAGATAACTATTTCACTCAGCTCAATCGTGCATACTTAGTTTTTCTCAAATTTACACAGAAAGAATAATCAGGCGTTTCAATAAAAGATTTATTGAACAGTCTTGTTTCTCGTGTAAGTAAAATGTGCTGTTACGATCACAAGACAGTATGCAAGATAAATAATGTACAGCGTAAGCAGTAGAAATAAATAATACTGCGCTAGCATGATCTTTAGTAGATATTCATTTACATAAATAACACAGACTAAAAAATGCGAGTACTCATACGATGCGTTTCTAAGCTAGTTCTACCCCAATGTACCTAACCTATCCTAGGTGTAGGGAGAGGTATGAAGTAGGTGAAGTATTCCTTACTATGGGATACTAGGAGTATGTTAAGCCCAGTATGCCTAGTATACCTAGTATGCCTAGTATGCCAAGAGTCCCTCTAGGTTCTAGTCAGCTCCATACCTTAAGAATGAGAGAGGTGGGAATCTCTTGCCAGACTCGAGCTCCAACACCCCGCGAGGGAAGTCAGATCACTGGAAGCTGGACTCTGCGTGCAGGGATGACAGCGTCTTCTCAGTGCGTCAGGCCGGGAAACGGGCTCCTCTGAAGTCGAGGTCTCCTCTGATTTACAGGGGCTAGGGAAGGTATATTTATACCTGAGAGGTACCTCAGAGTGTTAGCATTGACGTGAATCGGGCAGCGGAAGACGTCATGAATGAACCCCTAAGGTATAACGGTTCATGCATAATAGATGAGTCCTTGAAGAAATCAATAGTCCTGTGCTAGGGAAACTCCCGAAGCCTAAGGGTCTGTTCTTCAAGAACTCGTTGTGACGTTAGGGTGGACGGATGTCGGAGACCATGCCTGTATTTGGAGTGCACGGTTTAATGCCTAAATAAGGACTGGGAATTTATGCCTATATAAGGGCAGGGCGAATTGTGCCTATATAAGGACATGATACAGGAAAACCTATATACGGACACCCTAAGAGGAATACAACAACTTGGCATGCTAAAGGTTAATGGACTCGACCACTGACATGCTGTCTGACCAACATGCAACTGACTGATTGTGGAATAGCTTTGTCCATGTATGCAGTGCCACTAGGATGAGAAACAGAACAATAAAAGTGACATTCCTGATCAAATCATCTTCTATCCACTGCTGTGGCCATAGCTGAGTGCACTGTTCCATCCCCAAAATGGCACCAAAGCCTATATCAACATCTGCATTTGTGAAATGGCCAAACTCAAGACTAGACTGGACCTTCACTGGCAAATCATAACTCCAATTAAGCTTTTCGAAAATGACAACCAGACAAAAATTACCAGGACTGTGTTTTACCTCCACCAATACCTATGATGTTTCTCCCATAGTCCAGACATCACCTGAGTGATGGATCTGGAAAATGAGTAGCCCATCAGAATAATCCTCATGTCAAAATTAAGTGCCTCACTAGCACCTGAAGTGTGTCAATGTCTCCTTATTCGCTCCCAGAAAAGACCGTATGGAGTACTTAAATGCCCAAACACCCTACTAAGGTAACCTGCACTGCCTCCTCCTGGGAACTGATCTCAATCCCTAGAAAAATTAGGCATGTGTTTGGGCTGGAGTTTTTCTCTGTTGCTTGTGGTGCCATAAATTTGCTCAATAATTTTAAGAGTCTATGAGACTTCAGACGTATTGGAATCTTTTGGGCCTAAAAACAAAAATCATCTAAGTACTGTATCACCATGTCTGCACCTAAATATTATCTGAAAACCCACTACAAAAAGGAACTGAATTGCTTGAACTAGGGCCAAGATATTGTATACCTATGACCATGCATTTATCAAAGGAAATTCTTTCTTCAAACTGGAAGCCTGGGAGGTGAAAATTCTCAGGGTGCACAGGCAAGGACCAGAAAGCAGACTTAATGTCAGCTTTTACCTTAAGACCCCTTGCCCAAAGGACCTCAGCTTTGTTAATGCCTAACCGAGGGAAGCATATTACATTGAACACAATGCTAGATCAATACCATCATTGACTGAGTGCCCTTTCGGAGTGGAGAGGTTTTGCATGAGCCTGATTCCTTAGGATCCTTCTTTGAAACCAAGCCCAATGGGGAACACACAAAATCACTAAAAGGTGACTCACTGAAGGGACCCGACACCCTACTTAAACCTTTTTCTTTCTCAATTTTCTTGCAGTCTACCTCTTTGTCAAATATACAAAAAAGGAGGCCCTCAGCCACCAGATCAACACTTGCTCCAACCAAGCCAAGGAACTCTTCATCATCGTCAGAGTGTTCACCTGCCTGTCAGCCACCAAAAATGCTAAGCCTGCATCACAGGAATTCTGCAAAGCCCTCACCGACCACTTTCACAACAAAATAGCAATCATCTTTATAAACTTCAATCCCCAACCCTCCAACCTCCTCAGCCACCGATTGACCACAGCTGACCACCAGATCACCGCTTGGAAGCAATTCAGCACATCAAACACAACCACTCTGATGAACACCATTCACTTAGGAGCACCCAGCGATCCCTGCCTCCACCAACTCTTCAACCTCGGAACTGACAAGATCAGCACCCAACTCACCACCATTCTCAATGCCTCGATGACCATGCCACCTTCCCAGACACCTGGAAACACGCTGAGGTCAGACCACTCCTCAAGAAACCCTCAGCAGATCCCGACGACCTACAGAACTACCATCCCATCTAGCTGCTCCCATTCCCCGCCAAAGTCCTGGAGAAGGCCATCAACCTCCAACTCACTGAACACCGGTAGAGAATCCAGCAACTGGACCCTTCCCAATAAGGCTTCAGAACCAACCACAGCACCGAGACAGCTCTGATCGCCTCTTCAGACGACATCCGTACCCTAATCAACAGAGGAGAATCTGCCAGCCTGATCATGCTCGACCTCTCTGCAGCTTTCAATACTGTCTCGCACCACACATTCATCAATCGCCTACACCAGACCGGCAGAACAGACGCTCTCAAATGGATGGCATCCTTTCTCATTAGATGCACCCAGAAAGTCTGTCTCACTCCGTTCACATCACAGGCCAAGCGCAACATTTGCGGCATTCCACAAGGCTCATCCCTCAGCCAAACCCTCTTCAACATCTACATGACACCAATCATGGACATCGTCAGAGCACACTGCATCAACATCATCTCCTACGCCGGTTACACCCAGCTCATCCTATCGCTCTCAGCAGACCCCACCTCGTCAAAGTCCAACTTCCACAACTGTATGAAGAACGTCTCAGCATGGATGAGGGACAACTGCCTTAAGCTCAACATGGACAAGATGGAAGTCCTCGTCTTTGGCAAGCACACCGGCTTATGGAACGACTCCTGGTGACCATCGGAACTCGGACCCGCCCCCACACCAAAGGACCATGGCCAAAACCTTGGCATCATCCCCAACAGCGAACTATCCATGAAACGTGCAGTCAACGCCATCTCCTCTGCCTGTGTCCACACACTCCACATGCTTCGCAAGATCTTCAAGTGGCTCCCCATCAATTCTAGGAAAATGGTAACACAAAACCTCATCACCAGCCGACTGGACTACGGCAACACTCTCTATGCTGGCACCACCACCAAACTCATGCAAATACTACAGTCGATCTATAACGCGGCAGCTAGACTGATCATCAACCAACCCAAGAGAACCCACACCACCCAACACCTGAAGGACCTCCACTGGCTCCCAGTTCAGAAGAGATGCCACTTCAAGCTCCTGACCCACATCTACAAAGCCCTCCATAACCAAGGACCTGACTGCATGAACCACCGCCTACATTTCCACCAGCCACACAGGAACCTCCGATCAGCGCACCTCGCCCTCACAGAGATACAACGCATATGCCGTAGCCGCACCGGAGGACGCTTCTTCTCCCACCTCGCCACCAAAGCCTGGAGCACCATACCCCTCCACTGTCACACTGCACTATCGCTGACCAAATTCAAGAAGGGACTCAAGACCTGGCTTTTCGACTAAGACCAGAAGCTAGCGCCTTGATACCCTCCTGGTTGACAAGTAGCACTTTAGAACTACGACTTAATTGATTGATTGATTGATTGATTGATTTGTTAAGAGCCAGGGGCTGCTGATTCTTGGGAGGTAGCCCATAAACCCTATAGAGACCAGGGCCAACATGTGTAACATAAAACAATGTCTCTAAGGGTGTAAGTGAAGGGTCAATTCTTTGGTAGCACAATTAATTGCTAGGAGCACAAGGGATAGACAGGAGACAAAAATTCAAAGTGACAACGTAAATTTGTTGTATATATTACTTCAAAAATTGAAGTAATATAGATAACAAATTTACGTTGTCGCCTTGAATTTTTGTCTCCTGTCTATCCCTTGTGCTCCTAGCAATTAGTTGTGCTACCAAAGAATTGACCCTTAACTTACACCCTTAGAGACATTGTTTTATGTTACACTGGTATTTTTAAACCATAGCAGAATCCACAGTATAGTTGTCTGGCGATGTCGCTTTTTGAATATGCATTTAAGCAAGGAGTCACAGCCTGCAATGAGACAGGAGTGGGCCCCAGTATTGAAATTATGCAATGACCCCCATTTGTCTACCCTTTTCTTTAGACTTCTTAAAGCATTCCCACAGAAAGGGCAGTTATGCTTACATTTACAAGTGCCAACTGGCCGTGTACTCGTTTCCTTATTAATTGCCCAGCATGTGCCCTTTTTATGCTTGCTCGGGGGCGTAGCCCAAAAGGGGTGGCTGACACCTTCACCATTCTTAAGCATCATAAAAAGTAACCAAGAATTAATGTCAGTTTGATCCCAGTACATGCCAGGGTTAGCACCATTTTAAACCAGAAGGTATTATCATGATGTCTCTAGCAGTTCCCACAATAATCCTCAAATGAGCAAGGGATCTTATTCTGGTAATAGGTCATCTGGGGCCCCATTGCAGGCCACTTTGCTCACATATTTGACTGATAAATTGGGAAATGCTTTATCCAGTTTGTGAAAGTTCCCTCCACCTTAGGTTTATTCTGCTTGTGAGAGCATTCCTTCACCTCCGTAGGGTCTTTGACTTGTGGCTTTTCCACAGTCAATTCAAAGATATTAACATAACTCCATGTTTTATCCTCTTTTTCACCTCTTCAGTTTAATGTAGACCCAGTTGGCCCCTGTGGGAAAGCGCTCGGTCATGAGCCCTCTCACTCACCCTTCCCACCCTCTCCTTCTTTGGCCTTTGTCCCTGTGTTGGGTGGTGGGACTGCAAGTACTGGAAATGTAGATATAGTGGCCTGGGGCAAGGGTGTATTTTGAGTTGGAGCAGTTGCCCCTGGTACCATCTGGCATGGAACTATGGTATCAGTTGTACTGGTACTGCCGGCCTCGCTATGCTATTTCCTGGCAGACTTTCAGCTCAATGGCAGCTTACTATATTTTATAGTTTATAGTGGTTTTTCTTTGAGCTCTAGATCCAAGTCTTCCAAATGGCTTGCCCTTCAATAATGCAGCCTCAATGCATCATCTCTCAAGCAGAGCACCAGTTGATCTTGGACTGGTTGGGGGTCTTCTGGCCTGCAATTAGCTCTTCAGACTTTCTTCCTGAAAACATGTGCATGAATTCTGTAGGCTACAGTTGTGGCCAGAAAGATTGTAGGTACTGGAACACAAGTTTTTATGCAAGCTTTGGAAAGTAATCAGATATTGCAAGGCTAAACAGGGTTTCTGCTCCAATCGATGCAGACCGTTTCTTTAAAATATTGGCAGCTAGCCTTTCAGGAGTGTTGGGACAGAAAAGGCCTCTGCATGGTGATGGACATGTACCCCTGCCCTGAGTGCCCAACTGTACTGTTATCTGGATCCCTAACACTGATTTTTGTTGTCATAGGCAAACAGGGATCATGCATGTGTGCCATGACATAGGCCTGTCTTATGGATTGCGGTCTTGTTGGACCAGGAGGGGCACCCAAACTGCTTCTCTCATAGTGGTGCAAGGCTGCTGCCTTCACCAAGAGTTAAGCAGCACGAGTGTGGTGGTGGCAGCATACCGTGTAGTGATCAGTACCAGTGAACAGGTACTTTTTTAACCTGTGTCACTAGATTAAGACCTAGGGGCTGAGTCACCTTGTTAAAGTTGTCCTTAACTCACGCATGGCCTACATAAATTAGATGAAAAGTGCTGCACAGTGCCGATGTGGTGACTCCGCACTGGATGTATGTGTGCCTGGAATGGGTACAGTACTGGGATAGAGCAGTGCTCTGCAGTGCATGCATTGTGAATGTGTGTACTGGGTGCATATATAACAGAGAGCAATACATCACATGAGAAATGTAGTGCTGTGCCATGTGTTCACATTGAAAGCATGTGCTGGGTGTATGTGTTCTTGCGAGAAGTATAATACATTAAGAGTGAAGTATTGTGCTGTGTGTGCATGGTGAATGTGTCTGCTAGCAGTGGGTGTGTTTGCATGTAGCACACCATGGCACAATACAGAAAGACTACAGTATTGAGCAGTGTGTACAAAGTGAATGTATGTGCTGAATGTGAGTGTGCCTGGGGTGGCACAATACTTGGCGGTAACAGTACTGGACAGTGTTTGTGCTGTGTATGTACACTGGGTGCGAGTGTGCCTGCAATGGCACATTATATGGAGGACACTAGTTTACATTTTGGGACACCCAGGCCTGCATGGTGAAGATATAAGGAGTAGAGAAATACCCCCAGACAGATTTGTGCATTGCTGCTTTACTTTGAGCTGGGTGGGACTGACTGGAGAAGGGAGATAGAGACCCCCCCATCACTTCAAAGGTTGCTCTTTGAGTCAGTGAGAGATCACAAGGAAATGGCCTGGACATCTCAGTAAGGAGATAGGGATGAAAAGGGAATAATAAAGAGTAGGGCTGGGAGCCAGGAATTAACCTTTTGATGCATATATCACTTTGGCCTGTGTTGTGGGACTGTCAGCTTCAGAGTCTCTCCTGCTTTGACAGACAACCTTTCAAGAGGAAGAGTGGATACTACAAAAGAAGTAGAACCCCAACATAAAATTTCAAAGATCCAGACCCTAAATCACAATTAGTGTCTGGAAATAGACTATAAGAAGGGGAGTTTGAGACCCCAAACATTTGCCATCTGCCAAGCAGCAAGACAGACTGGTGCATGAGGAGGGGAAGCTCTGCAAGACTTCTGCCTGTGACCAGGTCTGGGGCCCAAAGCTTGCTAGATTCCTTTTTGGGTGAGGGGACTTTTCCCAGTGAAACTATAACCACCTGCTTTGGAGCCTGGAGCACCAGCGCCTGCCTGCTTGCCAAGACAAGTGGGCCCTGTGAGGAAAAGGAGAGATATGGAGGAAGCGAGGTCCAGTGGGGAGCCCTATGAAGATGACTCATGGTGTGAGGTGTGAGGAGACAGCTGCTGCACCTAATGGGTCAATGCCCATGTGCAGAATCAGGTCTGTGACCCCTGTATGCCAGGAGAGAGCCTTTGTGAAGATAGCCATGCACACAATGCTGTGCAGGGAGAGTGAAACCCGTACCACATAATTGCGGTGACTCAGTATGCCAGGAGGGGCCATTGTGGAAATTATTGCTGCTAACAAATGCCAAGACCTGTGCGGGTCTCATTGGTGACCCTGTATGCCAGAAGGGGTTGCTGTGGTATTGGGTGCCATGCAGTGCATTCTGGAGCATTGTTTGTGGGTACTGCTGCAACCAGTATGCCAGAAGGGGCTGCTGGTACCCAGTTGCCTGTAAAGTTCAAGCCACTGCCCAGAGAACTGAAAGCTATGACCCGAGGGTCAAAACAAACTCAAGGACTACCTCAACCTGCCCCATTGACTGTAGAGGATTCCAAGTGAAAGTTGCAAGAGCTGTGGATTTCAGCTCTCTGCACCATTCCCTCGGCCTAGCCTCTGGGATCAGTGCCTCAAAGTCAACTCTAAGAATAAGTCAACGGCATTTCTTTGTGCTCTTGTTAACGCACATTCGTTAGTAAAGCAAGCTACGTAAATGGCTGAATTAATTGACTCTTACCAGCCCGACATTATTTTTATTACCGAAACGTGGGCAAACAGCACCTTAATGCCAGAACTCCTAACTGCGACTCCTACCGGCTACCTGCTGGAAAGAGAGGATCGCCCACTTAGAAGAGGAGGGAGCTTGGTGTTATATATAGAGATAAGTTCAGGGCCAAATTCTCAACTTTACCGAATGAAGACTGCGAAGATTTATCCTTTTGGTTCGAACTAACAAAAAAGCAATCCTTCAGAGGGTCTCTTATCTACCAACCTCCAGGCTCTAGAAACAGCTTCCTTAACTCTATTAGTTCGGACGACATCTGTAGCATGGATTTTACGGTCCTTGGAGATTTAAATTTCCATTTGGAATCCCTGGAAGATAGAGACACTATAGCTCCGCTTGACACCATGAATGCCTTTGACCTCCCTCAGTTAATACAAAATGCCACCCACAGTGCTGGCCATACATTGGATGCCATTTGTTCTAATAATAAAGCCAGCACCAACCTCAGTCTTCTTCCTCTCTCCTGGTCGGATCACTTGGCCATCTTTTTTGAGTTTAGAGGCTTGGAAGCAACCTCAGCTCCTAATAATAGGCGTAATATAACCCACTATTTCAAAAAGCAAACTCCCTTTGGGATTCTTTAGAACACACACATCCGCACTCCTTTCATACCTGTTCGTACAGATCACCAAAAATTGAATAGGAACCCAACGATTACCATATAATATGTTTTATTTGATCAAATCCTTATTAAAAAAACCTCTTTACAGAGAAAACACTTTTAAAGTAATATATCCCACTACAGGGGATGGGCTAACCTGGACTACAAACTACTTCAGCTACAGCTGACGGAATCCTTTCCTCCACCGGAGGAAAACCCTGAGCTAGCTACCCAGGACTACTCAGATTGGCTCAATACTGCGCTCTCTGTTACTGTTCCTATCAAGAAGGCCAATCAAGACAAAAAAAATCCTCCGCACCTTGGTTTTCTGAAGCCCTTCGGCTAGAAAAACAAAGTTGTAGGCAACAAGAAAGGAAATGGAGGGCTCAGTATTATTTTCATGAAAAAGAAGCCTACAAATTGTCCCTATCCAAATATAAGTCTCTTTTGGTTAAGGAAAATATGGCATTTTTTACATGACAAATCGAAACTTCTAAAAACTCTGCCAAGGAACTCTAACAGGTAATAAACAAATTAACTAAATAACCAGATATTAGAGGAGGCTGGTTCAGTCAAACCTTCTGTGACACTATTTCTCAGCACTTTAGAAGTAAAGTCGATCAAATCTTTAACCTATTTAATCACTCCAGCGTTGCTAATCCTCTAGTGACTGATAGCAGGAGTGATTGCTCGTGTGATAGTGATATCCCATTGGCTTTGTTAAATACCTTTTACTCAGTCATGATAGCACAGATTGAGGATCTTATCTAGACTACCGAATCTGGATCCCCAGATGATCCCTGCCCTCCTTCAGTGCTCAAGTCCATTTCGAAGCCTATAACCACGATACTGACAGCCATCTTTAATTCCATGTTTACTACAGGAATCTTTCCTACCATCTGAAAAGGGTGTCCATTCTTCTGCTCCTAAGAAAAGCTATTCTTGATCCTGAAGACCCTTGTAACTACCAACCCATCTCTAGACTCCCCTTCCCTCCAAAATAATAGAAGAGATCATGAACAGCCAATTGAATCATTTCATCAAAGAGAACAACCTACTGGATCCAACTCAATTTGGGTTCAGATCAGAACACAGTACCAAGACAGCCCAAATTAAGGCCACCAATGAACTCAAGATCATCCTGGAGGAAGGGGGAACAGCAGCTTTGATCCTGTTGGATCTGTCGGCGGCGTTCGACATGGTGGACCATTCCACCTTGGTCCAACGCTTGCAAGCCATTGGCATAAAAAATTTGGCCTTGAAATTACTCAAATCCTTCCTTACTGATAGGTAGAACACAGTCAAATTAGATATTTACTCGTCCAATTCCTTCTCTCTGCCCTGTGGAGTCCCACAGGGATCATCACTAAGCCCCACCCTTTTTAATTTATATGTAACGGAACTTACCCCTCTTATTCAATCCTTCGCCTTCTCACTCACATCTTAAGCGGACGACACACAGATTGTGCTGTACGCCTCTAATAATTCACCAGCCATCGAATTCATAACTGCATGAGACAAATCAGCATATGGATGAGCAAACACTGTCTTAAGCTAAACTCAGAAAAGACAGAGGTGATTCTGTTAGGGAACAATCCCAACTTCTGGTCTGCGGCCTGCTGGCCAGCAGAAATGGGCATGCTCCCCTCACCTACGACCAAAGCCAAGAGTCTTGGGGTAATCCTGGGGTAATCCTGGATGATAAATTGAATCTTGGTATGCAAATTAATGCAGTCATATCATCCTCTTATAACACCCTTAGAATCCCAAAGAAAATACTAAACTTTCTCCCCATTAATTCCAGAAAGACAGTAATTTCCACATTAATACTTTCTAAGTTGGAATACTGTACTGGCTTATACATCAGTCTGCAGTCTCAATATATTAACAAACTTCAAGTTCTACAGAACTCAGCGGCTAGGATACTGTTAGGCCTTCCCAAACATCAGTCTGTTTCTCTTGCCATAAAAGATCTTCACTGGCTGACTGTTGAAAACAGGATCAAATTCAAATCCCTTTGCCTTACCTACAAGGCCCTGCATGATTCAGGATCAGTTTTTCTAAGGAAAGCCATTTCATAGTACGTTCCCAATGGAAATCTTAGATCAATGGGAACCTTCAAAAGAAACACCTTCAGATACAAAAAATCTAAATGGGATGGCAGCGGTTTTCTAGCTGGAGCAACCAAACAGTGGAATCTCCTTCCTATTCACATTAGATCAGCTCCCTCCCTTCTAAAGTTCAGAGAGTCCCTTAAAACCTGGCTCTTTAACCAGTATTTTCATCTCTTACATTTGCTCATTACTCTGACTAGTGCCAAGACACCCTCGGGTATACGTGCGCTCTACAAATCTTTTTAACCTAACATAACAAAAGTGTATCGCCACATCACTGAGACCAGACCATGAGCGCCAGGTTCAACCCCTCTCCCCAGTTGGGGATTGCTGATCTTATTGTACCGACAGAAACAGAGGAGCACCTCCGATCGCTGTTGGAGCTGGCTGCACATGCTCAGGTCGAACCTGTGACTGCAAGGTGCTGCCACATGTTCCGTGAGCAGCCTGACCCAATCGGGCTAGACTTGAACATTGCAAGTGCCTGCAGTTGGGCACCCACTGAGGCACTGAGTACTTCGTAGTTGCTGGAGTGGGTAAGACTTGTTATGGGCCTCCTGGGACCCGGGGGGGCTTGCTGCTGAAGGTTTTGTGACACCAAAGACAGTTTTGTCGACTACCTAAGAGTCGGAGTGGACTATTGAGTAAGGCCTACTTGTTAGCATTCCCTGGATGCGGCCACCATTGAATGTGCAATAACCAGAGCAACTAGAATTATATGATTGTGCGGCTTGCAGCGTTGTTGCATAATTAGAAATTTGACATATTTGCTACATATTCTGTTATCTGTGACATAATCTGCAGATTTTACCTAAATAAATGTTTCTAACTCAGACGAGTCATAAGTAAATAAAAATGCAGCAACACATGTTGATGCACAAAGCAGAACTGGCCACCTTTCTGTTGTTTATTGCTCTATTTGGGTGTTAAACTTGTACTAATGAGGTGCAACCAATGACCAGACAGTGTTAACAAGTGTAAAATGACAAAAAAATGAAGCAATACTATAGCAAAATGTGCCGCATTGTGCTGGCATCATTTGGATTTTCTTGCTGCATAATTTACTCAATTCTGCTGCATAATTTAGCCCTCCCCTGCCGCATAATTTCAGTGGTTTTAGGAATAACCCCGACCACATTACAAGGTGGTGCCGGGATTTGTCAGTGAAACACTGGAAACCTGACCTCTAGGGGACTATTTTATTGTTTATGAGTGTAGTAATACTCCTTTGAATGTGCAGAGTTAGAAATAAAATACTTCTTATAAATATAAAAGTATGTTTAAGACTGGACATTGATTTATTGATATTGCTGTGTGCTCTATGAGTTCTGAGTCGTGTTCACTAACCTGTATCTATACTTCTCTCTGAGGGAACGTTTGACTGCTTGACCATGGAAAACGTCCATTAGGATGAAGACGGAATCATGCTGTGCCTTCACAGCACCAGCAAAAGAATGAACCTGTCACTAGCAAGCATTCGTTCAGCACACAAGTCACTACAACTACTTGCTTTAAGGGGGAGCAATGGTGGAATGGTGGTGGATTTAAAGTCCAACACCTTCCCTACTGTTGGGCAGACTGGAGTTGGAATAGAAAATTAAACTATTCCAAAATCCAGCGCCCCCATAAGGCAAGTTGTTATAACAACTTGCGTGCTGAGCAAATGCGTGCTAGAGATGCATTCGTTCAAATGCAACGTTTGGAAGGCATGCATGCTAAACGCATGCCTAATACCGTCATACATTCCTTGGCCAGAGCTACCACTGAGAGTCAAGTGCAGAAGGAGTGCTTGGCCCAGTTGTTCAGGATCCATAGTAACTTGGGACGTCAGGAGTAAACAGGCTCAACCCCCACGGTTGGGCCCAGTAACCCCTGCGTGCCTTGTGGCCCTCTGAACGGGGTTCTGACAAGGAGGAAGGACTGATTTGTAGGCATTTGTTCAGTTGACACACACAAATTAGTTTTAGTTGGAGCTGGATGCTAAATCCAGGTCCAAGTTAAATAACGTTTCCTGCATGCTGGATTTAGGGACTATGGCAGGAAAACAATTGAGTGCTTCATGAGTAAGTGAGGTCACCTACATCATGTATATCCTAGAGCTGAAACAAGGTACCCCAGCAATAAAATATAGGGTCACATACTTAATAATGAGTATAAGGAACTCTATCACAAGTGTTTATCACTGCTAGCAGGCATGGCAGACATGCAATCCAGTGTTTCCTCATCAACACATGATCATACCAACACTTCAACCGACACACACACCTACACAAAGTAAAAATGAAAATAGCATACTGAATGTGTGACCAGACACACCAAAGGTGGTAGGAGGAATGATTGCAATTTGTCTAACCACTGGTAATCGCAAGGGGTTGCATTACAACCCTTTGATCTTTTACGACCATGTCACCTCAGGTTGGACCCGGCCATATTCAAATTAGCCTTGACCCTTCTCAAATAGGAACAGTCCAGCCCAAACTGCCAGGCCATGTCCTCCCTGAACCTGAACACAAGCAACCCAAGACTGGTTTTGCGCTGATTGGCGCTCTTCAATTAGGTGTTGCTTGGTCTATCATTTTTTGTATATTTAATTGTAACTCCCTGTGTGGCAGGTTTACCCTGACATGGGTCCTGTGCATGCTGTGCCACTAGAGGCAAGCGAAACCTGACTGATGAGCTCTAATCAGGTAGAAACTGGTCTTCGGACCAGCCCTAGCAGATCAGGCTGTATTGTTCTTATTGACGCAGGGTTGTTAGACCTGGCATCTTTTAGATAGTTTACCCTGTCTTTTTGCTTTCTGGCATCCGGTTTTTGATAGTATGCTGGACATCATTTTGCTGCTTTAGTGCCTGTGCACACTTTTTCACTGTTATCCAGTGCTAAAGTGCAAGTGCTCCTACAGTAAATTGTTTTATGATTGGTTTCCCATGATTTGTACATTTTAATTACTGGAAAGCCCCTAGGGAAGTGCACTGTGTATGCCCAGGGCCTGTAAATAAAATTCTACTAGTGGGCCTGGAGCACTGGTTGTGCCACCCACACAATTAGCCTTTCAAATGTGTCTCAGACCTGCCACTGCAGTGTCTGTGCACGCAATATTCAACTGCCATGTCGACCTGTCAAGTGCACACACTTGCCTGGCCCTACCTTTCCCTTTTCTTAAATGCAAGTCACGCCTAAGGTAGCCCCAAGGAGGTCCCATGGGTAGGGTGCAGTGCATATAAAAGGTAGGCCATGTGTATGTTTTACATGTCCTGATACTACTGCCAATTTCGTTTTTCACTATTGAAAGGCCGTCTCTCCCATAGGTCATAATTGGAGCTGCCTTGCAACATTTTACAAGTGTAACTTTCAATTGGGAAGAGATAGAAATTTGAAGTTTAAGGATTTAAAAATACATCTGTTGGTGAAAAAGGTTTTTAAATTGTGTATTTAAAAATACCACTTTTAGAAAGTGGACATTTTCTTGCTTTACCATTCTGTGTGCCTCTGCCTGCCTGTGGAAGCAACGTCTGGGTTTAGATTGACAGGGCCTGTTTGTGCATTCCCTCCAGACACTCACACAAAGGGAGCTGAGATGTGCTCTGCATTTTCTGATGGGTCTTCCCAGGTTAGAGTGGTGGGAAGAGTTGTCACTGTACACCTGGATAGGCTGTGACTGCCTTGCACAATGCTGGCTCTGCCCCCTGGAGTGTGGCTGGACCACAGAGGACAGAACTGGTTTTTACTGAGCAAGAGAGACTATCTTGCAAAGACTTCAAAGGGAAAAAGGGGTATAAGTATTAGACCTTAAACCCACGAACTTTAGATTACTTCTGGAATCAAGAATAACCTCTGCAAAGGAAGAACAGCTGAGGAGCTGTGAGGAGGAGTACTGCCTTTTGCTGTGTGTTGCATTGCTAGGTTGGCCTGCAGTTGCTACTTCTGACAAGGAGAGGACAAAGACTGGACTTTGCTGTGAAACCTGCTTGAGAAGAATCTCCAAGGGCTTGTGTGTGCTTGCCTCTTGTTCAGAAGTCTCAGGGACAAACAAGACGTGGCCAACAGCTTCCTTGAATGCCACTGCTAGGAGTTCTGATCTGCTATGTGGTGCCAAGTTCAGTTATAGGCCCCTGGAGGTTGTTCTTGCTACAGAAAGCTGTGAAGAACTGAAGAAATCATCAAAATCGATGCTTCAACCTTCATGCAGCTGTTTTATTCTACCCTGCACCTCCGTGTGGGAGAACATTCTGGCACACACCTGTATGGCCGAAAAATCAACGCAGCGCCTATCAGTGACCTTTGCACGCTGAGTTCTGTGCACTGATCTCCGAAGTCAAAGATCACCGGACCGACAGCTAAAAGAATCGACGTATCAATGGACCGCAGCTGAAGAAATCGATGCAAAGCCTGTGGGACCGACGCCGCAGCGTGCCCGGATTTCCATGCATTGCACCTGTGCACCAAATCTACATCAACTCTGGGGCTGCAGTAAGAAACCAATGCATCACCCCCCCCCGCACAGTAAGAAACTGACGCATGACCTCCTGTGCATGGCAGTAAGGTACTGAAGCATCACGTCCCCTGGAGCAAGGAACCGACGCAAAACCTTCCCTGCACGTAAGGACCTGGCACATCACCTTCCCTGTGCCTGGTTGGCTTGTGATTTTTGACACATCCCAGGTACTTTGCAACAAAAGTGACACATCCATACTTTTTATGGACAGGACTGTTTTTACCTTTTAAAAGTCATATTTTGATATCTGTATGTTGGATTTTTGTTATTTTGGTCTTGTTTGGTTTAGATAAAGATACTCTATTTTTTTAACTGGAGTGTAGTTGTAGTTTTTTCACTGTGTTACTGTGTGTTATGTGCAAATGCTTTATTCATTGCCTCTGAGATAAGTCTGACTGCTTGTGCCAAGCTACCAAGGGGGTGAGCAGGGGTTATTTTAGAAGTGTAACTCCCTTATACTGACGAAAAGAAAGGGTCCCTACTTGTACAGGATGCATACCACTGCCGACTAGAGACCCCCATTTCTAACAAGGGTCAAGACTAATTTGCATATGGCTAAATCCAAACTGAGGTGGCATGGTATGTGAAAGAAATATGGGTTGGAATGCTACCCCAAGTGACTGTCCGTGGTTAGTCAAATTTCAAGCATTCCTCCCATCACCTTTTGTGTGTTTGATATACTAGGTGTGACAATCCATGGATTGTATTAAAAAATGAAAGAGGGTGCATGCTGGGTGAAATGGGCAGTCTGTGAGATCTTAAATCTAAAATATCTTTCCTTATCTATTTCACATTGGAGGTCACTTACCCTCTGTGTCTCTAATGTTGCCATCGGCAGGCAGATATATCGAGAAATTCCTAAATACATTTGTTATTGTCAGGATAAGCTTCTTTTCATTATCTGATTCTAATCACTTCCATCTTGCTTGTTAAGCCCCTTGGATATAATTTCAAACTTCTGCGTGCCGGGTGTCAAGACAGTTTGTAAGATACCAGCAGAGTCAGACTGGAAACCAAAACAACCCTGGCAAAAATGTTCATGACCAGCTCCATTCCCTTCATCTTCTTACTCTATTTCTTTCTTTCCATCCAGCCATTCTCTCCTTCTTTCCTCTCTCCTTTCTCCCTATCTGATCTCTCTCCACTCACTCTCTCTCTCTCCTAAAACCCCTACTGTGCTTGCTACAATTAATCTGAGGGGGCCTCATTTACAAAAAATTGGCATAGGGTGGTGCAACAAGTCTTTTTTCTGCACTGCCCTATGCCAATTTGAATGTGAAAGGGAAGGAATGAACCGTATTTATGAGATACAGTGCATCCCTTTCCTTTCTGCAGTACCAGTGCACAAGTTGGTGCCTAGCACCAACGCAGGCACTCTTGTCCCATGGTGCAAGGGTGTCTGCAGTGTTGGCAGGATTTCTTTGTGCAGGAAGTTGCACAAAATCAATTCTGAGTGGCGTTTTGCTCCTTCTGTGTGTGTTGCAGATGCAGCACACATGGAAAGAGGAAAAACGAGGAGAAATTAAAACATTTCTCCTCGGTACACCTGTTCTGGGGAGTCGTAAGGTGCTGCCCCAGATTTACATTATTTTATAAATCTGGAGCAGCGTCAAAATCCATGGGTGTTGCATGGGAACACCCACCGCAGTGCCCAAGGAATGCCTCCTTGAAGCAGAGTATGGCAATGCAGCACTTTGCACTGCCTTGACTTACTCCATATCTATGAGGCCATGCAAAGCCACGCAGGGTGACTGTGCGTCGCCTCATAGATATGATTTAGAGTGCTGCACCACCAGAGCATCAAAGAAAGTGATGCTCCGGCGGCACAGGCCTCTTGTAAATAAGCCCCGGGGTGCTGAGGAAAGTGACAGTGGTGACCCCGGGCTTTCAAAACTGGCCTCAAATGGCTCCAGGCCCACTGGGAATAAATGGCCAGTCTGGCCTTGGAAACCAGGAAATCCTTCAAGAGACGCCGCTCTCAACAAAGTCAACACACAAAAAACAACCAAAAAAATAGATAGCAGACTATTAGTTGCCTTGCCCTATTTGCAAGCAGGACAGAAAGGGTGAAACACTAGCCACAGTATCCTGCAGTCCAAAGGGCTGCATGGAGCACTTATCGCCATGGTGACCTACCAGTTCTACTGAGCCACCCGGCCACTACAATATGCCCTGATGTCAACATGCACCACCTTGGGCGGGCACGGCCGAGGTGTTAAATAAACAGTGGTTGACCGCTCAGGGTCAGTCTCAAAGCAGTAATTGCAATGTGTGTGTGCTTCCTTTGCACACGGCAAGTGCGTGGTCTGGCCTGCGCTGCTCACTTGCCTGGCTGGCGTGACACCCCAGCATACTGGCGAAAAGGGCGGTCTGAGACCCAGGGCCTGCGGCATCCGATTATGCATGCAGAGTTCCACAGCTCCTCCCTCAGTAGGCTGTGCCGTCGCCCGCAAACTCTGCCGCAGGGGGGGCTACTCAAACAACTGCTGGGCACATGGCAGACAGTGCAGAGCATGTCTGCTGCTCCTGCTCCGCACTCAAAAAGAGAAATAGCAACACCTGGTGAGTCTCCAATGCACCCCGCTCCCCAGCAAGGCACCCTCTGATGGGGCAAGGCTACCACCACACTACAAGGCACAGCATCATCTGGTGGTGGAAGACCCTCAATGCACTTCCGCTCCCTGTGTATCCTGTAGAACGGGAGGGCCTTGCTGGGCCAAATGTCAGTGACACCACTGCCTGCTCACGCTGCAACTCATCTGAAGGTAACAAGCACAACTCAAACTGATAAGAAGGGGAACTCTCGTTCAGAACTGACACCAGGCCCCATTAACCTGGTTCTTATGCCTGGGGATGGCAATTGATGCACATGCTGCAGGACTCCGAGGGGCGGGTCCAGAGCACAACCTGGCAGCTGTGAGGGCAGACCGAAGCTCTCATTCAGCCGTTGGAGCTCTGGCCCCGTTTAGCGAACTGGCATACCCTGCTACCGCCGCACCCTGATGGAAGATTTGGGTGGGGCGGCTGTAAAACTACTTCAGGGCCACAAGAGAGACAATGAAGTAAAGAGGTCCCTTCTACTACACTTTGTGGGGGAAGAAATATACAAACTGTTTCAGCACCTCCCAGAAACGGGGGACATTGATGACTATGATGCCGCAATCACCACTGCCAATGCTCACTTTTACCCCCAACTAAATCCAAATTTTGAATATTTCAAATTGTAGCTGGCCAGGTAGAGAGTGGGGGAATCAATGGGCAATTTCTACGCCCACCTCAGGGCTTTGGAGAGCACCTGCACAGATGATGACCAGCAGAACGAGGTGAGGGCACAATTCATACAGGGGTGCAGATCGGCCAACCTGCGGAGGCTTGTCCTCAGACATCCGGGAATCAAGCTGGACTGCATGCTCATTCTCGCTTGCACATACGATTTGTGCTGTGCAAGGGCAAAAGAAATGTGAGCTGCACTAAACCAGGGGGCAGGACTGACCTTCAACACCAAAAGGCCAGCCATCAAAACAGAACCGTTGGAGGCAATCTGCATCATACTCCTCACAGAGGGAAAACCTGAACTGACTCGGAAATATCATGCAGGAACTGCGGGATGGAACCACACCCTGCAGACAAATGGCCAGTGGCAAGACGCACGTCCTCAGCATGCAACAAGCCCAACCAGTTTGTGAGGGTCTGCAGAAGCAGCAACCGGGACCGCTGATCCTGCGACAGGAGGCTACCAATGAAGACTATTCGCAACCTGTCAATAGGTGGTGACTCATATCTCATCGGTAAAAGCGGAGAGTGACGGAGAGAAGGGGACTTTGAAGAGGAGGGCTCTGAAGAAGAGGAGGAGTTCTTCATCTCAAATTCAGCCCCACAGACCAGAGGGTGACACCCACACCTGGTTTGTAATGTCACAATCACCGGACCACGATGCAAGCCCTCTTCAATATGGATGCCTCTGTCAATGTGATGAACCATTACCAATATCACCAACTGCACCCACAGCCACCTCAATGCCCTTCTTGTACCAAAATGTATGCCTATGGAGGCACATGAACCACTCCCACTTGTGGGAGCGATGGATGCCAGTGTTGTGGTAGAGTGAGCTAAAGAATGATGATGGATTAAACCCAGATCAGTTGACTGGGGGTGAGTGTTTGATTGGCTCAAGCTGCTCCGTCCATCATCCCCTTTTGTATCGCTTTGTTCGCCCTAAGTTGGCGGGGGTATGCCCAGACGTGGGTCCCTTGCTCACTTTGCCACTGGATTCAAGCAAGCCTGGCTGATGACGGCTGGAATGCCAGAAACCGGTCCTAGGATGCTTGTTTCCGGTCCAGGGAAGACATGGCTTGGCAGTTCGGGCTGGACTGTTCCCATGAGGCACAGGGTCAGACTGATTTGCATATGGCCATGTCTGAACTGGGGTGGTGGAGTGAGCTAAAGAATGATGATGGATTAAACCCAGATCAGTTGACTGGGGGTGAGTGTTTGATTGGCTCAAGCGTTCCGTCCATCATCCCCTTTTGTATCGCTTTGTTCGCCCTAAGTTGGCGGGGGTATGCCCAGACGTGGGTCCCTTGCTCACTTTGCCACTGGATTCAAGCAAGCCTGGCTGATGACGGCTGGAATGCCAGAAACCGGTCCTAGGATGCTTGTTTCCGGTCCAGGGAAGACATGGCTTGGCAGTTCGGGCTGGACTGTTCCCATGAGGCACAGGGTCAGACTGATTTGCATATGGCCATGTCTGAACTGGGGTGGTGGAGTGAGCTAAAGAATGATGATGGATTAAACCCAGATCAGTTGACTGGGGGTGAGTGTTTGATTGGCTCAAGCGTTCCGTCCATCATCCCCTTTTGTATCGCTTTGTTCGCCCTAAGTTGGCGGGGGTATGCCCAGACGTGGGTCCCTTGCTCACTTTGCCACTGGATTCAAGCAAGCCTGGCTGATGACGGCTGGAATGCCAGAAACCGGTCCTAGGATGCTTGTTTCCGGTCCAGGGAAGACATGGCTTGGCAGTTCGGGCTGGACTGTTCCCATGAGGCACAGGGTCAGACTGATTTGCATATGGCCATGTCTGAACTGGGGTGGTGGAGTGAGCTAAAGAATGATGATGGATTAAACCCAGATCAGTTGACTGGGGGTGAGTGTTTGATTGGCTCAAGCGTTCCGTCCATCATCCCCTTTTGTATCGCTTTGTTCGCCCTAAGTTGGCGGGGGTATGCCCAGACGTGGGTCCCTTGCTCACTTTGCCACTGGATTCAAGCAAGCCTGGCTGATGACGGCTGGAATGCCAGAAACCGGTCCTAGGATGCTTGTTTCCGGTCCAGGGAAGACATGGCTTGGCAGTTCGGGCTGGACTGTTCCCATGAGGCACAGGGTCAGACTGATTTGCATATGGCCATGTCTGAACTGGGGTGGTGGAGTGAGCTAAAGAATGATGATGGATTAAACCCAGATCAGTTGACTGGGGGTGAGTGTTTGATTGGCTCAAGCTGCTCCGGTCCATCATCCCCTTTTGTATCGCTTTGTTCGCCCTAAGTTGGCGGGGTATGCCCAGACGTGGGTCCCTTGCTCACTTTGCCACTGGATTCAAGCAAGCCTGGCTGATGACGGCTGGAATGCCAGAAACCGGTCCTAGGATGCTTGTTTCCGGTCCAGGGAAGACATGGCTTGGCAGTTCGGGCTGGACTGTTCCCATGAGGCACAGGGTCAGACTGATTTGCATATGGCCATGTCTGAACTGGGGTGGTGGAGTGAGCTAAAGAATGATGATGGATTAAACCCAGATCAGTTGACTGGGGGTGAGTGTTTGATTGGCTCAAGCGTGCCCGTCCATCATCCCCTTTTGTATCGCTTTGTTCGCCCTAAGTTGGCGGGGGTATGCCCAGACGTGGGTCCCTTGCTCACTTTGCCACTGGATTCAAGCAAGCCTGGCTGATGACGGCTGGAATGCCAGAAACCGGTCCTAGGATGCTTGTTTCCGGTCCAGGGAAGACATGGCTTGGCAGTTCGGGCTGGACTGTTCCCATGAGGCACAGGGTCAGACTGATTTGCATATGGCCATGTCTGAACTGGGGTGGTGGAGTGAGCTAAAGAATGATGATGGATTAAACCCAGATCAGTTGACTGGGGGTGAGTGTTTGATTGGCTCAAGCGTTCCGTCCATCATCCCCTTTTGTATCGCTTTGTTCGCCCTAAGTTGGCGGGGGTATGCCCAGACGTGGGTCCCTTGCTCACTTTGCCACTGGATTCAAGCAAGCCTGGCTGATGACGGCTGGAATGCCAGAAACCGGTCCTAGGATGCTTGTTTCCGGTCCAGGGAAGACATGGCTTGGCAGTTCGGGCTGGACTGTTCCCATGAGGCACAGGGTCAGACTGATTTGCATATGGCCATGTCTGAACTGGGGTGGTGGAGTGAGCTAAAGAATGATGATGGATTAAACCCAGATCAGTTGACTGGGGGTGAGTGTTTGATTGGCTCAAGCTGCCTGGTCCATCATCCCCTTTGTATCGCTTTGTTCGCCCTAAGTTGGCGGGGGTATGCCCAGACGTGGGTCCCTTGCTCACTTTGCCACTGGATTCAAGCAAGCCTGGCTGATGACGGCTGGAATGCCAGAAACCGGTCCTAGGATGCTTGTTTCCGGTCCAGGGAAGACATGGCTTGGCAGTTCGGGCTGGACTGTTCCCATGAGGCACAGGGTCAGACTGATTTGCATATGGCCATGTCTGAACTGGGGTGGTGGAGTGAGCTAAAGAATGATGATGGATTAAACCCAGATCAGTTGACTGGGGTGAGTGTTTGATTGGCTCAAGCGTTCCGTCCATCATCCCCTTTTGTATCGCTTTGTTCGCCCTAAGTTGGCGGGGTATGCCCAGACGTGGGTCCCTTGCTCACTTTGCCACTGGATTCAAGCAAGCCTGGCTGATGACGGCTGGAATGCCAGAAACCGGTCCTAGGATGCTTGTTTCCGGTCCAGGGAAGACATGGCTTGGCAGTTCGGGCTGGACTGTTCCCATGAGGCACAGGGTCAGACTGATTTGCATATGGCCATGTCTGAACTGGGGTGGTGGAGTGAGCTAAAGAATGATGATGGATTAAACCCAGATCAGTTGACTGGGGGTGAGTGTTTGATTGGCTCAAGCGTTCCGTCCATCATCCCCTTTTGTATCGCTTTGTTCGCCCTAAGTTGGCGGGGGTATGCCCAGACGTGGGTCCCTTGCTCACTTTGCCACTGGATTCAAGCAAGCCTGGCTGATGACGGCTGGAATGCCAGAAACCGGTCCTAGGATGCTTGTTTCCGGTCCAGGGAAGACATGGCTTGGCAGTTCGGGCTGGACTGTTCCCATGAGGCACAGGGTCAGACTGATTTGCATATGGCCATGTCTGAACTGGGGTGGTGGAGTGAGCTAAAGAATGATGATGGATTAAACCCAGATCAGTTGACTGGGGGTGAGTGTTTGATTGGCTCATGCTGTTCCGTCCATCATCCCCTTTTGTATCGCTTTGTTCGCCCTAAGTTGGCGGGGGTATGCCCAGACGTGGGTCCCTTGCTCACTTTGCCACTGGATTCAAGCAAGCCTGGCTGATGACGGCTGGAATGCCAGAAACCGGTCCTAGGATGCTTGTTTCCGGTCCAGGGAAGACATGGCTTGGCAGTTCGGGCTGGACTGTTCCCATGAGGCACAGGGTCAGACTGATTTGCATATGGCCATGTCTGAACTGGGGTGGTGGAGTGAGCTAAAGAATGATGATGGATTAAACCCAGATCAGTTGACTGGGGGTGAGTGTTTGATTGGCTCAAGCGTTCCGTCCATCATCCCCTTTTGTATCGCTTTGTTCGCCCTAAGTTGGCGGGGGTATGCCCAGACGTGGGTCCCTTGCTCACTTTGCCACTGGATTCAAGCAAGCCTGGCTGATGACGGCTGGAATGCCAGAAACCGGTCCTAGGATGCTTGTTTCCGGTCCAGGGAAGACATGGCTTGGCAGTTCGGGCTGGACTGTTCCCATGAGGCACAGGGTCAGACTGATTTGCATATGGCCATGTCTGAACTGGGGTGGTGGAGTGAGCTAAAGAATGATGATGGATTAAACCCAGATCAGTTGACTGGGGGTGAGTGTTTGATTGGCTCAAGCGTTCCGTCCATCATCCCCTTTTGTATCGCTTTGTTCGCCCTAAGTTGGCGGGGGTATGCCCAGACGTGGGTCCCTTGCTCACTTTGCCACTGGATTCAAGCAAGCCTGGCTGATGACGGCTGGAATGCCAGAAACCGGTCCTAGGATGCTTGTTTCCGGTCCAGGGAAGACATGGCTTGGCAGTTCGGGCTGGACTGTTCCCATGAGGCACAGGGTCAGACTGATTTGCATATGGCCATGTCTGAACTGGGGTGGTGGAGTGAGCTAAAGAATGATGATGGATTAAACCCAGATCAGTTGACTGGGGGTGAGTGTTTGATTGGCTCAAGCGTTCCGTCCATCATCCCCTTTTGTATCGCTTTGTTCGCCCTAAGTTGGCGGGGGTATGCCCAGACGTGGGTCCCTTGCTCACTTTGCCACTGGATTCAAGCAAGCCTGGCTGATGACGGCTGGAATGCCAGAAACCGGTCCTAGGATGCTTGTTTCCGGTCCAGGGAAGACATGGCTTGGCAGTTCGGGCTGGACTGTTCCCATGAGGCACAGGGTCAGACTGATTTGCATATGGCCATGTCTGAACTGGGGTGGTGGAGTGAGCTAAAGAATGATGATGGATTAAACCCAGATCAGTTGACTGGGGGTGAGTGTTTGATTGGCTCAAGCGTTCCGTCCATCATCCCCTTTTGTATCGCTTTGTTCGCCCTAAGTTGGCGGGGGTATGCCCAGACGTGGGTCCCTTGCTCACTTTGCCACTGGATTCAAGCAAGCCTGGCTGATGACGGCTGGAATGCCAGAAACCGGTCCTAGGATGCTTGTTTCCGGTCCAGGGAAGACATGGCTTGGCAGTTCGGGCTGGACTGTTCCCATGAGGCACAGGGTCAGACTGATTTGCATATGGCCATGTCTGAACTGGGGTGGTGGAGTGAGCTAAAGAATGATGATGGATTAAACCCAGATCAGTTGACTGGGGGTGAGTGTTTGATTGGCCTAGCTGCTCCGTCCATCATCCCCTTTTGTATCGCTTTGTTCGCCCTAAGTTGGCGGGGGTATGCCCAGACGTGGGTCCCTTGCTCACTTTGCCACTGGATTCAAGCAAGCCTGGCTGATGACGGCTGGAATGCCAGAAACCGGTCCTAGGATGCTTGTTTCCGGTCCAGGGAAGACATGGCTTGGCAGTTCGGGCTGGACTGTTCCCATGAGGCACAGGGTCAGACTGATTTGCATATGGCCATGTCTGAACTGGGGTGGTGGAGTGAGCTAAAGAATGATGATGGATTAAACCCAGATCAGTTGACTGGGGGTGAGTGTTTGATTGGCTCAGCTGCCCGTCCATCATCCCCTTTTGTATCGCTTGTTCGCCCTAAGTTGGCGGGGGTATGCCCAGGACGTGGGTCCCTTGCTCACTTTGCCACTGGATTCAAGCAAGCCTGGCTGATGACGGCTGGAATGCCAGAAACCGGTCCTAGGATGCTTGTTTCCGGTCCAGGGAAGACATGGCTTGGCAGTTCGGGCTGGACTGTTCCCATGAGGCACAGGGTCAGACTGATTTGCATATGGCCATGTCTGAACTGGGGTGGTGGAGTGAGCTAAAGAATGATGATGGATTAAACCCAGATCAGTTGACTGGGGGTGAGTGTTTGATTGGCTCAAGCGTTCCGTCCATCATCCCCTTTTGTATCGCTTTGTTCGCCCTAAGTTGGCGGGGGTATGCCCAGACGTGGGTCCCTTGCTCACTTTGCCACTGGATTCAAGCAAGCCTGGCTGATGACGGCTGGAATGCCAGAAACCGGTCCTAGGATGCTTGTTTCCGGTCCAGGGAAGACATGGCTTGGCAGTTCGGGCTGGACTGTTCCCATGAGGCACAGGGTCAGACTGATTTGCATATGGCCATGTCTGAACTGGGGTGGTGGAGTGAGCTAAAGAATGATGATGGATTAAACCCAGATCAGTTGACTGGGGGTGAGTGTTTGATTGGCTCAAGCTGCTCCGTCCATCATCCCCTTTTGTATCGCTTTGTTCGCCCTAAGTTGGCGGGGTATGCCCAGACGTGGGTCCCTTGCTCACTTTGCCACTGGATTCAAGCAAGCCTGGCTGATGACGGCTGGAATGCCAGAAACCGGTCCTAGGATGCTTGTTTCCGGTCCAGGGAAGACATGGCTTGGCAGTTCGGGCTGGACTGTTCCCATGAGGCACAGGGTCAGACTGATTTGCATATGGCCATGTCTGAACTGGGGTGGTGGAGTGAGCTAAAGAATGATGATGGATTAAACCCAGATCAGTTGACTGGGGGTGAGTGTTTGATTGGCTCAAGCTGCTCCGTCCATCATCCCCTTTTGTATCGTTTTGTTTGCCCTAAGTTGGCGGGGGTATGCCCAGACGTGGGTCCCTTGCTCACTTTGCCACTGGATTCAAGCAAGCCTGGCTGATGACGGCTGGAATGCCAGAAACCGGTCCTAGGATGCTTGTTTCCGGTCCAGGAAGACATGGCTTGGCAGTTCGGGCTGGACTGTTCCCATGAGGCACAGGGTCAGACTGATTTGCATATGGCCATGTCTGAACTGGGGTGGTGGAGTGAGCTAAAGAATGATGATGGATTAAACCCAGATCAGTTGACTGGGGGTGAGTGTTTGATTGGCTCAAGCTGCCCGGTCCATCATCCCCTTTTGTATCGCTTTGTTCGCCCTAAGTTGGCGGGGGTATGCCCAGACGTGGGTCCCTTGCTCACTTTGCCACTGGATTCAAGCAAGCCTGGCTGATGACGGCTGGAATGCCAGAAACCGGTCCTAGGATGCTTGTTTCCGGTCCAGGGAAGACATGGCTTGGCAGTTCGGGCTGGACTGTTCCCATGAGGCACAGGGTCAGACTGATTTGCATATGGCCATGTCTGAACTGGGGTGGTGGAGTGAGCTAAAGAATGATGATGGATTAAACCCAGATCAGTTGACTGGGGGTGAGTGTTTGATTGGCTCTAGCTGCTCCGTCCATCATCCCCTTTTGTATCGCTTTGTTCGCCCCTAAGTTGGCGGGGGTATGCCCAGACGTGGGTCCCTTGCTCACTTTGCCACTGGATTCAAGCAAGCCTGGCTGATGACGGCTGGAATGCCAGAAACCGGTCCTAGGATGCTTGTTTCCGGTCCAGGGAAGACATGGCTTGGCAGTTCGGGCTGGACTGTTCCCATGAGGCACAGGGTCAGACTGATTTGCATATGGCCATGTCTGAACTGGGGTGGTGGAGTGAGCTAAAGAATGATGATGGATTAAACCCAGATCAGTTGACTGGGGGTGAGTGTTTGATTGGCTCAAGCGTTCCGTCCATCATCCCCTTTTGTATCGCTTTGTTCGCCCTAAGTTGGCGGGGGTATGCCCAGACGTGGGTCCCTTGCTCACTTTGCCACTGGATTCAAGCAAGCCTGGCTGATGACGGCTGGAATGCCAGAAACCGGTCCTAGGATGCTTGTTTCCGGTCCAGGGAAGACATGGCTTGGCAGTTCGGGCTGGACTGTTCCCATGAGGCACAGGGTCAGACTGATTTGCATATGGCCATGTCTGAACTGGGGTGGTGGAGTGAGCTAAAGAATGATGATGGATTAAACCCAGATCAGTTGACTGGGGGTGAGTGTTTGATTGGCTCATGCGTTCCGTCCATCATCCCCTTTTGTATCGCTTTGTTCGCCCTAAGTTGGCGGGGGTATGCCCAGACGTGGGTCCCTTGCTCACTTTGCCACTGGATTCAAGCAAGCCTGGCTGATGACGGCTGGAATGCCAGAAACCGGTCCTAGGATGCTTGTTTCCGGTCCAGGGAAGACATGGCTTGGCAGTTCGGGCTGGACTGTTCCCATGAGGCACAGGGTCAGACTGATTTGCATATGGCCATGTCTGAACTGGGGTGGTGGAGTGAGCTAAAGAATGATGATGGATTAAACCCAGATCAGTTGACTGGGGGTGAGTGTTTGATTGGCTCAAGCGTTCCGTCCATCATCCCCTTTTGTATCGCTTTGTTCGCCCTAAGTTGGCGGGGGTATGCCCAGACGTGGGTCCCTTGCTCACTTTGCCACTGGATTCAAGCAAGCCTGGCTGATGACGGCTGGAATGCCAGAAACCGGTCCTAGGATGCTTGTTTCCGGTCCAGGGAAGACATGGCTTGGCAGTTCGGGCTGGACTGTTCCCATGAGGCACAGGGTCAGACTGATTTGCATATGGCCATGTCTGAACTGGGGTGGTGGAGTGAGCTAAAGAATGATGATGGATTAAACCCAGATCAGTTGACTGGGGGTGAGTGTTTGATTGGCTCAAGCGTTCCGTCCATCATCCCCTTTTGTATCGCAGTGTTAAACATGGAGACAGAGAAGTCACAACAATGTTCTACGTGATGAAAGGTGGAGAAGGGACCCTGATTGGCTGCAGCATGGCCGAAGACCTGGGCTGGTCTTCTTTGCCAGGCCAATCAATGACCTGCAAGTGGATCACCTCCTCAACCAATTCCTGGAGCTATTTCAAGGGCTAAGTGCCCGAAAAGTAGCACCGGTCAAAGTCCATATTGATCTGACAATACAAACAGTGGCGTTCCAACACCAAAGAGTACCATTCCACCTGCAAACCCAGGTGAAAGCAAAGCTAGACAAACTAGAGTACATGGATGTTATTGAAAGAGTCTCAGGGCCTACACCGTGGGTGTCACCCCTAGTCATAACTGAGAAACCCAAGCAACCAAGGGCAATACTGCTCTGCATAGACATGAAGCTCTCCAAACGAGCTATTAAGTAGGAACGGCACATTACCCCAACGATGGACGATGTCATGTAGGGTTTGAATGGGGGAAGGGGGTTTTTGAATCTCGATCTGAATGCCGGATACCACCAACTGGAACTCCACCCAGACAGTCATTAAATTACGACATTCTCAAGGCACCTCGGACTTAGAAGATGCAAGAGACTGAACTTTGGGATCTCCTCAATCACCGAAGTGTTTCAGAATGGAATCCGGGAAACACTTTCGGGCTGGAAGGGATCCTCACTATAAGCAACGACATTCTCATCTACTTGCCCACCCTGTCGGACCATCACAGGTGCATTAATGCCACCTTCCAGAGGTCACAGGACAGTGGGCTAACCCTGCATAAGGACAAATGCTCATCTTTCGAGCCCAAGATTGAGTTCTTTGGATTCATGTTCTCCAGGGAAAGCCTGTAAGTAGATCTCTGCAAGTGAGCAGCAATAAAGAAGGCCCCTGCATCCAAGAACATGACTGAGGTACGCAGTTTTCTAGGCATGACAACATACTGTGGCCAGCTCCTACCAAACCTGGCCCCCTGTCTGGGCCTCTACGAGCTCTCATGAAGGATGGAACACAGTGGAATGGGGGCCCGGAGGAGCAAGAGGCATTCGACAAGATCAAAAACGCTTTCCTGGCTGATGCGAGAATGGCGTACTACAACCATGACATGGACATCAAAATGGTGGCAGACACAAGCCCCTTGGGCTTGGAAGCCGTCCTGACACAGGAGCAGTAGAATGATGTGTGGGCTCCCCGGAGTTCGCACGCAGAGCACTCATGGCAACAGAAGCACAGTATGTGCAGACCAAAAGAGAGGCCCTGACTATCAAATGGGCTTGTCACCATTTTCACCTGTACATCTTTGGGTGGGAGGTCAGGTGATTACAGATCACAAATCACTAATGAGTCTGTTCGGGGGGACGGCCCTTCACCCGACCCCATGTATAGAGTGGTGTGTGGTGCAGCTGATACCTTACCGGTTGTGTGTGGTGTATTGGCCAGGAGCAGGCAACCTGGCGGATTTCCTATCCCAGCACCCACCTGGACGAGCTGATGGAGTAGCCATGGACAGTGAAGGGGCAGAGGTATTTGCCTGCATAGTGGTAACAGTAGGATGCCCGCGAGTGCTGACAGTTGAGGACATCCGAAGAGCCACTGGCACTGACGATGGCCTCAGGAGAATAGCGGAGGTCATTGACAACAATGCATGAAAGCTGTTCCTTCAAGATGCTGACCAATGGGACCCACCAGACAAAACCCAGCTGTTGCACCTATGGAGAATAAGGTTTGAGCTGAGCTCCATGTCGGGAGGCATCCTAATACAAGACCACCATACTGTTGTTCCTAATTCACTGGAGGACTGAATGATTGACTTGGCCCAGTGAGGGACACCAAAGGACTGAGAAGACTAAGGCCCAAATGAGGGGAAAGGTGTGTTTCCCTGGCATAGACCCTAGAGTGGAACAGGCAGTGAGGAAGTGTCTGACCTGTCAGATCATGGTGAGCCCTGTTGTGCTGGCACCCGTTGCCACGAAAGACACACCAACGACTATCTGGGTGAAGGTCAGTTTGGATTTTGCAAGATTCACCGATGGCAGGTTAACTATGGTCATGGTCGGCAACCTGTCCAAGTACCCCATCGTAGAGTTGGTAACCATGATGGCATTTTCCAATGTAAAGCCCTTTCTGGAAAAGACCTTTGCAGCATATGATCTACCAGCGACCATCCGGATGAATAATGGGCCCTCGTTTCAAGGCATGTCGTTTTGAGAGTACCTGAAGGAATCAACCCCTTCCTCGGAATCGACCCCTAACTAGCCTCAAATGGCATCCATGGAGGACATGAAGTCACAACACGAAAGATATCATGGCTTTGACCAACTGATGAATGTGAGAGGGAGGAAGAAGAGGACAAGGACATAACGGGGACCAACAACAACCCCATATCGGAGGGTGCAGAGGCAACGGAGGACTCTGGCGGCCCGGGGGGCCCACATCAAGGGGCTCAGAGACGGAATGTGACCCACCGGGGTGGAGTCAGGCCAGACCCCACATCAGTAGAGCCAATGGCTCCACTGGGCGGGAGAAGCCACTCATATGGACCGACACGGCAATTCGACCCCCAATCAGAGACTCTGTGAATTTGTATGTGCCCAAGCCATTGTGATTCCTGCCATCTAACGTTGGATGGAATGTATTGAACCACCTGAGCCATACGATGCGTCCTGATATCAGCACGCGCCACCTTGGCCGGGTGCGGCAGAGGTGTTATATAAATGGGGGCTGACCGCTCAGGTCAGTCCCGCAGGGGCAATTGCCGTGTGCTTCCTTCGAGCGCGCAGAGTGAATGAATGGTTTGGCCTACCCGGCTGGGGTCGCACCCTAGCACACCAATCTCTGATGAAGGACCCAGAAATGTGCCTTTCTAGAAGCAGGTCTCCCTAAAACCGTGCACTGTCACGTGACAATTGCTTCTCGTCAGGTCCTGTGTGTGCACGGGGTTATCTCATTTTACCAGGAGCTTTCCCTCCCCTATCAGACTTCACCACTTCCATAGCAACGCCGACAGCGGTGATGCCTACCTCGCCTCTCCTGACCTCATTGTTAACATCGCTCGCGCTATCCGGGGCTCATGCAAGCCGAGAACCGAATACAATGAGCCAGATCAAAGGTGTTCTTAGCCTGTGAGACAAGCACCGCTGTCCGTGGGATCAGTCCCACGAGTGCTTCATTAGCCGCTGTCTCCATGGCGGAGGTAAATGCAGTGAGTCAGTGCCCCGCTCTGCGCGCTCCAGACACCGGCCGGTGCGTTGTTGTGAATTTGTGATCTTTTTGTTATCATCGTGATGAATAGTGGCCTGTGAATATCACCGTGGTGGCAGGCTCTCTTGTCTCGGAGGTTGCCACATGCCTTCATCTTGTTCCGAGTGACAGAAATGTGGGGGCTATCACAGCAAGGTGACCCGTGGGAACAGTGGGAGCCCATCACCGAAAAGGGGAACATTTGTGACATTTCTGGCTATTAGCACGACTTCTTTGAGAGATTTAAAGAAGCCGAATAGTCCAAAACCTTCAAAAATGAAATGCCTCCTAGCAGAGCCTGTCTCTGTTCATACGATGGCTATTCTTTGTGCATGGCAGCTCCATGCAGAGGCTGCATCAGTCGGCTAATTGAATTGCTTGTCGCCATCTTGTCACTTACAGACATTTATTTTATGAATCCGTTCTGTCACTTTCATCCCCTGCCCTTCGGATTTACACTGTGTTCATTTCAGCCCCTCGCCCCCCATCCCGCTCTGCATTTAATGCACTGGTCATTGTCCTGGCTTACATCAGGCTCCTTTACTGAACAATGGAGCCAACCTCCTTTCTACTCTGCACAACCCAGCATGACTCTGCTTTAATGTATCTTTCCTTCAGAGACAGCATAGCACTGTTCTCCTTCACAATCATGTTTACCAATACTCCTCTCCTTTCATGTTTCTTCTTTCGCTTCTGTCTCACTCATTGCTTTTACTCCCCACACAATCTTCCTCTGCTCTTCCTGATACACGCCCCTTCTTTCATTGAATTCATTTGTCCTTTTTGAATGGAAACACATACAGAACTGTACCATTTGACTCCAGCCATATGTTTTTAACTTAATGGAATTGGTGCTGTAAATAAGTTGACAATGGGGCAATGCCCCAATAGTGTCTAACTAAAACACTTTTAACAGGGTAAAGAGAAATATTAGGGAACCAAAGTGCAAGATTACTATTTGTATGGAAATAGCACTCTTGTTGCAGTGATCGCTCATCCAAATAAGTTGTGATATGTATTTACATATATTTAAGAGATGAGCCGCCATATAGTGTGTGAAGCATACAAATACAGTACTTACACGTGCAGGAATTGATAGGAATATACTTAAACAAGCTATCAACCCTTTGCTTTTGCTGTACCATTTCCGCAGCAAAAGTGTTTTACTTACATGCAAGCACTTGGATAATATTCCTGGATTGCATTCCACAAATTTAAATAAAAAGGCATGAAACTGGGAAAAGGGCAATTAATACAATTAGTCTCTCATTCGTAGGAAATGTCTTCTTACATGTTTCTGCAACTGGAGTCATTGATGTCAAATGAGAATAGATTGTACAGTCTGCACTTGACAAGGATCAGCATGTTTCAGCCAGTATAAATGGTCTAGTTGTGATCTCTTGCAGGATAACATTATATTCACTGATTAGAAATTCCTAAACTGGAAAGGAGCAATGTTACAAACCATTCAACAGATAGATAATTTTACTCAAGATAAACAATTTTAATAATCGAGTATCTTGCAACATAAGCAGTAAAGAACAAAGAAAACATTGTTAATATGGTATGGGCATTTTCCGGATTGTTCTATTATCACAAATCCTTCAAAGGTACAAGTGGTAATTTAAAGGCTAAGGCAAGGCATACCCCTTGCCTGAGCCTGATTACTTCTTGTTATTAGATGTCATTTATTCAGTGATCATGAAACCAAAGGTCTGCTTTCTGTCATGTAACCAGCACTTTGCTCCTTGGTGTTCACACTGGCCCAATTGAGCCTCCTTGCCAGGTATATTTTTCTTTTCGTTATATATGTAATCTTTATTCTAGCTGCTGGTGTTAGTTTGGTTGTGTCCATCAAACTGTGGCTGACATGCGAGTTTTACCAGTAGTTCTGTCTTTGTGTCTATTAGGGCACTGTTTTTCATAAATTGGTTGGACTAGTTATGTAGAGCCCTGTTTTGAAGCATGCACCCTTCTTTCTTGAATAAGTTGGGCCTTTGTTCTTCCGCTAAGCTCATTCTGACTGAATGAGACTTCAGCAAACCTGGTCCATTACAAAGTGGTGGTATTGCATTTAAGCATTCATTACCCCAAATTTGCATATCTTGATATTAAAGAACCTCCAAATTACTGTACATGCAGCTTGTACTCAACTTTCCCTTAGTTTCCAAGGAAAGGGCCCACAAACTGCTCACATTTTATTGGATGAGCAAAAATGTAGTCATAAATTGAAGCATTTCACCCTTGGGACATCCCAAGAGGCCATAGCAGGGGTTTACCCTATCTAACCCTTTAGTCATTCACTCAAATACTCCTCTATTTCTGCCTTGATGCCCTTCTAAAGAAAGATCTATAATACACGGGTATTGATCATCTACATGCTCATCAACTATTTACTGGGTCACATCTTGCTGAATTAATTTGAAACATTTCAGAAGGATCATGCCCAGAACTCAAGGATAGACGAGCTATCCCTCACAACTGTCAGTTGTAAACGACATAGTGGATCCTTTCCCCCCTTTTCTCTTCATCAAGGTGTAACATTTAACGACCTTCTACCATACATTTAAGAAGGGGTTTTGCCCCTTTTTGAAAAAGAGCGCTCACATTTCTTCTAAATCCCAACACAGGATGGGTCTGTGTCACTTTCTGAGATTACAAATCCTCTCTATGTGTGAAGCAGCTGAAATTGTAGCCACTGCTGTGGAACAGAAGGCCGGAAACCTGAAGTAGGTTGGTCCCATTGGAGATCTGGCGCTTTGGAGATTTCTCTCTAAAAATGTTCAAAGTCTCAACACTGAATGGGACTTAATCATTTTTTTCTGAAGTGTGGGGCTCTCTGAGCAGGAAAAAGCAGAAATTTAGTCTGACGCATTGGAACTGCCGGGTGCAAACTTTTCCCGGTTGGTCCCCCTGAAGCTCTGCAGGAAAAGTTCTCAAAAGTTTCCAAACTTTGTTTTAGTACACAAACAACTGCAGGAGTACACTTCTAAACCCCCAGCAAATCAGGGGAAGGCATTTATAAACGTTCAGTGTGTCAAGCAGAGGTCAACAGCAAAGTCCATTCCAGGTCCATGCTACTGGTCAGTTGGGCACTTCAGGAAGAAGACCTCTTCTAGTTTGTTGTGTCACTGTAGCCACACAGGACATCTACCAACTGACCCTTGGGGTCCACTTCTTTGTCCTAGTACAAAATGGAGCAGGGCTCTCCTCAGGTCACAGACAGCAGATCCAGTCCTCTTCTGATCTTCTGCAGGTCCAGAAAATGTTCTGAAGAGAGTGCCTTGAGGTGCCACCTTTGTAGTTAGCACTAGCTTGTGGGTGGGGGTGACTCCTGCCTCCTCCCTAACCAATGGGGTAAAAGTTCCTTGGAACCTTTTCAGAAGTTCCTGTTTCCCTTCTGAAAACAGTCCCACAGTGCACCTTATTCCCAAATTCCAAGATAGGGAACATTGTCCCCTGTGCAGAGCCTGTGTGCCCATCCAGAGGTGTGGCTAGGGAAATGAGCAATTCCCTTCCATGTGTCCACTCTTATCTAGTGCATAAAGGTAGCTTCCCTCCTACTGGGTTTGATGTCAACCTTACTAGGGGGCAAACGCTACTTCTTCCATGTCTCTCCTTGCATTTACTTATGAAAGGGCAGATCCCCTTTCAAGTTAGTGAAGTTCCTGGGGCTACCCTAACTGGTCTTCCTGAAAGGGGAATTAAAACACTTTCCCAATCCAGCCCATTGTTTCTGCTCTGGGGGCAGTTTATACACCTCTTTCACACCTCATTTAGGCCATGTACAGGCTGGGCAGTTGTTGGAGAGCTAATGTATATTAGCCTCCAACAGCTTCAAGCAGGGTAAAGGTAACTTTCTCAATCTTACATTTCCATTACATTTAATAACAATCCACCTTCACCATTAGATTGGATTTAATAAATATAAAAGCAGGTCTTTGAATGGAATCTGTAGCCGTTACAAGTCAAAAGTTGTAGATTAATGTATATTATCTGTACTGTGAACTTTTCTATGTGTCAGTTACAGCCTGACCATTGACAATGTCATTTTGGTCATAGTCACTGGGGGAGTATGTCATTTCTACTATCACACATGTTCCACTCTTGCGTATTATACACCATACCTAGTAAGAAGCAAGGTGTGCTTAGGGGCAACTTATTTACAATTTTAAATCCCTTTTTTCCACCTGTCAAAGGGGCAATGTTGACAGGTCGTTGCAGCAGGGTTCAGGCTACGGCTGTCAGGGTACCCGGGGTAAACCTGAAGCCATGTTTTAACTGCCATGTTAGACCTGGCTTTTTCAGCAGGCTTTATCCCCAGACTTTTTGCATTTTTGGCCTCCTGTTTCTGACCTGTTTTTGTTGGTTTTATGACTCTGGGCACTTTACCACTGCTGATCAGTGCTTAAGTGCATATGCTCTCCATGAAAATTGTGTTTATGGATTGGTGTTTCCATGATTGGCTTATTTGACTTACTACTATGCCCCTAGTACAGTGCACTCTGTGTGCCCATGGCCTGTAAGTCAAATGCTGCAAGTGGGCCTGCAGCACTGATTGTGCCACCCATGCAAGCAGCCTTTTAAAAGGGTCTCAGACCTGCCACTGCAGTGTCTGCGGGCAGTTTCTACTTCCATGTCAACCTGGCAAGTGCACCCACTTGCCAGGCACTAACCTTCCCTTTTCTTACATGTAAGACACCCCTAAGTTAGGCCTAAGATACCTCTGTGGGCAGGGTGCAGTGTATGTGAAAGGTAGGACATGTGCTGGTGTGTGTGACATGTCCTGATAGTGAAATACAGTGTATTTAGTTTTTCACTACGAAAAGGCTATTTGTCCCATAGGATGGAATGGGAGTTTATTTATAGCATCTTATAAGTATAACTTCCAATTGGGACCAGGTAGGTAAATGGAGTTTAGTATGCCTGAACTCAGAATATAAAAATGCATCTTTTAGTAAAGATGATTTTTATATTGTGTGTTGGAAAATACCACTTTTAGAAAGTGGGTATTTTCTTGCTTAGCCATCCTGGGTGACTCTGCTGGTTTGTGGATTGACTGTCTGGCTTTGGAGTGACAGGGGCTGTCACTCCAATACTTCCATGTTAACCTGGCAAGTGCACCCACTTGCCAGGCACTAACCTTCCCTTTTCTTACATGTAAGACACCCCTAAGTTAGGCCTAAGATACCTCTGTGGGCAGGGTGCAGTGTATGTGAAAGGTAGGACATGTGCTGGTGTGTGTGTGACATGTCCTGATAGTGAAATACAGTGTATTTAGTTTTTCACTACGAAAAGGCTATTTGTCCCATAGGATGGAATGGGAGTTTATTTATAGCATCTTATAAGTATAACTTCCAATTGGGACCAGGTAGGTAAATGGAGTTTAGTATGCCTGAACTCAGAATATAAAAATGCATCTTTTAGTAAAGATGATTTTTATATTGTGTGTTGGAAAATACCACTTTTAGAAAGTGGGTATTTTCTTGCTTAGCCATCCTGGGTGACTCTGCTGGTTTGTGGATTGACTGTCTGGCTTTGGAGTGACAGGGGCTGGGGATGTGCAATCTCTCAGACAGCCACGGGGGTTGAGGTGTGTCCTGCCTTTCCTGAATGAGTCAGGGCTGGGCTGAATAGACCTGGGCTGCATTTAGAGTAGTGGGAGGAGATTTCCCTGCACCTGAATAGGCCTGGTTTGCCTTACACAATACCTCTCCACCTCCTGCCAGGAAGCTGGGCCAGAGACGATAGAACTGTGTTTGGACTGAGCAGAGAGCCTCTATGTCACAAGAGAACAGAGAGAAATTGAGTATAAATATTAGGGCCCAGACTCCAGAACCTTAGATTACTTCTGGACTCAAGAGGAACCTCTGCCAAGGGGAAGAGCTGGGAAAACTGAAGGAGAAGTACTGCCCCTTTGCTGTGTGCTGTGTGGGGATGGCCTGCAGTGGCTGTTTCTGCAAGGGAGAGGGCCAAGATTTTGTTGTGTGCTGTGTATCCTGCTTGAAGAAGATCTCCAAGGGCTTGGTGTTGAACTTGCCTCTTGTTCTGAAGTCTCAGGGACACAGAGACTTCATTTCCTCCATACTCTTGAACCTGGAACTGCAGTTTCAGCTGCCACAGAGGGAGATAGCAACACTGACGCCGGCAAGCGATGCTGCAACCTGCAACGAAGCCGTGGGCACCGTTCGTGAAGTGCATGACGCACCACCCCGACTTGCACCGCAGCCCCAACGCCGGCTGATGCCGCACCGTACCGACTCTGACGCCGTCACCAAGGCCGCTGCCTGCACTGGAGCTGAGGGAACCACTCGTGCCGCTCACGACACACTGCCCCGACTCGCACCGCAACCCCGACCTCACCGACGCAGGCGCTTCATCATCGCGGAGCCGATACATGATGTGGGTGACCTCCCGAATCCATCCACCCGCATCGTTGTAAGGAACCAACGCCTCGACGCCACCGCGACGTCACCTCCCCGGCAACAGTAAGGAACTGACGCCTCACCTCCCCTGCATCGCAGTAAGGAACCGACGCCACTCGGCGCCAACAAAGCATCACCTTCCCGACGCCATGCACCATCTTTATTTTCATCGTTTGCCAAGGTAATGTTCTTTGGGGTCCGTGTGACTCCGGGCCCGGTGCCGCGCACCTCACGGTCGGCACCATACTTTGGGATTTTCAGCCGTCACGATGTTGTAATAGCCCCAGGTGGAGCTATTTGTTGCTACAAGCTTTATTTTTGGGAATACCCTATTTTTGGTGATATCTTAACCTATGTATAGTGGATTTTTGTCGTTTTGGTCTTGTTTTGTTTGGATAAAGACTTCCTATTTTTCTAAACAGGTCTGGTGTCCATTAGTAGTGTTTTCACTGTATTACTGTATGTATGCACAAATGCTTTACACACTGCCTCTGAGATAACCCTGTCTGCTCGTGCCAAGCTACCAAGGGGGTGAGCAGGGGTTGTCTAAGGGCGTAACTCCCTTACCATGACTAGAAGCAATGGTTCCTACTTGGACAAAGGTGCAAACCATTGCCAACTAGAGACCCCTCATTTCTAACATGCCACTATAGTGGATGGAACAATAGGTGCTTCTGTCCACAGGTGGCATTTTACTTTCCATTTCAGGGATGTATTTCTATACCATGTAGTAAGATCTTATAGGAAAGATAATTGCACCAATCATGTTTAGATCAATTTCAACATGTCTAAAGGGAGAGCACAGGCACTTTACTCTTATTTAGGAGGGGTCAAGTGAACAGAGTACTAATGCCAGCAAAATAGATAGGGCAAAAATTGAGGGGGGAGCCATGCGAATAGATGGCCATTTCCCGCACCTGGTTTCCATCTGACCAATAAATCAAGGCTTCAAGCATTGCAGAATGCAGCACCAATTCATTTTCAAACTAGAAAAATGGCACCTACATTCATTTTATTTCAAAGGCCCTAATGATCTTCGAAAATGTATTATTCACTTCCAAATATCTCATGTCGCTATCCAGAAATATGTCCAAGACAAAATCAGACAATACTAGCCCACACTCCACTAGTGGTTTTCGAAGGCCAACATTCTAGTCGTATCCAGAACAGGACAAAATGCAACAAAAAGAGGAGGAAGACTCTTCTCGCCTTCAACACTTCACTTTTATGTGTTTCAATGGTTTTTATTGAAGTTTTACATTTAAAGGCATACAGACAATGCTTGCAGTAACAGCCGACCAACATAGTCAGTAACTCTTTACCTTTTAAAACAGAGGACACCGACAAGTCTGTAACTCCCCCATTCTCATGAAATTCAGGGCCGGATGTAAAATTTACATGTGAGCCCTGCTCCCTTCCCTTCTCCAAAGCTGCTGCCCATTGCAACATCTCTTTCGAAATATCTGCATAGCTCCTTCCTCCTCAACTTATTGCCACTTTCAACAAGAACCCTCTTTGTTTAAATGTACCAAAATGCGTTTGCCTTGTGCTGTGGCGGAGTGAAACTATGCCCTTTCATAGACACAGGGGCCATGCTTGATAAGTGCAACAATAGTCAGCACCCGAGGGGGGGTGGCCAGCAGCCAACCAAGATGGACGCATCTTGAAGGGTCTCCGGGGCCAGCCGTGTGAATCCCCCTAACATCTGATAAATTATCCACTTTCCGTACTGAAATGCAGCAGAAGGCGACCCAACAGCGTCCCTGGCAGAACGAGGGGACCATCGGCAGTCGACCTAATCTACTTTGCGAGATGAGAGTGCTGCAGCAGCAACCGCGAGGAGCGGCCTAGCTGGACGGAGATCCGTATGTGAAAAATATTTGGAGAGGCAGAGTGGTGAGCCGGCGCCAACCTGCCGGCAGCGAGAGCCGGCATCCGGCTGAGTAAGGAGGAGAGTGGCGGGAGGCCGGGTGCCCATCTTGAACCAACAAAGGGGAAGCAGTGAGGCATCATCCCTCTAGTGAGAAGTGAACATTGTGGCCGCGCCGCGAGACGTAGCCTGATCGAGCAGAGGTCCGCTCCGACGAAGAGTTGCAGGGCCGAAAGGAGAGACGGCACCGACCCACCTGCAGTGAGAGGCGGTCACCGCCTAACAATGTAAGTGAGGGCCAAGAGGCACCTGTACCGAACACCGTAGTAAAGCAGCGATGAAACTGAGAACACAGCGAAAGTGAAACTAGCAGGCACCCTGAATGCCGTTGCAGGCCTGAATTGAGACGAGGCCCTGTGGCTAAGAGACCCATGAGGAAGGAGATCGAATGGGCCAGCACCTGGGGAACCAAAGAGGAGACAGCCCAAAGAAGCGAAGCCCTCCTGCTGGGCGAAGGTAACGCCTGTGATATCTGCGGCACCCTCCCCTAGTAGTAATTCCTGAGGGGAAAGAACTAAACCTGATCCTTGGTGAAAACGATAGGTGTATAAGTGGGCCCTGAGGCCGGTTCTAACCGGGAATCAAATACCGCCTCCCAGTTGACTTGATTACGATGCGACCCCGCTCGACACAGTGGTGCCACCCAATTAGGAGCTGAAAGAGCGAGTTTCACCCTCATAGGTGCCCCACTCCCAGCAAGTAGTGGAGCATGACAGACATCACCTCTGAGATAGGGGGGCAAGGTGCATCTGTCAAGACATCTGGAGATCCAGACTACGACCCAGGGGGTGTGTCTATCGCCCTGAACACTCCTGTGGTGCGGCCAGAGGCATACTGCTCATCACCCACTGAGAAATTATAACTGAACGAGCAAGCGCTCAACTACGGCGTGGAGATGCATACACAGCGTAGAAACCTAGTCAAAGACGATGTCGGAGAACAAGGGGTTACGAGTGACACACCAAACGAAGTTGGACAAATTTGCGCAGCCTATAACAGAAGCTCCAGTAGCAGAGGAAGATGGGCAACAACAGCAGCCAACTACTACAGAGGAGGCCCGACACTACAGGACATTGTGGCGGCAATACAAGGGGTGCTTACAGTCTTATAGAATAAAATAGATACAGTCACCTAGGACATTACCTTGATGCAAACAGGCCTCCATAACCTGGGTTCCTGCATCAAGATCACTGAAGACTCCATAGCTACACTCCAAATCACCACTAAAACACTTGAGGTACAAATTAAAGAATTGCACACTACTGCAGCCGCCCTGGAGGCGAGGGTGGAAGACTTTGAGGGGCGAGCCTGCAGAAATAATGTCAGGATTCTGGGGGTACCAGAGCGGGCGGAAGTCCCGACAACTGACCTGTTCGTTAAAGACCTTAATGTGAAACACCTGCAGCCGCGTGGTCTCTCCAATTACTTTTCAGTGGAACGGGCCCACCGAGTCCCCTGGTTCGCCAAGACCTGGACCACCCTCTCATCCTATAGTGGCGCGGAACTTTAATCATAGAAACAGAGACATCATACTGCAGATGGCCAGGTCGGCTCCGCCACTTAAACTGGAAAATGCTGCAATAACATTTTCCCCAGATTTCACGATTAAAGTCCAGAAACTGCGCTGCTCCTTTCTCAAGATCAAGAGGGCCCAATGCGATCGTGACGTAAAATATGCGATGCTATTCCCAGCCAAACTCTGAGTAGCAGCGGATGGTAAGACGTGTTTTTTTCAGCCCCCTGCAGAGTTTTGGGACTGGCTGGATGGTTGGCAGATGGGAGAGGACCAGTGCTCCCATACTAGTTGTCAGAAAAGCAAAAAAGAGCAAAGAAGATGAGGACAACAACAAAATCACGGGGCAGAGGACGCTGATATGGAAACTTCCAGAACTGTGACCCTGTAGGAGACCCCAGCTAAAGTCGGCTGGAACTCGGTGATGTTTCAAGTCTAGGAAAAGAAACTTGGCATCCCTGTGGACTGGCAGTGGCTTGATTGAACTGCTACAGTGCGGTAAAGACTAAACATGCTTAACGGGAGAACGATGGCGGACGGGCACCCCGGTTGGGTCACGTTGCCCTGCAATGGGACATAAGGGATGGGATACACAGGCGCTCTACAATGTTAGGGGGGTGGGCAGTTTTGAGTCCACAATGCAGGAAATGCAGGGAGGGGGAAAGGGGGGAATTTAGCTTAAGCAGTTTGCATGTGGTTTTTATGTGTGTGTGTGTGTGTTGATGACAGTGACGGCGACTTACAACACCTATCCCATGCGGTTAGGCAACAAATGTTAGCGCAGAACTCGCTTGGACTCAGGGGCAAGGGTAGGTGTTTCCCCGACGCTTCAGGGCATTTAAAAATAAGATTGTAACTTCACCAGCGAAGCTGGACACCCAGCCGAGACATTGAGATACTCAATATAGGTCTTAATGAATACCACTCAGATGCTTTTTAGTTTTAAAATCCTTTCTTGGAATGTGAATGGGTTGGGGGACACAATTAAATGAGGAGTGGTGCTACAATACTTAAAGTGGCACTCACCTGATATAGTTCTTATCCAGGAGATGCATCTGCAGGGCACAACTTACGGTACATTAAATAGGTGGGGTTACAAATTAGTGGTAGACGAGGGCTACCCTAGAGGATCTAGGGGGTGGGTATCCTGCTCCACAACTCCTTTCCATTCACTATACAGCATATCACACGCGACCCGCACAGATGCTTTGTGGTGCTCTCTGGGCACAGGGAAGGCCGCTTATTTATCATCATCTCCCTCTACATCCTCCTGAGGCTCCACACTGCATCACTATCAGATCTGGGCTTGCTTATTGTATGACTACCACATGGGGAGCTGCTCATAGGAGGAGACTGCAATGCAGCTATCTGCTGAGAGATAGGCAGCTGGCCGACGCGACAACAAGACCCCTCGGGCAAGGGCCTCACAGAATTTTTGTCGGCTATGGGCCTAGTAGATGTGTGGCGTGTGTGCAACCCAATGGCCCACCTCCTGAGGGGGATCTCAAACCACTCCACAATCTGCGCAATTTATGGTAGACAGATCGAACCTGGGGGACATGTGGTGCCACTCAATCCCTGGTACTTTATGGTGCTGCATATCCGAGCCACATTGCAAAATGCCACTGATCAGTACTTTAAAGAGAATGAGGGTACGGTAGACTCGGCGCAAGCTCTGAGGGAGGCCTTTAAGGCAGTGATAAGAGGTCATGATTTCCCGTTGATTACGGGTCACAGAAAGGAGAAGAAGGCACAACTAGAGGAGCTAGCGAAAGAGATCCAGAGTCTGGAGGACGAAGTAATCTCGACAGACCCCACTGTGGTGCAACATATACTAAACATCAAAAGGAAACAATATAAAGATGTTGTGGAGGTTGCAGCCAGAGCCAGAAACCGAGCGACCTTACATTGCTTATAAGCGGTGGGAGATATAGCGGGCAAACTCCTGGCGTGGTTAGATAGAAGGAAAGCAGCATCAATATGGGTATTTGAGGTTGTCACGAGGGAGGAGCACCAGTAAGAGATAGGCAAAGTATTGCTGATGCATTTGCGGCGTATTACAAGCAACTATGCACCCCGTCTACACAAGCCACCGCGGATGAAGCACAGGACTTATTAGCCACCCTTAAAATGCCATCATTAATGATGACTGACAGGGATAAACTAGAAGCGAGCCTCACGGAGAGTGAAGTGACCCAAGCCATTCGATCACTAAATGCTGGAAAAGCAATGGGCCCAAACATCCTCCCGATTGAATTGTATAAACTGACAGCCTCCAAGATTTCTCCCTACCTTGTCAAGATGTTTTAGGAGAGTCTGGAGGCTGAAAGGCTTCTAGAAGACCAGAGGCTTGCTAATATCGCGGTAATACATGAAGCAGGAAAACCACCGGAATGCTGTACGTCTTACAGGCCGATCTCCCTGTTAAATGCTGAGGTAAAGATGTTGGCCAAGTTGTTAGCAACTCGATTGGCCCAAGTGATTGGTACCCTGATCCACCCCGATCACTCGGGCTTCATGCCTGGTAGAAACACCGCACTAAATTTGCGACGCCTGCATGGGGTGTTAGGAAGGGCGAAGTGTTTTCAAGAAGATGCTGTGGTGGTGTCACTGGATGCTGGAATGGCATTTTATTTGATAGAATTGTCATTTCTGTTTGCAGTTCTGGAGAGACAAGGGTTTGGGCCGAAGTTTTGAGCATTGATACGTCTCTTATACATGAACCCCTTGGCACAAGTGACTCTAAATGGAGGTAAATCGGCGATCTTTAAGTTACAAAGGGGCACAAGACAAGATTGCCTTCTCTCCCTGCTGATCTTTGCCTTAGTTCTGGAACCCCTGGCGGTAGGGATACGGGGAGGCCCGCTGATTAGCGGGCTAAAATGGTCCAAGGACTGGAAGGATAGGATCTCCCTATATGAAGACGACATCCTCCTCTATGTGGTGTGCCCTTATCCCAGACTACACAGAATACTTCATATCTTTGCCCTATACAAACAGTATTCAGGTTATACCATAAATTGGGACGAATCATTGATATATGTCCTACATGGTGAGGCGCCACATCTCCCTAGGTCATGTATGGCAAGGGTGGTGACTGAGGGATTTCAAAATCTGGGTATATATATTACCTTGTGTTAGAAATGGTATTTCTGGTTGGCTAGGGCAAGCGCCTAAGCCAGGCAGAAACTACCACTCTTGTCAGGGCAAGGGAGTCACACACCGAAGATAACCCCTGCTCACCTCTTGGTAGCTTGGCAGAGCAGTCAGGCTTATCCCAGAGGCAATGTGTAAAGCGTTTGCGCAACACACACACACACCAGTGACACACTAGGCACACCACAAAAAAAACTCCAAACAAGTTATAGAAAAATAGCCTTTGTATTACTCATAAACACTTTAGATCATAATCACAAATATACACTGTGCCAACTGGCACTTGCTTATACTTCACAGGGGATTATATACATGACAGGGCCAATCGGGCCAGTGTCGGAACCATCAGAATGCAAGTAGTGAATATAAAACAACCAGTAACTACTGGTATTAGCACTTTGCATAAACCACCTTATGCATCAGTCACATTCCAATAAAACAACCAGTCACTACTGGTAACATTGCATCTTGCATGAACATGTTAGGCAAACATATTAGGCCTGAACACTGGGCATAAACACATTATGCTTGGATAAGTAGTAACCAACCAGTAACTACTGGTACAGGTGCTCTCAGCACCACACATTGGGTATCCACATCCTCTCATCACTTAGGACCACATATTATGCCCAACCATAATAATCATGTTAGGCTCCTCTTAGGCGTAAACACAATGGCCCACAGGCAACAATGGGCCTCCATATCCCCGGGAGCCCACTGCCTCCCCCCCCCCCCCAATGGCAGTCCCAGCACCTCTGCGCTCTCTCCTTAGACTGTCGGGTGATTCTGTGGAGACTCCTTACTCCACCCAAACTCGGGGCAATACAAAAGTGCTCCAAGACAGTCTCCGTCGTCGAGGGGGAGGGAAGCTGACACCGGGCTCCCCCTCCTCTACCTTGGCTCAAATGAATGATGCTCCCGCCCTTCCGGCGACCGGAGCTGTCTGCAAGGGGAGCTCAGCCCCACTCACCATTCCTGGGGGCTGAGCCAGTCTACTCCCAGCGGTGCACCGTAATCCCTGAGAGCCGGGAGGACTCCTACCTCTCGTCGGCTCTGCTCTCTGGGGACTGCCTCTCTGTTGGGCCACTCTCTGGAGAAACGGCAGAACGGGGCAGAAGGGGGCCTGCGAGGTTCCGGTCCCTTTCCGGGTTGGCCCGATGAGCCTGCAAGGCTCCGACTCCTCTTGCGGCCAGCTCAGTCTCGGCAACACGCGGGCTCTCCTCGTTGCTACGGGAGCCCCGCCTCCAACCAGGCGCAGACATTGCCTATCTTCCGGCCGCGCTACCTCACGATTGGCTCCTTGTCTCGGGCCAGCCTCGTCCCAGGTCAGGCAACCGGCGCCTGACTTCCGGTTTCGCGCTGCAACCAGAGCCCACTTCCCGGGCTATTGAACACAGCGCTTCCCACGCACTCTCTCGGCCAAGAGCGCCTCTTTGCTGGAAAGACAAAGTGCTCACCTGGCACCAAGCTTACAACATCAGGAGCGCTTCTCATGCTCTTTCACCCAGCACCAAACAGTTTAGCAAGGGCGGTCTCCAGAACCGGCAAAGCGCTTATCACGGGCTTCTGAAAATCAGGGTAGTAAGCCACAGCGCGCGCCACGTGCTGCTTCAACGCACACAGGTCGTCAAGTCACAAGGCCATGGGACACCACAGGGGCACACCAGCAAAGTGTCCCCAGGGAGGCCAGCACAAAGATCCCTTTAGGCAGAGTGGTCGTCCCCCCTAGCCCAAAAAAGGCAGCAGGTCAGCACTTCCTGCAGCCCAGGTCCATGGCGGTTCCTCCTGGTCCCAGGCAAGCTCCAGCAGCCTGCCGGCCGCAGGCTTCAAGTAAGCACCCAGCAGTCCCTTTTCATGGGGTCACAGCCCCAATACTTAGACCCCTTAGTGTCTTTGTTCTCCCCCTGCCACAGGGCTCTGCGCCCGGTCCAAACCAGTTCTGGGGGCACTCACACCTGTACCACCACCCCCTTTGTCAGTGTAGACTCTGGCCCTAGACACACCACAGGGGGCGGAGCCAGCATTGTGGAAGGCAGGCACAGTCCAATTCAGTCCCAGGTGCTACTCCTCCCACCACTCCAAATGCAGATTGGCCTATTCAGCCTAGTGCTGACTCACCCAGCCCCTGTCACTCCAGAGCCAGGCATGCAATACACATCAGGCAGGCACAAAGACACATAGCATACAGAAATGCCCACTTCTAAAAGTGGCATTTCTAAAATAGTGATAATAAATCTGTGAACACCATTGCGCAGCATTTATTACCACTATTCCAAACATACCAAACTTGACCACTATACTCCTCTCAGATCAGGAATTACCACTGAAGCACATATCAGGGAATCCCCAATGCATTCCTATGAGAGGGCAGCCTCACAGTAGTGAGAAACCAAAATGGCTGTTTGTCACTACCAGGACATGTCACACAGTTAAGGCACATGTCCTACCTTTTACCTACAATGCACCCTATCCATAGGGCTAGCTAGGGCCTACGTTAGGTTTGACTGATACGTAGTAAAAGGGGAGTCACAGACGTGGCACCCACTTTATGTGCCACGTCACAGCGGCAGCAAACTGTGCGTGCAGGCCCTGCAATGGCAGAGGCCTGAGACAGGTTTGAAAGGCTACTTTGATGGGTGGCGCAATCAGCTCTGCAAGCCCACCAGTAGCATTTAATTTACTGGCCCCGGGTATGTGGGATACCACATTACTGGGGACTGATAGGTAAATTAAATTAGCCAAACAGGTGTAGACCAATATTACCACGTTTTACCATAGAGCGTACATGCACTTTACACTGGACAGCAGTGATAAAGTGCCCAGAGTCCTAAAACCACCAACATCAGGTCAGAAAAAATACTAGGAGGAAGGCAAAAAGTTCAGGGATGACCCGGCAAAAAAGGGCCAAGTCGAACACAACCCCCTTCCAGCCAAAATCCAGGGTAGACCAATCAATACCTTGATGGGCTTCCCTGCTTGGGGCGATAGAACACGGACGTGGGCCCGCAACTGCAGGGGCACACTCCGGTTCTACACTAATCTGAATCCATGTGGTTCCCTCTGTCAAAGCTCCCAGGACCAACTAAGCTACCCCACTGGGACTCCCTAGCTGTCCGCGGCCAGGACCAGGCCCTAGGCCATCCAGATGTCTCTGGTCCTTGCCATCTCACAGAGTGGGGGGTAGTAGCCCCAGGTACATAGTACCCATTCGTTTGCAAAAATAGGGGTACCCCTGACTATGTTTCCTAAATCAGGGTCTAAATACAAGTGTGAGAAAACATTTAGGAAATACAATTACTGAGTGGACCTATGAATATGCAGAAATAATATGTGAACAACCAGATGTGGTAAGGTATCAAAAATATATATTTATTTATATCAATATAATTTTTTTTAATATTATATTCTTTTTTAGGGCAAAATTGAAAACACTATATCATAAAAAATAGTTACTCAATGTGTGCAGTATAATCATACAGTATTTGGCACATTGTTGGACCCTGGTCACTACTTTAGGTATGCAGGCATGCTAACACACTCATACTCTACCTATTTCTGCAAAGATACTTTATAAAAATATTGTATACAATTGATATGCAGGTAGTGACACAGCAAGAAACAAAACAACAATGGAGTAACTGTAGTTCAAATAACATCACAGCGGTTTCATGAAGGAAAAGTATACATGTTAATGTAGAAGCACTATATAGTAACATCCCCCAGACAGGGGCCATGGAGGCAGTTACATGGTTCATGGACACCTACAACATTGACTGTCCACGGACGTTCATTATTGAATGTCTTAAGATAGTGTTACATGAAAACACCTTTGAGTTCAACGGGTCTCTTTATCAACAAACTAAGGGAGTCAGTATGGGGGCATCATGTGCCCCAACTGTGGCGAATATTTACATGGCCCTATTTGAATCCAGATACATAGACAATGAGATCGCTCCATTCAGTGAATCGGTGCTTTGCTGGTCCAGATATATAGATGACGTCTTTTTTATGTGGACAGCCAACCAAGAAGACATCCCAGAATTTGTATCCTGGTTAAACTTATGTGACAGTAACATCATATTCACTGCAAACTCTAGTAACAACATAGTAGAGTTCTTAAACATCGTGATCCAGATCAGTGTTGACCACCTTGAAGTGGATCTTTAAACTAAACCCACAGCTCGTAATACATTATTACATTTTACCAGCTACCATCCGAAGTCACAAAAAACTAGCATTCCCTTTGGACAGTTCCTACGTCCCCGTAGGAACTGTACTAATCTTGCGGATTATGACATCAGAGCCATTGAAATAAAAACTAAATTCTTGGCCAGGGGTTACCGCAGGAGGCTAGTGCGTGACTCTTACAAACGAGCACGCTACTACGATAGGCAACACCTATTGACACAACGGGACACCAAACAAAACTCCAGATTGGTATTTGTGACACGTCATTCAATTATGAATGAAAAAATCCATCACATTATCAATTCTAAATGGCATATTTTAAATGCCACTAAAGAGAGAGAAAACTGTATACCCAAACCGATGTTTGCACATAGAAAAAACAAAAATCTAAAAGATCTCTTGGTTCGCTCACGCATGATAAACAACCAACAGGACACCATCCAGACATCAATAATAGTCAACAAACTTCCCATAGGGAACTACAAATGTATGTCCTGTATTGCTTGTCAATTTTCCATTGAAACGAGTACATATATAGTCAATGGCACCAAAATTGATCTAAAAACCTTAACCAATTGCAAGACCTCCAACATCATATACCTTATTCTGTGTCCCTGTAACTTGGGATATGTGGGGAAAACCTCAAGGTCAATGACAACTCGACTCACAGAACATAGGTCAGCCATCCGTACCAAAAAAATCAATGCCCCTTTGGTTAAACACTATATGGAGGCTCAACACAGCACACAATAAATAAGATGGCTGATCTGGGAAAAAATGCGTATTAATACTGGAAGCTTGAGCACAGAAATACGTAAACGCAGAGAGGTATACTGGATCTTCACTTTGGATACATATAGAAATGGGATGAACAACGAATTCCCATGGGATCAAGCTATTGGGTACAACAATGCATATGGGAGCTGGTCTCATATCCAGCTTTGGCCCCGTTTTGCTCCTCTATGTACAGAGAGAACTGAGATAAATCCACATGATTGCCAATTTAGCATTTTCCTTCTTCACCCCGTGCTTCCTCCCCATTTATGGGCTTTCGTTTTTCCCCATTACACCCTGCTTTGATAAGCTTATGCCAGTTTTTGGGTTTCCAAATCTCTGTAGTGTATCCATTCTCACTACATAATATGTCCCTGTCCACTACACACATAGTAGTGTTTTATCTTAATTACTTTTCTTTTTCCATTTTCAGCCTGCATCCGCACATGAATCGAATCTTTTTCATTACCTTACATATTTCGCATATTCTACTACACCAGGCATTTCTATCTTAATTCATCATCAGGTAATTTTATTTCATCATGTATCAATACCTGATTTCGTCATTCAATTCTGAATTCTGTATTCATGCACACCAGCCTAAGATGGCCGCTACAAACTCCACATATCCATGTATCAGGCTGGGACGGCACTCGGACGTCCAAAGTCCGATCCCGTGATCACTTTCCACCTTTCACGCGGCCATACGTCGTTTGCGTGACAGTCCTCAAGTTTTTGGCGCGGGTTTAGGCATTTAAAACGCCCAGCGTAACGGCAGCACGCTGCTGGGCATTGGCGATACCTTTTTTGCGCATGCACGGCATGCAGCGCTGGACAACACCTCAAGCAGCTACTGGAGCCTGCCTCCAGTCCAGCACGGCGCTGCATCGATCGTCTGCCGTGATCCGGTGGAGTGGCAGACAATCGGATTACCTACATCTGCTTTTCTTCCCCACAGGTAAGAGCAGTAAGGGGGCATTCATACCACACACTTCCCCTGCAGGTGCACACTCACCCGTACCCAGCGTCAATACCGTCTTCCAGCCACTAGAGACCTATCTAGGGATTCCTACCAGTACCCTCACTGGTTTCTGCTTTCTTTTTCTTTTTTAGTGTGGGACATCTACCTCCCCACCTCCTCGATTTGGAACAGCTGTGGGCTCATGTATATGTGCTTACACCTCAGTTAGAGGTAAGTTTGCTTATCCCTATCTCATGATTTGTACCTGGATAGTCCCATGGCACATTCATCATATATTTGTACATACACCTATATGGCTGTCCATACGTGTACACTAGGAATATTGATAGCGCTTACCTCTTTTTCTTTGTAGTGTACCGTTTTTAAATATTTCCTATCAAATTGAGCACAGCTACATATCGCATCGTATTCTTACATCATTTGTAATCAAATTGAGCGTAGCCACCCATCGCCTCCATAGGTCAGCGGCAACGTTTCCATCCTTTCTGCCTCTTCCTTTTCACATTCTGTTTTTTCATCGGTCTTTTCCTGTAATAAATAGATCTTGCTCGGTTTCCTTACAAGGTGCACTCTATACTCCAGCATCAGTGTCACCAGTTCATCATTCTTCCAAAGTCAGATGATCTTGTATATCTGACAAGGTACATGTTTTTCTTCTTTTTTATCTGATACATATACGTGGTTCGGACATGTGGTTCTTAGCAAACGTTGGGCGTACATTGGGTACCATAATGATATGTCTGTTTTAAAGTAGTTTCATAATATCTGCAACCTGAGCACCACATGCACATTCCATGGGACTCTATCTGTGCATGCACATTTTCTTCTCTACTTGGTGCTTTTTTAACTCACGTGGCTCCACCTATTTTCTTTATTGTTTTCATCAAACACGTCAATTGGTGATCCTAAGGATTCTTAATAAATCTAAGATTTAGTCCATTTTTTGGACTTTTTTAATATCACTTTCTTTTTCTATCTTCCAGTCTTTTCTTATGACAGGTTTTAACTATTCTTTTTCTAGATCTGATTATCAATTGAAGCAGAAAATTTGAGTAGGACCCTCAATATGTGACTTACAAGGCTGTTTTTCTCCAAATGTATTTTTATAGGTTTCTTTACATACATGGCTACCTGATGAAGGCGTAACGCCGAAACGCGCGTAGGACATGAAATTCTTCAGCCATGATTAACATGTATACTTTTCCTTCATGAAACCGCTGTGATGTTATTTGAACTATAGTTACTCCATTGTTTTTTTTCTTGCTGTGTCACTACCTGCATATCAATTGTATACAATATTTTTATAAAGTATCTTTGCAGAAATAGGTAGAGTATGAGTGTGTTAGTATGCCTGCATACCTAAAGTAGTGACCAGGGTCCAACAATGTGCCAAATACTGTATGATTATACTGCACACATTGAGTAACTGTTTTTTATGATATAGTGTTTTCAATTTTACCCTAAAAAAGAATATAATATTCAAAAAAATCATATTGATATATATAAATATATATTTTTTATACCTTACCACATCTGGTTGTTCACATATTATTTCTGCATATTCATAGGTCCACTCAGTAATTGTATTTCCTAAATGTTTTCTCACACATAGTACCCATTCTCCACTCTACCTCTCATCAGTGCAGTTCTAAACTGCCACTGATCCTCCAACCCAGGGTCCGCACCCTCAGGCTGATCAGGAGTCACGTGTGAGGCTCTCCTCCCCCTACCCCTCCTTCTTGGTTTCCGCACTCTCCTCCTAGGAGAGGCACCCTCAGAACACAACTCTCCCACCAGTTCAGGACCTCTCTCCTGCAACTGTTCTCCCAACCTAGGATCTAAATCCTCAGGTTGAACCGGGGTCAGAGGCGAGGACTCCCTCCCTCTGCACCCCCTTCCAGAGTTCTGCACCCTCCCACCTGGAGTGGTACTCCCAGAAGACAAAACGGTGGGGACACTGGTTACAGATGTCCTTCCCTCCAGGGCAGGCGGAACCTGAACCTGGCCTTCCACCCCAGGGACTAAACCCTGTGGTTGAACCGGGGTCAGAGGCGAGGACTCCCTCCCTCTGCACCCCCTCCCAGAGTTCTGCACCCTCCCACCTGGAGTGGTACCCCTAGAAGACAAACCGGTCAGGACACTGCTTACAGATGCCCTTCCCTCCATGTCAGGCAGAACCTGAACCTGGCCTCCCAACCCAGGGACTAAACTCTGCGGCTGAGCACCCGCCTGGCACACCAGGACTTCCTGGGGAGCACGCATGCCCCCCCAAGGATAACACATAACTCATGTGTTGTGTGACAGTCTGCCTGGCGCTGATCTCCCGACCCCTGTCCATCTGACAGTGCGCGAAGACCCCCCAGGACAATAGTGGTTTCACCAGGGTCACTCCTAGGAGGCTCAGCCCTTATGGCTGGCCCCTGACCCACTGGTTCTTCCACTGGGGACTCTCTCCCCCTCTGACACCCCCATCTGGACTCCTGCACCCTCCACTCAGGAGCGGCACCGCCAGACACCAGAACTGATGGAGCTCTGCTTACAGACGCTCCAAGTTCTCCAGACACTAGGAGATCTCCCTCAACAGATGGCCTACCAGTACAGCATGGGCTCCCCACCTGGTGTTCCCTTAGGGAACCCTCCAGGCCCTGAGACTGGGTTTCGGGCACCTTGGGACACAGCCCACTCTCACTCCTTCTCCGCGGAGATAGGACGTGAGCCCCCACACCCTCCCACTACACCGGGACCTATCTGGGCTACTAAGAACCTTTCCCACCACCCTGGGCTGGGAAATACCTGAGCCACTCCTCTTAGGGTCACTCCCCAATGCCTCCTCAGACCCTCTGGCACTCACCCAGAAGTCTGCCTCCCGTGCAAGCTCCTTGGGATCAGAGAACCCACACTCCAACAGGTGTTGGCGTAACCCTGGAAAACAACAAAGGAACATGTGCTCTCTGACAATCAGATTGAACAGCCCTTCAAAATTGTTTGCCGTGCTACCCATCACCCAACCTTCCAGTGCATCACAACACTCATCCACAAACTCCCCCCAAGACTGGTTTCCTACTGCCCCTGAACCTCACCCAGTACCCCTCAGGTGTGACACCCTCCTCCTGGGAACTATGTACCATTCTCTGGGCTCTGGGAGTGGACGCTTCCACACTGGACTCACTTCTGCTGCCACCACTGGTCCCCACCCTCACTGGTGAATCCAGACCACTAAAACTACACTCAGGGGACATATCCTCAAGAGTTAGCTTTCCCCTGGCGAAGGCCCTCTCTGCCTCCGCCATCCTCTCCTGCGCTAAGACCCTCTCAGTCTCTACCTTTTTCTCTTCGAGGACCAACTCCTTGAGTCTCAACTCCTGAGACAATAAGGCCTTTTTCTCCTCCACACTCAGCTGTGCCATCCCCTTGGCATGCTCTAACCTGAGCCTTTCCTAAGCCAGCTGGTGCTTCCTTTCTTCCCTCCTACCCACCCTTCTCCTCTGGTGACAGGGAAAGGGATGGGGCACTGCCCCCGGCACTGGACCCAGCAAGGGACTCCCTCTCTATGGGGTCCTCACTATCTACTGGCGTCCCTGCCCTGTCATTTTCTCCCTCCTGTGCAGACTCTTCAGGGCTACCCTCAGACCCACCACCCTCTTGGTGTGCGGACTGGGAACCCTTCCCCTCATAGTACTCACGTCTCCATTCATCCTCTTGCCATTGGAGCAGGACCATCTGGAGGCTTAGCTGGGTGTCTGACCCACCCACTGCTATATCTCTCTCCTCACAGAACCCCCTCAACTCCAACATACTGTATTTGAACAGATCACCTACAATAAAGGCAGATTCCATTTTTGGCAAGGCACTAAGACACAAGTGCAACATAAGAGACCTAGGTGTAAAAAGCTGCAACAGGAGTACACAAAAAAAATGACTTTTGCGAGGAGAAATAAAAAAATCAGGAGAAATCCCCAAACACGTGATTGTCTAAAATGCAGAGTTTTGTAGTGCAACCATGCATCACTGTGGTACTGCGCAAACGCAAGTCCTATCCTCCCTGCTGACAGCCAATGATAGAAATGGGATTTCTGGTTGGCTAGGGCAAGCGCCTAAGCCAAGCAGAAACCACCACTCTAGTCAGGGCAAGGGAGTTACACACCGAAGATAACCCCTGCTCAAACCCGTGGTAGCTTGGCAGAGCAGTCAGGCTTATCCCAGAGGCAATGTGTAAAGCTTTTGCGCAACACACACAGCAGCGACACACTAGGCACACCACAAACAAAACTCCACACAAGGTTATATAAAAATAGCCTTTGTATTACTCATAAACACATTAGATCATAATCACAAATATACACTGTGCCAACTGGCACTTGGTTATACTTCACAGGGGATTATATACATGACAGGGCCAATCGGGCCAGTGTCGGAATCATCAGAATGCAAGTAGTGAATATAAAACAACCAGTAACTACTGGTATTAGCACTTGGCATAAACCACCTTATGCATCAGTCACATTCCAATAAAACAACCAGTCACTACTGGTAACATTGCATCTTGCATGAACATGTTAGGCAAACATATTAGGCCTGAACACTGAGCATAAACACATTATGCTTGGATAAGTAGTTACCAACCAGTAACTACTGGTACAGGTGCTCTCAGCACCACACATTGGGTATCCACATCCTCTCATCACTTAGGACCACATATTATGCCCAACCATAATATTTACATTAGGCTCCTCTTAGGCGTAAACACAATGGCCCACAAGCAACAATGGGCCTCCATATCCCCAGGAGCCAACTGCCCCCCCCCCCCCCATGGCAGTCCCAGCGCCTCTGCGCTCTCTACCTGGACTGTCAGGTGATTCTGTGGAGACTCCTTACTCTACCCAAACTCGGGCAACACCAAAAAGTGCTCCAAAACAGTCTCCGTCGTTGAGGGGGGAGGGAAGCCGACACTGGGCTCCCCATCCTCTGCCTTGGCTCAAATGAATGATGCTCCCGCCCTTCCGGCGACCGGAGCTGTCTGCAAGGGGATCTCAGCCCCACTCACCATTCCTGGGGGATGAGCCAGTCTACTCCCAGCGGTGCACCGTAATCCCTGAGAGCTGGGAGGATTCCTACCTCTCGTTGGCTCTGCTCTCTGGTTACTGCCTCTCTGTTGGGCCACTCTCAGGAGAAACGGCGGAAAGGGGCAGACGGGGGCCCGCGAGGTTCCGGTCCCTTATCCGGGTTGGCCCGATGAGCCTGCAAGGCTCCGACTCCTCTTGCGGCCAGCTCAGACTCGGCAACACGCGGGGCTCTCCTCGTTGCTACGGGAGCCATGCCTCCAACCAGGCGCAGACCTTGCCTATCTTCCGGCCGCTCTACCTCACGATTGGCTCCTCATCTCGGGGCAGCCTCGTCCCGGATCAGGCAACCGGCGCCTGACTTCCAGTTTCGCGCTGCAACCAGAGCCCACTTCCTGGGGTATTGAACACAGCACTTCCCACGCACTGTCTCGGCCAAGAGCGCCTCTTTGCTGGAAAGACAAAGTGCTCGCCTGGCTTCTCATGCTCTTTCACCCAGCACCAAACAGTTTAGCAAGGGCGGTCTCCAGAACCGGCACAGCGCTTCTCACGGGCTTCTGAATATCCGGGCAGTAAGCCACAGTGCTCGCCACACGCTGCTTCAATGCACACAGGTCGTCAAGTCACAAGGCCATGGGACACCACAGGGGCACACCAGCAAAGTGTCCCCAGGGAGGCCAGCACAAAGATCCCTTTAGGCAGAGTGGTCGTCCCCCCTAGCCCCAAAAAGGCAGCAGGTCAGCACTTCCTGCAGCCCAGGTCCATGGCGGTTCCTCCTGGTCCCAGGCAAGCTCCAGCAGCCTGCCGGCCGCAGGCTTCAAGTAAGCACCCAGCAGCCCCTTTTCATGGGGTCACAGCCCCAATACTTATACCCCTTAGTGTCTTTGTTCTCCCCCTGCCACAGGGCTCTGCGCCTGGTTAAAACCAGTTCTGGGGGCACTCACACCTTTCTCTAAAGGTGCACCACCACCCCCTTTGTCAGTGTAGGCTCTGGCCCCAGACACACCACAGGGGGGTGGAGCCAGCATTGTGGAAGGCAGGCACAGTCCCATTCAGTCCCAGGTGCTACTGCTCCCACCACTCCAAATGCAGATTGGCCTATTCAGCCTAGTGCTGACTCACCCAGCCCCTGTCACTCCAGAGCTAGACATGCAATACACATCAGGCAGGCACAAAGACACATAGCACACTGAAATGCCCGCTTCTAAAAGTGACATTTCTAAAATAGTGATAATAAATCTGCGAACACCATTGTGCAGCATTTATTACCACTATTCCAAACATACCAAACTTGACCACTCTACTCCTCTCAGATCAGGTATTACCACTGAAGCACATATCAGGGAATCCCCAATGCATTCCTATGAGAGGGCAGCCTCACAGTAATGAGAAACCAAAATGGCTGTTTTTCACTACCAGGACATGCCACACAGTTAAGGCACATGTCCTACCTTTTACCTACAATGCACCCTGCCCATAGGGCTAGCTAGGGCCTACCTTAGGGGGTGACTGACATGTAGTAAAAGGGGAGTCACAGACGTGGCACCCACTTTATGTGCCACGGCACAGCGGCAGTAAACTGTGCGTGCAGGCCCTGCAATGGCAGAGGCCTGAGACAGGTTTGAAAGGCTACTTTGGTGGGTGGCGCAATCAGCGCTGCAAGCCCACCAGTAGCATTTAATTTACTGGCCCCGGGTATGTGAGATACCACATTACTGGGGACTGATAGGTAAATTAAATTAGCCAAACAGGTGTAGACCAATCTTACCACGTTTTACCATAGAGCGCACATGCACTTTACACTGGACAGCAGTGATAAAGTGCCCAGAGTCCTAAAACCACCAACACCAGGTCAGAACAAACACTAGGAGGAAGGCAAAAAGTTCAGGGATGCCCCAGCAAAAAAGGGCTAAGTCCAACACCTTGGTTTTTAAAGAATGCAATTTAAAACCCCTCCTGCGACGACTCTGAGAAGATGTACAGCACTGGAGGACTCTGCCCCTGTCGCTGTTGGGAAAGGCATCCCTCTACAAAATGATGGCATTACCTAGGTTTTTATTCGACCTCCATAATACACCATACCTAATCACACTTACAAATTTTCAAGTGGTAGAAACAGTGGTACTCCTTTGGGATGGGGTGACCCCGATAATAGATTTACAAAAACTGACAAGGGGTTGGCATGAAGGGGGGATTGCACTCCCTGCACTTCAATACTATTACTGGGCAGCACAACTCACAGTAGTTAGTCACTGGGCCCATCTGCCACAAGACGGGCCGGCACATAGAATGGATAGGCAAAATATGCTACCAGGGGGCTACCTCAGAGCCATTTATGGAAGGAAACAAGGTACACTGTCTATTGCCCCATCTTCAGTGACCATCAAAATTTGGCATGCGGCAACAGCTGCACTGGGATGGCGCAATAAGATTATTTGAGTCACACCGCTGTGGCACACAGCACAGCTGGGCCTCCTAGCGAAACACCAGGGGTTTGATAAATGGGTCCGTATAGGCCTCTCATGAGTTGGAAACCCATGGGCTAATGGGGAGGTGAAATCCTTTACTGATCTTCAGAGAGAATATGAGTTATGCTACCTCCAGATACGAAACGCGCTGAAGAGGGCCATTCCGAAAGGGACAGACCTCCCTGAATCCTCCACATTGGAAGATTGACTGCTTGTTGGTTTCATGCAAAGAAAAGCAATATTTCTAATGTACCAGAAATTATTGTATAACTCCCCTGACACTCTAGCGAGGGTACGGGATAAGTGGATGGAAGACCTGGGTCAACTGGAAGATGATGATTTGCAGGAGGTGATGGTGTCCCCTAGAGAGGTGGCCATACGCTCCCGTTTTCGACTGGTCCAACTAAAGATTCTGCACAGAACATATTACGCATGCAAGACACTTGTCAAAATGGGTAGACTTGACTCACCAAAATGCCCCAAGGGCTGTGGCCGTGAGGGCACATTCTTTCGCATATGGTGGGACTGCCCGGTGATTCAGGAATATTGGATGGCAGTGATATCCTGCATGATGGCATTGTGTAAAGAAACCATAGAGGCTTCTCTCCAATTGTGCCTATTGAATATTTGGGAGGCAACATACTTAACAGCAGGGGAACGACTATGGGTCACACTAGGCCTCATGGTGGGTAAACGTAACATAGCAAGGGAGTGGAGAGCTGTTTCAGGGCCTACCTTAAGGGATTGGAAGGCAGATATGGATTGGTGTATGCAAGCGGAAAGGGTGATATATGAGGCTAGAGGACAGACAAATAAATGGACAGATCTGGTGGACTTGAGAATGAAAGTAAGGGAATGCTGTGTGCACCCGTTAGCAGAACTACCCAGTTTGAAGAGGACTAAGTGCAATTGCGGGGAAGCTACGCCTCAAGAGACTGAGTGGAAGGCGATGAGTAATTGGAACTATAAGAGAAATGTAAATGATCTCATGATTGATACGCTGTACTATGTAATACTTAATGCGGAATGTAACGGCCAGAACTGCCATGAGTTTTCTATCGCAATAAAAAGATTTATTTTAAAAAAAACAATAGTCAACAACCAACCCCAGTGTTAGGATGACTACTTCCCTTCAGGTCATTACAGACTTTGTACCCAGTCAACTTTTCCTCTACAAATCATAGCAGTATGTGTGTTAGACTAGTTAGTTCAATGGAAGCCAAACACGACAATAATAGTCATGATGCACGAGTTCATCACATGAACATCCAGAACTGGAAATAGTGTTCGTACTGACCTGCAGGGAGGTAGGCAACCTACCCTTTGTAATCAGTTGGGAGGTCTCTCTGCTCTAGCATCAAAATGCAGTTACGTTCTCCAATGTGTGCTATTCAAATAAACTCAAATCTCCCAGAAGCGTTCCTGGATTCGTCGATTTAAATAGTAGAAGAAAATTGCAGAACCATATATAAAGGGCACAAGAATAGGAAAACTTTAGGGTTTCATGTTATCAGGAGAAGGCTGCATGCAAAAAGTAACAACATACATGACCGTTTGGTTCAACAGCTCAAACATCACTGAACTCTCTAACATTAGAGTCTCATGCCATACTGAGTATTGTAGTGACCTAACTGATGTTGACAGAGCCTTCCAATCACATATGCAAGCTTTCGTTTCCATGTGATTACCCTTCTAGAGCATTCTTGTCAGTGATCTTGCAGCAGCAGTCCCCTTTTCCCGCCATTTTGTCTGAGTTCTCACTATTGATTTCAAAGTGTCAACTCAGTGCTTTTGAATACGGTGTTTTTTTCGCAGGTGGCTTCCAGATGAGGAGACTGACTGTACTTCCGGATACTGGAGAGAGTCTTGCTGTGACCGATGAATGAGAGGTAACATGTCCGGGTACCACGCCACTGGCCTGGCCTAGCAGTTTGAACTAGACTCCTTTTGAAGGATGGTTTTGGCTGCTAGCAACAGTGGTCATCCATTTGCAGTAGCACCGTTGATTAGAGGTGGACGAACCAGTAAATTAAGGGGAGAGCCGAGCCAGAGCCGAGCCAAGGGTCTAGCTCGGATCTTAGAGCTGGTACACGAGCCGAGCCCTGAAAATGTTTGCTATGTAAATTATAGACCAAACATCACGTAAAATATGATAAAGTCTCCTTAAAATTCCCCAAAAATTATTTCTTTAGCATGTGGAACCTTACACATTCATACGCCATATTATAGCACTACACTGAGAGGCACTTTATTAAAATTGCTAGTTTTTCAACCTAAACCAAGAGGCAAGACAACTGTCATGTAAACCCTGCACTGGCCAAATTCATTATAGAGTTACACTCCTTATGGTAACTATTTGTTTTTAACTTTTTGTGCATTTTTCGAAAAAATTGTATACAGCGCGAACTCGACCCGGTTTGGAGCGCTTTACATAAGCCCCTTATATATGTACTTTCAGGACTAATTCGGTGCGAAGTGATTACAAATCTCTGTTCCAGGGACTTGCTCGGGGTTGCAAGCCCTCACGTGCCACAGCCGTGCAAGTGAGTCGCGCCGAGACCCACAAGCGCGGCCAGCGATGACACTTACACCTCGGCGCACAGGGAATTGACAGGAGGTGCAAAGAATCGCGCACAATATTGACTGGAAAGCTGAATTTCCAATTCACGCTTGTCAACTTTTGACATGGCGCCTGACACCTTGGCAGCAGCCGTTTCTTGTGACGCTTAGTTTTCCAGAGGTTTTGTCGCCCTCCCCACTGCGAGACGCTTTTTCAGGGTTTCAGTCGTCCGAATAGATTTGCTGGTCGCCGGGTAAAAATACCCAGGAGGGGAGCCGTCAGGCTCCATGTCGTCTTCCCTCTTTTCGGCGCGTGCACACTGTTCGTGATTGCAGGTGTGTTTTCTCTCACTCTATAAGGTCAAAGAAACTGGTGTCTGATGTGACACCTAGGCACTTCTCGGTCCGCTGGGATACGCTGAGCACGACTGGTGGGAATTACTGCTTCCTTTGTGCCTTAGGGCAATCCGCAGTTTAAAATATGCACCCTCCATCTGTCTTTGTCCCTCTGCGCCATTTGCTTGGTGGTGTTGCGCATTCCCAGGAAATGGTGCAGTCGGTTATCTCCATGGCCACCAAGCCAGTTTCAGGTAACCGACCACTGCAGTCTGGGCTACCTGGAAATGCGAAGAATTAATGACAGGCGTATGCCGCAGAGCAGCCAGCAGGGCTGGATCGGAGTCAGTGACATGTTGGGCACATTGGTTCCCGAGAGACACTGGGACTCCTATTGGAGAGTACTCTCAGGCGCAGCTCCGCACTAGCTGCCAGAAACTGGTGCACCAGCTGGACATTGCAATCAGTGCCACATTTCTTTTGCCTTTTCACTCTTAAAAATGTAATAATTTCCCTAATCGTGTTGCCCTATTTAACTTGGCAGCATAAGCGATTGCCTAGTTCACTTATTTTGAACGGGCCGAACCTTTACCAAGGTTTTCCTGAAGGCTATCACCTATCTGGTAAGTGACTGCGGGGAAGGGGATACAGGTTTAGCGCAGGGGAGGAGCTATCAGTGGTGCAGCAGGCGCAGTAGCACTGGGGCCCAGAGTCCTGAGGGTCCCACTGAACCTTGACTTTTACAGTCTTTTACTACTCCGACCAGTGGTGAGTAAGCCCGTTTCCTTGTTTGCATTAGGCCCCTTGCCATGCCACTAGTTCTGTGAGGCTCCCACCTCCATGGAGCCTCGTTCAAACACCTCCTTCTGATGCACCAATGATGGTGCTCTGCTGTACCTCCGAATATGGCAACTGTTGTCTGCTGATCTTATGGGTAACATCTTGGTGCTGAAAAAGTGCCCTGATATGTAAGAAGGATAGTTTGCAGCATAACCACCAAACTAGTCTCTTCCCTCATATGTAAATCGGGACTGGGTGTGGCCACAGCTTTGTAGGGTATTGTTGACTTCATTTTATCTACTGCACACAATCAAAACTTAGAAATAGAAAATAAAGTTTAGAAGATTGAATTTGCATTTTCTCCCATGTGATAACGTAAAAAGGCTCAACAAAAACATAAGCTTTATTTGATTGCAATAGTTTTATAAATCATGACTCACACAAAAAATTTTTTATAGTGGCTTTGCATTATATCTCTTAAATGTTCTTGTTTTCGTGACTACAATATCAGCTTTGGAATCACATCATCAGACTTCCAGGGCGGTAAAAAAGTTAAGCAACAGCCTGGTGCTCCTTAAAGCAATTAGGCAAGACTTGATTGTGGTATTTATTAATCTGCACAGTGTGGTTTAATGTGTCACCCTCCTGTACGCGGGAAAAAAGGACGGCCCTTAAGGTTGCTGCTAGCAACCTTCGATCTACAGGTCATGGCAAGCTCTCTCAGCCTTTCGTTCTTCTAAGACCATTCAATTGAGCAACATTACATTTGATAATGATATCAACTGTCAAATTATCTCATAAGCACTATTAATAATAAATTATATTCTAGTAGATTGGCTGGACAAGCAAGGAGAAGAAACTCAGAAGTGCTCTCAAGAAACCAAAAGGCTCCACGCATCACTCCTTAATAAATACCTAAGCAACTAGAACTTCAGGTTTTGTGGTATTTATTTTTTAGATACTTTTATCTGTAATTATCCATTTTTATGTTATACTGTTTTATCTGTATTTACCCATATTTATTTTGTCCTATCTGAAAAAAAAGAACCTGAAGCTACTATAGTACATGGGAATCTGCAATCCCTGTATTAAAAATCGATCTCTAATTTCTCTATAATCAGCGACTTCTGACACACCCAGTTGCCTAAGTTAAATAAATGACGTCAGAACTCAACTGTAATAACTTATTACAATTGAGCTCTGACATCACACTGCCTGCTGCCAGAGTCAGCAGCCCAGGGAAAAGGCAGGTCAGGTCAGGTCATGTAGCATAAATTGAAGCAGCTGTTTAAAGAAAAAAACACAAGCACAAAGGAGATATTTATGGCAACATGTTTATTTTTTGCACTCCTTGGTTAACTATAGAAAAGTTAGAATCTTTCTGTGTGTTTCTAATCTTTCTGAGCGACTACACTTTTTAAAAAAAAACTGACTTGTATTAAACTTATTCAAATTCCTTTTGCAACAAATATCTAACAGCTTTTTTGATGCGCTTAATTTTACACTAGAGAATCTATTTTTATTCTTTATGTTTGCAAACATGCACTCTCTTTCATATCAAAGAGCTACACACCAACGATTTAAGTGAATTGTGGGAAAGGTAATGAGTGACCATGTATTATAAGGAATAAAGCACACCCTGCTGTACATGATAAGGATATTGTAAGTCAACTCAAACTTCCGTAACCTTATAACGGAACTCAACCTTTGACCTCGCTCCTCTATGTGGTCATGGAACTCCTTGGTGACTTGCAATATCCTTATAATGTACAGCAGGGGATACTTTATATCATATATATTTCCACAAATATTTAACTGATCATGGTAAACTTGTAATTGGATACCTCATAGGTTTTGGTGCCATAAGAAGGCATATATAAGTCGCCACTCATATGCAATACACTCACATGATATTACCAATTTAGTAAACACAAGGAAATGATGGACGGAGCGCTGAAACTTTTCAGACACTCACCCCCAGTCACAGATCTGGGTTGAATCCATCATCATTCTTTAATTCACTTCGCCACCTCAGTTCAGACCCAGCTATATACAAATCAGTCTTGACCCTGTGCCTCATGGGAACAGTCCAGCCCGAACTGCCAAGCCAGGTCTTCCCTGAACCGGAAACAAGCATCCTGGGACCGGTTTCTGGGTAACACCCTTCATCAGCCAGGCTAGCTTGAATCCAGTGACAAAGTGAGCAAGGGACCCATGTCTATGCAAACCCTGCCAACTTAGGGCAAACAAAGCAAACACAAGGAAATGATGGACGGAGCGCTGAAACTTTTCAGACACTCACCCCCAGTCACAGATCTGGGTTGAATCCATCATCATTCTTTAGCTCACTTCGCCACCTCAGTTCAGACCCAGCTATATGCAAATCAGTCTTGACCCTGTGACTCATGGGAACAGTCCAGCCCGAATTGCCAAGACAGGTCTTCCCTGAACCAGAAACAAGCATCCTGGGACCGGTTTCTGGGTAACACCCTTCATCAGCCAGGCTAGCTTGAATCCAGTGGCAAAGTGAGCAAGGTACACACGTCTGGGCATAGCCTGCCAACTTAGGGCGAACAAAGCAAACACAAGGAAATGATGGACGGAGCGCTGAAACTTTTCAGACACTCACCCCCAGTCACAGATCTGGGTTGAATCCATCATCAGTTCAGACCCAGCTATATGCAAATCAGTCTTGACCCTGTGCCTCATGGGAACAGTCCAGCCCGAACTGCCAAGCCAGGTCTTCCATGAACCGGAAACAAGCATCCTGGGACCGGTTTCTGGGTAACACCCTTCATCAGCCAGGCTAGCTTGAATCCAGTGGCAAAGTGAGCAAGGGACCCACGTCTGGGCATACCCTGCCAACTTAGGGTGAACAAAGCAAACACAAGGAAACGATGGACGGAGCGCTGAAACTTTGCAGACACTCACTCCTGGTCACAGATCTGAGTTGAATCCATCATCATTCTTTAGCTCACTTCACCACCTCAGTTCAGACCCAGCTATATGCAAATCAGTCTTGACCCTGTGCCTCATGAGAACAGTCCAGCCCGAACTGCCAAGCCAGGTCTTCCCTGAACCGGAAACAAGCATCCTGGGACCGGTTTCTGGGTAACATCCTTCATCAGCCAGACTAGCTTGAATCCAGTGGCAAAGTGAGGAAGGGTCCCATGTCTTGGCATACCCTGCCAACTTAGGGCGAACATCCGGCCCAATCCGGGTTCAGAGCCTCTTACAGTACAGAGTCAGCTCTAGTGGAAGTTTCCGAAGCCATTCGGGAATGCTTGGATTCTGGCGGAAGGGCAGCTCTGATTTTGCTGGACCTCTCGGCAGCATTCGATACCGTTCCCCACTCTCTGCTGCTTGCCCGACTTGCTGACATAGGTATCTCAGGCACTGCCTGGAGCTGGTTGAAATCATTTTTGGAGGGTCGGACGCAACAGGTATGGCTCCCCCAGTTTGCTTCCCCACCGCAGAGGGTGTCTACGGAGGTCCCGCAGGGGTCCTCTTTGAGCCCCCTTCTTTTTAACATTTATGTTACTCCCTTGGTTCAATTGGCGGAAGATCTAGGGGCCAAAATTATTGCATACGTCGATGATACTCAGCTTTTGTTTACTTGGGGAAAATCCGAGTGTTCCACTTCCTCTGCAAATAACTGTCTGACAGCAGTTTTTCATTGGCTGTCATCTGCTCAACTAAAATGCAATTAGGACAAATCAAAAATCCTCCTCTATGGAAGTTTCCCACCTCAGTTTAGGGAAGCACTTTGGCCGGCTGATTATCCTTTGCCGGCCTCAACGGGGCAACCCGCCAAGAATCTGGGGATCTTGTTTGAAGAGAACCTCTCTTTCTCCACCCAGATCAAGAGGCTCACTGGGAACTGTTTCGGGATACTCAAATCCCTCAGAAAATTTCTACCACTCCTCCCTAGGGCAGCAAAAAAAACAGTTACCCGAGCCCTGATACTTTCGCGTATCGATTATGCCAACGCCTTGTACGCCTTCATCAGCCAGGCTAGCTTGAATCTAGTACAATGCACATCTATAACCGTTTGAAGCTTCATTAGGAAAACATATCCCTTTTTTGACACCCCAACGTGTCAGTCTACACAACTATTGGACTGAAATGCATGAGTGGCAAAATAAAGGATCATTCAAAAGAAGACTTATTTCCATGTTTTTTTCGGTATTTAAAGATAAATACAGCCAGAGAAATTGTTGTTTTTCTGGAAGCATTCTTGTGAAACAAATCAGTAAAAGTTGAAAATTAGTAGAATTCTAAATAATTCACCCACTGTTGCGTTGAATGTATTTAATACTGGTAGTGCTCCAGAAGCTAAAATAATTCGGTTTTGAAGTTAGACGTTCACTGAGAAGAGAGGCAAGTGAATTGAGGTCATCTGGCAGATTGGAGCATGTGAAAGAAGAAAACATTAATCTAAACTACTTGTTAAAAAATTGTGACATCCTGGGACAGTGAGTGACTTCTCTTGTGACTCCGTTGCTTATATTGCTTAGTTGATTAGACTTATTAACGAGCTAGATATATGTTTCCTGTGAAGAACCTATAGATAATGTAGTTTTTTAGTGTTACATAATTCTCTTAGCTGATGGCATGCAGAGGTTTTTTGTGAAGGCTGGCGAAGTTTTGTGTAGTTCCCAATGAGCACATTTTTTATCGTCATCTGGGGAATTTCCCAGATTACCATCTCCATTAACTCATGAAAAGTTGTTCTGGGCATGGTGAGACTTTCAACAAATAGCAGAATTACTTAAACACTCAGGGTCTGATTCACAATGATAAACCTACACTTTTGTGTAGAGTTTAAGATTGTTTACTATTCACAAAGGGATTTATGAGTAGTATCTTTACGAGTGTGTAGTCTCTGCACATTAAAAGGCCTATCTGTTTATTTGCGGAGACTCTGTGGGGCAGATTAACAAGCCCCTTGCGCCACTTTTGCGTCACTTTTCCCATGTTAAAAGTGACGCAAAAGTGGCGCAAGGGGCTTGTAAATCTGCCCCTGTGTTCATAAAGATACTACTCCTAAATCCCTTTGTGAATAGCAAACAATCGTAAACGTACACAAAAGTGTTAATTTCCCTTTGTGATTGAATCAGGCATAAATTAAACATGGCCAACCTAGAAAATGTATGCAGGAAGTCAGCAGTAGTACAGACAAGCCACCCAAAAATAGCATATATATTTAAGTGCAACAAAAATGTTCTCACTCTCTGGTACTCCCATATTATAAACGAAACACCCTACATTTGCAAGTCAAACCTACAAATTGACATATTACTGCCCCTCTGAGAGTGAAAGGGCTCTCCTGCAAGGATTAGGCATCGACTCAGCTCTCCACCAAGCATGTGTGAGAGTCGTGTGCAGGAATAACCGCAGAGGCGAGATATCTAAACACACAGCGCGGACTTATCCTGGCAGAATGAGGCAGATCAGGCTCTAGAGTCAATGAAAGAAATGGAGCTCGCGGGGGATTTTTGTCAAACCATGTGTGACTGGCCCAAGATTTGTTTGACATCTCTTTTTAAGCAAGGTCAAATGCACTTTGCAAGAGCTGATTCAGATATTAAGAGCGACTGGCCAGGCGCGGTGGGAATAAGGCCCTGCTCGCTTTTCCGCGTAAGGTGACATGCTCATTGCAGCCTGAAAAAATAGCTGACGGGGAAATTAACCTTCTGCCTCCTCCTCTGCGTTGACTCCCATTGCTTAACATCTGCCTAGCCATTAATCGCCATCTTGTACCGTCTTCTGATCAAAAACCTGTATGAGTAGTCGATTGACAGACATCTTATCCCGTATTTTATGGTTTAACCTGTTCTGCGATTTTGGAGAAGTCGAAAATCATCCCGCCTTGGGGGGCTGTGGAATTTAGGCTGGGATTTTGCTGGGCTCCTCACACTCCTTTAAGTTGTCCATGCTTTCTCCCGATTCAGCAGAAATCAGGTGGGATACCTTCTCACACACAAGAGTTTTTGACACAAGTGTGCAGCCTCCGCTTGTGGTCCACTTCCAGTTCTGGGTGGGGGCAGCTTATGCAGGTGGATGTATCACCTGAGACTGCAGACATCGGGGTGTGTCTGGATCATGTGAGTTTTTAGCTTTGTAAGTGCTTGACAGCTTGACCTTGACCGCTGGATCTGCTACGGGCCCATACATGACAAACAGTTATTTGACCACCGCCATGACAGCTATTTTGCTCCTTCATGCTGCCCCTTGGGCCGGTTACCTTCCTTTCCTGCCAGGCCATGGCTGGGTGCTTTGATGCCTTGGACGGCTAGCAGCCAGCACACTTTCTGATGTCATGAGAAGATGGTAAGTGAAGTGAGCCACCTGGCCACTATTGGGGCTCACCTGTGAACCAGATGTAATGCACCGCACCCTCTAGACAGGCGCGAGCACAGGATATAAATGAAGGGGCTGGGGACCACATGTGGTCTTCCGCCTATACGATCACTACTGTATGCATGCGTGCTTCATTAGTTGGTACTGGTACTGGGTCTGGGTCTAAGCCGCATGGTTCTCTCCAGCTGCCAGGTACATTTGGCAACAAGGTCTCACCCACGTCGGGAAAACCGCTCTGCTGCCGTGGTGTTGGCCTCCTTGCTCCGTGGCTCCACCCTGCAGCTCTGCTCTTGTGCAGGGGAAATGCTGGTGCCTGTGTGGGCGTGTGAGGAATAATCATTGCGGCCCAGCCCGCATTTCAACACAGTGTGTCGTCTCTGCTGTGATGCACCAATGCGCCTTCCTGTGCCCCTCATGGCCAGGCTCTGATTGCCGCCTGCTGTGCTTGAAATGGACTGAGGCTACTCATGCTCCCTGCGTGGCTGTGAGCCTGTGTGAGAAGTTGGTCTGGTATATGATGTCCACTAATTAAAGTGGGCACCTTGCACCAGTCCAAACAACCCTTATGGTGATTTAAGAGGTCAAATATAACCTTAGAAGCTATCCAAATGGTAGCTGTGGAGAGCAGCCTTCAGGCTTAGTCTTGAAGGAATGTTAAGCAGCTTGTTTTACCAGAATGCAATCTTATTGTATTGGTTAAATGAAAGGAGAACCACACAGTAGTTATAAGAATATATATTTATTATTATAACACCTTAAATACCTCACAGTATCTGCTACACACAGATAAACACAAAGCACACAATACTGTAGCACAGAAACAATAGTAAGTAGCACTAATACACAGTGGGCTCCAGGGGGAGACCAAACCATATACTAAAATGGTGGTATAAGAACCACGACTCGAGTCAAGACAGTGTCTAGAGCAGAGGTCTTCAAACTGTGGGGCGCGCCCCCCTGGGGGGCCGTGGCAGTGTTCCCAGGGGGGCGCAAATGCCTCAGTTACAACTTGTAAATTAAAACGGCTTGGACGCGTGAATTTGTTTATAAAGCACGCTTCCAGGCTGTCTTCATTTACAAACAGCAGCTGAAGTACATGACAGGAACAAAGACATGATTAAAAGGTGCACAATATTCTGGAAATATTATGTGCTATTTTGCAGGTAACGTAAATGAAGAATAGTTTAAAGATAAATGAATCCACAAATGGTTAATGCAATCACTGCAGATATTTGTGTATGAGGCCAAAGAGTTACAGAAATGAATTTTGGTAGGCACAGTGGGGAAAAGGGGCTTGTGTCTATATAGATCTACAAGGTCCAAGCCAGTAACAGAAAGTACTGTGAATGTCAATATGTAAATCATTATTTTAAAACTGCATTCCACACAATATAATATAGGCTGCTGCAGAATGGTTTAGTCAGAGCCACTAGAATTAGGGTTGACAAAATTATGCAAGAAGAAAAGGCAAATTGTGACGAATAATGTGGCATATTTTTTACAGTATTACTTCATTATTTTGTACTTTTTTCACATGGTAATACTGTTTGGGAAAATGTTTTACCTCATTAGTATCAGTTTAACAACCAAATACAGAAATAAGCAAATGAAAGGTGACAATTTAACCTCTGTCAAGGGCCTTCAATTGCGTGGGACCACTTGTCGCCATATTTTAGTAATTTTGATCCATTTGAGCTAGAAACATTTTTTTCTAAAATCTGCAGCTTATGCACCAGATGATGGATTATGTGGCAAAGGTGGGAGATCCATAATTATGTGAAAAAGCCACAAAATCGCATAATCCCAGTGGCACTGGGACCAAGAGTGTGAGGGGGCCACTGCACTGCAATTATGACTGTAGCAAAAAGTGGAGTGGAGACCCATTTTCCTTGCTAGTATTAGGGGCCCAGTCCACCCTTGTTGCATAGGGGATAGGCCCTAGCACTGGGAGGGGGAGATTTGGGATTTGTTCCCTTTTTTTTTATTACACAAAGGGGCAGACAGTCTACTCTGAGCCTCAGGCCTAGGAGTAATATCTCTGCGTAGTGGGCTGAGGACGAAGCCTGTTTCCTAGGGCTGTAAGTATCATTGGTGCTGCCGGTGCAATGGCACTGGTGTGAGAGGCTACTCTAAACTCCAATTATATCTGTTTTACTATCATTCCTTGTTTGCATTAGGTCCCAGTGCACCCTGGCTGTGCCAGTATTTTTGGCCTCATGCCAATGGCCCAAGGGAGGTGAATGTTGAAGCAGAGGAGGCACCTTAGCTTGGGCCTCAGAGAGATGACAGAACGGGTATGACACAATATCGGGGCCCATATTTTTAACAAAGAGCCGATGAGACTGTCTGTTTCGCAAGGCCATAGCTATCATTAGTGAAGCAGGTAAAGTGGCACTGGATGCCAGGGGGTTGAGGGGCCCACTGCATCAGAATCATGACTGTCTTACTCTGCAAAAGAGGCATGGGGCCTTGCTAGCATTAGAGCTGAGGTAACTGTCAATGCAAAGTGTGGGAAACATGTGGGGGCTTTTGTCTGAAAGGATCAGAGAGTCTGTGTCAGGGCTGGAAGGATTGGCAGGCATGGTAGGGAAAGGCAGAGGCAGCCTGCTACTCCGGGCTGCAGCTATCATTAGTTCCGCAGGTACATCTGCATTGGGGTCAAGGAGGATGAGGGGCTCACAACACCCTAATTATGTGAGGCAGAGTTTTTTGGTCAATTTTTGTTTTGTGACATATTTTCTCTTTTATACTGCTCATATTTAGTGCAGAATTTGAGCTACAGAAAAGTACACTTGAAATTATCTCATACTCCTAGCCCCTCCGCTCAGCCGTAACACTCCCGCTCCCCCAAGTCTTGCCATACAGTTTTGGAGGGGGGCCCGACTTCAAAACATTTTCCTTAGGGGGGCTCAGAGCAAATAAGTTTGAAGACCTCTGGTCTAGAGGATGTAGAATCACTGGGACCCCAAGGAACCACCCACGGTGAGTAAGTAGGGACCCCAAGGAGGATGGGTGCAGTGTGAGAACACGACCACGTGCTACGTACAATTCAATGGGAGAGTTGCGGTTGCAGTATTAAAGTTTAAGGACCCTTCCCAGTGGATTACGAGGGAACCCTTTGGAACATAGAAGGTTGGAGAGCCACCCCACCCGTGGATACCGAAGTACCAGAGTTACCTATCCCAGGGCAGCCGGGTGCATAGGGCTGAAGTGGCGTCAGAAACTGCCGTCATTCTCAAAGGGAGTCTTCAAAGAAATGCCACTGCTGGAAAGAAGAAAAGTGTCCGGTGGAACGCACAGGTGGATTCTTGATGGAAGGAACCTGAAAGCAGAAGGGACAGAGTCTGGGTCACTCAGGCATGACTAGGGGCTCGGTAGACGAATGCCCACCGATGTTGGGTGCTTCAGGTGCGAAGAAGGAGACCTTGACTCTACAGCTGCAGGAACCAGGAGACGTCGAGGATGACTAGGAGTTGCATACGAGCTGTCCCACGAAGGATGTCGAGTGCTGAGAGGTCAGTGTCCGGAGGGAGCACCAACAAGCCTTGGCAGCGGCAACCCACGAAGAAGGTCAAAGAAGGTTACGGTCTTGCCCAGCAAGGACCAGAGGACTCTCCACAGCAAGGGGAGTCAGGGCAGGCCTGGAGCAACCAGGGGAGCCCAAGAAAAGCAGTGTTGTCCCTCAAGTGGCCCCACAGGCCGAAGGCACAGGAGTCGCGAGGAGACCTCGCACAGTTTCACAAAGTCACAGCTTGCAGGGCACAGAGTGTGAAGAGGCCAGAGTCCTTTGTATGAAATGTGCGCAGAGGTGAGGGCTATCAACAGCCCAATGCACAAAGATGGGGAACACCAACAAGCATATGCAATTGCAAAAGTACGCAGTGCACAGGGGTTCAGGTTATGTGGTCCCCACGAGGGATACTGGCCTCAAACATGGTGAGAGGGCAGCTAAACCTCAAGGAACATAGGAACCCACCTCCTGTGTGCTGGAGCCTTCGGAGTCCGCAGGAGCTCAGGGTCAACAGACCGGTCAGTTGCATTACGGTGCCTGCAAACGCAGGAGAGTGACTCCTTCACCCCAAGGGAGAAACTTCATTTGTCCTTGATGCTCCACAGGTCCTGCACGGAGCCTGTATGGTGCACGGGCACAGACGATGCTTTGGACGGAGAGGGAGACGAAGTCCGGCCCAGTCGAAGTCCAGCGAAGTCCAGAGTTTCCAGACGGTCGAAGGTCAGTGGTTTCTTGTTCAGAATCTTGTCCACGTCGAATCTAGGGTCCTACAGCCAGGTAAGTCCTTTCGTACCCACGGGAGAGGGTTGGACAGATTCAGGGGACCCTCCCAGGGGAGGGTCAGGACAGTGGGGAGGTTACTCCCATGTCCTTTGTCCAGTTTCGCGCCAGAGCAGGAGCCATCGGCTCCCAGAACTGGTTTGAACTGGACTATGCACAGGGACACCAAATGTACCCCTCGTGCAGACTTTCAGGCACTTTGGAAGTGCACCCACCCAGCCCCAATACACTAAATCCTGTCTGGGAAGTGGTCACACCTCCCTGTGACAGGATGCCTATTGTGCTGCCTTCCTCTGCTCGAGCTTGGCTCAGCAGCAGGAGGTCAGAAATGTGTCTCTGGTCGGCAGCATCCATTTTGTGCTGTCCGGCTCGAGAAGGCTGGTACCGGGAAGACCAGGAACCCACAAAGCTTGCTTCTGAGGGGTGGAATCATACCTCCCACACCGGTTACCGGTGTGGAGGTATGATTCCAAGGTGTTTGATACCAAACATGACATGGTTTGTTGCAGCCGTTTTCGAGATAGCATTTTACGCCAGCATATAATGCACCTCTACCTATATGTCGGGCTGTGTCACCGACATCCCGGGAGAATGGTCTCCGAAGACTGCAGGGGTGCTCTGCTCATGCAGGGGCACCCTCTCACATAAAACCCAGCACCCTGCCTTCAGGATTGTCAAGGCCTGCTTTAGGGGTGACTTATAGGTTTTAAGTGTAGTGACCTATAGATATAGTAAACCTTTATCTAAACTGAGTGGTGCATGCACCATCTTACAAAGGCTGCAATGGCAGGCCTGTTGTTCCATTTTGCATGGCCTCTCATGGGTGGCATAATACATGCTTCAGCCCAAGGGAGGCCTCTGGGGTACCTATGCCCTGGGTACATGTGTACCATATACTAGGGACTTATAAGGGTACCCCAGTATCCAATCTGGAGTGTACCTAAGTACATGTCATAACATTTTAGGGAGAAAGCAGATAGACTGGGGTCCTGATTAGCAGGATCCCAGTCAGACTAGTCAAGAACCAGCAAAACACCAGGCAAAAAGTGGGGATAACCATGCAGTCAGATCCTACCTTCCTACAGCCTGTTTTCCATGCACCTGGGATGCTGTGAATGCCGATCTGCACAGGTTGAGGGGCCTCCTCTGCTCGGGGTGACTGAGCACCACACATGAAGCTGGTTAGTGGGCTGGAATAGTGTTGGCAGTAGAAGGTGAGGAGTCTTGTTTACCGCACTGGTGATCGCAGGGACAGTGGCGAGGGGCAGTGTCTACTCTCCCCTTGCTGTACTAAATCCACGCTTCCAGTGCCATGGCTGCTGACACCAATGCTGCGCGTGCCCAGGGCCCACCTCTGTGGCCTGCTCCCCAGCAGCACATCCTTGTGGAAGTTCTCCAACCATTCAGTGATCTGATTGATCCTGCCCCTGCTGTGCCCAGGTTGAAGACATGGGTGGGGAGGCTGAACAATTACTTCATAGCCACCCGTGAGAATGATGGTGGAGCCAAGCACTCCCTGCTACTCCACTATGAGGGGGAGGAGATCTATAAACTGTTTGAACATCTCCCTAATCCATGGGCAGCGGATGACTATGACGCAGTGGTGCAGGTTCTCAGCGCTCACTTTGATCCCAGCTGAATCCTGATTTTGAGTGCTTCAAGCTATGCCAGGCCCACCAGCGTGAAAGGGAGTTGACTGACACTTTCTATGTCTGCCTCTGCGAGCTGGCCAGAACATGAATAGTGGATGATCAGCCCAAAGAAATGCAGGTGCAGGTTATCCAAGGGTGCCGAAACAAGACCCTCCGGGTCCATATACTGTAACAGCCCATTATCAGTTTGGATGCTATCTCTAGGTCGCATCACTTATCAGCCGCAAGGCCACGGAGATGGACATGCGTTTGAAGCAAATACCCAGTAAGCAGCACAGTGCGATGGTGGAGAATGTGGACACTGTTTCCACAAGGGTGAAGACTACCAGACCCAAGGTAACCTCATCAGTAGAGACGGGGGCTCAATGCAGGATTCATGGCTGTGAAGATCATCCCCAGGAGAATTGCCCGGCTTAAAGGCAGACGTACTTTAACTGCGGTAAGCCTAACCATTTTGCCAAGGTGTGCCAGGGAGGACCAAGAAGCCAATGGGCAGCAGACCCCGATAAAAGTAATTTGCCAGCTCTCTCTGGATGAGCCAGAACTCCAGGGAGCTGCCAAGTGCCACTCATGGGTGGGAGGCAATCACAATGAGTCACCCTCAGAGGAAGGAGAGGAAGTCTTCCTCATCTCATTCACAGAGTACCTCCAACGGCACAGGAGGCCAACCCAACTGTGTGGTTGAAGTGGCTGGGTCATCCATCAAGGCTCTCATCAACACAGGAGCCTCTGTTAATGTGATGGGCATCCAACAGTATTGACACCTCCCTCCAAGGCCATTTCTTTCCCTGTCGAACACCAATATCTACACATACGCTGGGAACACACCACTGCCACTCAAAGGACTCATAAAAGTATGTGTACGGTCGTATGACCAGGAAATCAATGCAACGTTCCATGTAATTGACAGGGAAGCAGATACAGTCCTGGGGTTTCACACGGCGGAGGATTTGGGTTAGTATTCTTCGCAAGGAATGTGCAGGTGTTCCAAGTTGAGGAACTGTTGAACCAGTTCCCTGGACTATTCAAGGGGTTAGGCTGCCTGCGAGCCTCGCCAATTCACCTACACATTGACTAATCTGTCATGCCAGTGGCACAACATCATTGCAGGGTGCTGTTTCATCTGAGGCTGCTGGTGAGATAGGAGCTAGACAAACTGGAGAGTTTGGGAGTGTTTGAAAAGGTATCTGGGCCAACCCCCTGGGTGTCACCAATGGTCATCGCTGAAAAGCCGATATAGACCGGAAAGGTATGCCTGTGTATTGATATGCGCCTCTCGAACAAGGCCATTAAGAGGGAGAATTCAATATAATGGGAAACCCAATCTACCCTTGAGGGCTTGGGCAATTCAAATAAACGGGTAAACAACGCCTTCAAGGGATTTGTTTGAAATACTCTGTTCTATTGCTTTTGATAAATATTTTTAGCTGCAAGAATTGTTGATAAACTTGCCACAGAAATGTTATTCAAACATCTTTTATCTGAAAAATAATAATTTTGTTCCTTGTAAAAACATAAGAACCAATGAATCAATGACGGAACAATGAATATTCAAAACACGGGTATATATAGAAAACAAATTTTTATCTTTGAAATTTATCAAGGGTACTACACAGTTATATAAACAATGTAACACGAGAAAATAGATACAATTGTATGATCCTTCAATGCCACTATTGTAAACACTTCTTCTCATTATACATTATTTTCCAGAAGAGAGTGTGAGTGTCGACGTTTCGGTCTCTATGCATTTGTCCATGAGACCATCTTCAGGACTACCATAAATATAACAAATGACCCTGAATGATGTTTCCGAAGATTCAAGAATTACAATTGACACACATATGTCAAATCAATCGTCGTTCTGTAACTTTTGTTTAAGGTGAATAATCATCAAGAGATACAGGTAAATGATATAGGTAAATGAACTCTGGTGCTTTATTGGACGGTGTAAATAAATTTCAGTCCTCAGCCACTTCTCAGTTGAAAGAGTTTATTCTGAATGATGTTTCCAAAGATTCAAGAATTACAATTGACACATATATGTCAAATCAATCGTCGTTCTGTAACTCTACTTTGTTTAAGGTGAATAATCATCAATAGATACAGGTAAATGATATAGGTAAATGAACTCTGGTGCTTTATTGGACGGTGTAAATAAATTTCCAGTCCTCAGCCACTTCCAACTGCTGACTGCTGAACTTTGGCTGCGCTACAAAATCTAACAGAATAAACTCTTTCAACTGAGAAGTGGCTGAGGACTGGAAATTTATTTACACCGTCCAATAAAGCACCAGAGTTCATTTACCTATATCATTTAACTGTATCTCTTGATGATTATTCACCTTAAACAAAGTAGAGTTACAGAACGACGATTGATTTGACATATGTGTGTCAATTGTAATTCTTGAATCTTTGGAAACATCATTCAGAATAAACTCTTTCAACTGAGAAGTGGCTGAGGACTGGAAATTTATTTACACCGTCCAATAAAGCACCAGAGTTCATTTACCTATATCATTTACCTGTATCTCTTGATGATTATTCACCTTAAACAAAAGTTACAGAACGACGATTGATTTGACATATGTGTGTCAATTGTAATTCTTGAATCTTCGGAAACATCATTCAGGGGTCATTTGTTATATTTATGGTAGTCCTGAAGATGGTCTCATGGACAAATGCATAGAGACCGAAACGTCGACACTCACACTCTCTTCTGGAAAATTATGTATAATGAGAAGAAGTGTTTACAATAGTGGCATTGAAGGATCATACAATTGTATCTATTTTCCTCGTGTTACATTGTTTATATAACTGTGTAGTACCCTTGATAAATTTCAAAAGATAAAAATTTGTTTTCTATATATACCCGTGTTTTGAATATTCATTGTTCCGTGATTGATTCATTGGTTCTTATGTTTTTACAAGGAACAAAATTATTATTTTTCAGATAAAAGATGTTTGAATAACATTTCTGTGGCAAGTTTATCAACAATTCTTGCAGCTAAAAAATATTTATCAAAAGCAATAGAACAGATTAAGAGGGAGAGGCACATCACTCTCACAATGGATGATATAGCTGACCTCAAAGGGGCCAGGTGGCTTTCTAAACCTGACATCAATGTTGGATTCCACCAGCTCCAGCTGGACGGGGAAGTAGGTAAATTACAACATTTTCTATGTACCTGGGCCTGCGAAGATATAAGTGCTTGAGTTTTGGTATTCCAGAATGCAATCAGGGTGGTGCTATCAGGTTTACAAGGCATCATGAATGTCAGCAATGACATCCTAATATCTTCTGCGACAGCAGAGGAACATCATCAGCACATAAGTGCCACCCTGAAGTGCCTGTGTGATCATGACATCATATTCCATCTTTCTTCCAAACAAACAGTGAGGTTTTTGGCTACATTTTCACACAGGATGGAGTGCAAGTTGATCTGAGGAAGTCTCAAGAGATCAGTTGAGCCGCAACACCATGCAATGGCTCAGAGGTGCACAGTTTATTAGGGATGGCCACTTACTGTGGCTGGTTTCTTCCCAACCTAGCGACCATTGAGGAGCCTATAAGGTTACTAACGAAAGTGGACACTCGCTCGGTGTGGGGCCCATGGAAGCATTCCAAAAGGTGAAGTTGGCACTTCTCAATAAGGCAACAATGGCCTGCTTTGTTCCCAAGAAAGGAATAGAGCAGGTGGTGGACGCGAGTCCCATGGACCTAGAGGCGGTGCTCACAGAAGAAGTGGAGCATGAAAGGTGGGCACCCCTGGCTTTTGCAAGCAGAGCATTATCACCAATGGAAGCGAGGTATGCCCATATTGAGAGGGAAGCCCTCACCATAAAGTGGGCCTGTGGACCTTTTCACTTATATCTGAGTGGGCGATCATTCCGTGTAGTCACGGATCATCATCCACTGGTAGTATTGTTTAGGGGAACAGCACCCCATCCACCACCCTGGATTGAATGGTGAGCCATACAGTTGCAGCATTACCAGTTTGAAGTGGTGTACAGACAGGGATCTAAAAATCCTGCCGACTTCCTATCACAACACCCATCCCAAGCAGACAGGAAAATGGAGCTAGAGGCCAGCCAGACAGAGGAATACGTCCGAATGGTGAGCCAGGGGGCATGTCTAAAGGTGTTTAATCTTCCAGAGATCTGCGAAGTGATGGCCGGTGATGCGGTGCTCAGGAAGGTTCCGGAGGTTTTGCAACAAGGGTCGTGGCAGGATGCAAATAGTTAGAGTGGACCGGAGAAAGAATGTCTCATGCAATTCTGGAGAGTCCGATATGAACTCAGTGCCATTCAAGAGTGTCTCATTCTAAGGAGCCACAGGATGGTCATCTCTGAGAGCCTGGCATGGCAGGTGGCTGTACTTGCTCATGGGGGACATCAAGAGACGGCTAAAAATCTCATTTACGAGGAAAAGTGTGGTTCCCTGGGCTGGAGGCTTTGGTGGATGACTTCGTAGGGAAGAGCACAGCCAGTTAAGTCATCAGCTGCCCTGATGGCCCTGGCCCGATAATACCAGAGGAGCCCATGGATCAAGGTTAACCTTAATTTTGGCAGCTTCCCGGATAGAAGGACTACCATGGTCTTCATGGATTGTCACTCGAAGTATGTTATCGTGGAGTACATGGAGTCGACTGAGTTTGCAAAGGTGACCCCAGCATTGGAGAAGGTACTAGTTCTATTTTAGTACTAGTTCGGCCTTCCAGATGAGATCAAAATGGACAATGGGCGGCTGTTTCAGGGACTCAAGTTCCACCACCTAGGAATAGGCATTGCAGAATCAGACCGCAGTGGTCACAAGCAAACGGCAAGGTTGAGAGGTATACGCAGACACTAATCAAAGCTGTGTGAATTTCCATACATGAAGCGGTGAATCCACAGCTCAGCCTTCAGCAGTTCTTGAAGGAGTACAGAGGCACACCACATTGCACTAACCAGTGGCCCCCGTGCACTCTCATGCTGAAGAGCTACTGACGTGACACCATTCCAATACACCTGGAGGGGACAGGAGTGGACTCAGCCCGACTATGATCCTGATGGTATCCAGAACAGGCGGGTACAGAAAAACACGAGAGCCAGGATGAGGAGATAAGCAGTCCACCGCCGGCTCGGAACCGACAATCAGGCGCTCCTGAAGGATCGCGGGCCTGGAAGGAAATTCAAGATGCCATTCGAACCAGGTGTATGGGAGGTGGTGACAGTGGAATTCATGATGGTGACTGCCCAGAAAGGTGAGGAGACAGTAACCTGAAATATCTCTTGGTTCAAGAAAGTGGATGTCTCTGGTCAGGAGACAGTTGAGGAGGAAGCGATCCTGGAGTCCGGAGACATCACCGCAACAGAAGAAACCCAGGACAAACGTCAGCATGGTGGACCATCTCATGAACAGGTTACGCATGACTGGTGCCCGATGGAGTCAAAAGAGGGAGTTAACCAGGATGGAGGCCCGAACAGGTCCCAAAGTCAGCAGTATGATTTATGGACCAATACCAAGCCCAAACAGAGACTCAAGGACTTTGTGTGTAACATCCAGGTGGAAGATTTGGAGCAAAGTTGGGAAGGGATGCAGTGAGCCACCCAGCTCACCTGTGCCCCAGATGTAATGCACCGCACCCCTTGGCCGGGCACGACCGGAGGATATAAATAAAGGGGCTAGGGACTGCACGTGGTCTTCTGCCTGAATGATCACTGCTGTGTGCAAGTATGCTTCATTAGCTGCTACCAATCCTGGCCTAAGCCGCGCAATGTTCTCCAGCCGCCCGGTACAGTAAGAGAATGTGCTCTCTGGGTGAATGGGTGCACTGGACAAGCGTCACACAGTAGGTCATGACAGTGATGTCAAAGATTGCTGGGAAGCAGAAAAGTAGGTCTCCCATGCTCGCGCAATTCTCACAATAGTATTGGCAAAGGATGAGGAGAGTGTGCTGTTGGAGTTGATCTCTGAAAGTGAATTTGAGGTTATTGAAAAGTCAAAGCACTTGGGTCCCACCAAAGACTGCTTTTTTCCCTAGTCACAAACAGAGCATGGAAGCAGGCCATGTGGGGTGGCATCAAGCCAGCCATGAGGCCTTCTAATGATGTGCTTGGGACATCGAGTTCACCTGACCCTGTTGAAGGGATCGGCCCTGGAGGCTTTAACACAAAGCATCCTATTCCCACAGCTGAGGAACCCAGACAGGCTATGACTGGTGTCAGGCCTTGCGGTAATCCTAATGGGAAGACTGAAGTTCTGAGTGTGCTCAGCCCACAACCACATGATAACAATGGCACATTAAGGCTCCTTTGGGATATTAGAAAGTCTCTGCAGGGGGTGTCTTCCAGCAAGTCGAACAGGTTCCTGGGAGCCCAAGTCAGTGTCACAACGAGGCTTTGCAGGTTTCTAGTCAGATTAGTACAGCTTTGGAAATGTTTACACAAGTGGGCCACAAAGGAGCCTCTACCAACAATAATGGAAAGAGCTCCAGGAGTATATTTGCATCCACCAACGGTTCTAGTGCAAGGCAAAAAGGACAGTCGAGGTTATGCACAACAGCAGTTAATGACAAGTAGAGTGGTCCATGTGGTCCGCATTTGATGATGATGATGATAGCCAATTTATAATGCGCACAGATACTCCCAGGAGTGTCCCTGCGCAGAGGTAGAGGAGGTCGGTCAGATGGACATTAGACTTGCACTAAAAGCCAGGTTTTCAGTTTTTTCCTGAACAGCAGTGAGTTACTAATCGAGAATAGCTCCATTGTGAGCTGATTCCATGCTGAGGCGCCCAGAAATGTTAGTTATCTACCTCCAGATCATTGACCTTGGTACTTTGGGATCACAGCTAGAAGCTTATTGGCAGATCGTAGATGTCTAGCTGAGTTAAAGAAGCTAAATCTAGCTCTGAGGTATTTGGGGCCTGTCTGATACAGAGCATCATGTACTAGTGTCAGTGCCTTAAATTTGATCCTCTCTCTAATGGGTAGCCAGTGAAGTCCCCGCAAATGTGGGCTAATGTGTTGTCTTCTTGGCACATTTAGCAGAAAGCGAGCTGCCACATTCTGGATCAATTGCAATTTATCCATAAGGTATTCCGGTATGCCCAGATATAGAGCATTACCGTAATCCAATCTAAATGTAACTAATGCCTGAATGACTGTTTTCCTAGCCGAAAAGGAGAGCAGGGGCAGACATTTCTTGAGAGACCTCAGTATTCCAAAGCATGTGCCCACAAGCTTTTTGATCTGAGGTCAAAGGGATAGTTTATTATCAAATGTTATTCCCAGGTTTTTTACCAAGTCCTTTTGAGGGCCAGGAGGGGGAACATCATCTGGCCAAATAGTTGGCACGAATTTGGGTGGAAAAGTCCCAAAGAAGAGGAGTTCTGTTTTTTTCTTCATTACATTTAAGTTAAGCTTTGGCTAACCAGTAGAAAACTGCAAAAAACAATGTAACAGCGAGCCTATGTAGCAAACGCACCTCCCTCCCAATTTCCCAAATATAGTCCAAAACACAAAAATATAGTGCAGCGTCGCGTGCACATCCACTGTTCCCGCCGTTTCCAGATAGCGATCCAAAGATCAGAACAATTCGATAAAGAAATGTGAAGATTTTAATTTGAGTGCCATTAGGCTCAGATCCCTTACTCCAGGAGTAAAGCAATTGAGTGTCGTCTGCATAAGATATCACCTTTGCTCCCAATTCTTCTGCTAAAAAAGCCAAGGGTGTAAGGTATAAGTTGAAAAGTGTTGGGCTTAGTGCCAAACCTTAGGGAACACCATCACTTTCCTTGGGCTAACCACGCAGGGCGGGATCCAAACTTGCTGGCTTCAGACTGCTAAAAATGATGTTAGCCAGTCCACAGCATGTCCTGTCAATTAAATATCCTGGAGGCGGTCGAGCAGCAGTGTATGGGGCACGGTGTCGAAGGCCGCTGACATGTCCAACATGACCAGTACGGCCGCTCCCCCCATCTAGGGTTCCTTCGATGTATTCCGATACCTCAACCAGTACAGTTTCTGTACTTGAGCAGGCTCTAAAGTCAGATTGGCAAGAATGTAACAACTTATGATCTTCTAAGAAGTTTGATAGTTGTATATTCACTTGCTTTTCTGATATTTTGGAAAGGGCTGGCAGCAAGGAGATCGGTCTATAATTGGCCAGATCCGCCATTGGCTTTTTCATAAGTGGAAGGATCTTCTCCTGCTTCCAAACATTAGGGACTGAAGCTGTACTTATTGAGACTCCTGTTTACAACTGGATTGATAGTGTCTGCCACCTATGCCAGCAATTTCGGGGGGCACGCTCTCAACACAGTCACAGAACTACTGAAGCAGGTAATGGGTTCTTCTCAAATGAGGAACCTACTAACCAGAGCACTGTTCCTTGGGTTTGGAAGCCCTCTTCAATCCCCCAAGAACCGCACAGAAGGAAACTCTGCAGAGACAGTGGATGTGAGTAAGATACAGGAGCCGCAGTCTCATGAAGCTCTGGGCTCTGGCTCCAAGAGCTCAGTAAGAAAAAAGGGGTTAAGAACAGAGAAGAGAAAGTTTGCAAACCTGTGAGGCCAGGCAGCTAGAGTGAAGTTGGTGAGCAATGTGAGGGGCACAGAGGAGTTGAGTTTTTTCTATCTAAACCTTGGAGGTTAAGAGCCTATGTTCATATGAAGTCTGAAGAAAAGGTTTCCAATGGGGATTTTGATGAAATATTTCCATTGCTCAGGGATAAACGATGGGAATTGAGGAGAAGCACATGTATAGTACTAAGTAGAAGAGGCCCAAGGTAGAGGTGAACATCATAATTTGGATTATTTGGGTTCCACGTTTATCAGATAGTCTTTGTAGAGAAGAAACCTGAACAATCAATTATGCTTGTGTATTACACAAACGCGATTCTCAAAGTATGTCATGATTATGAGGGGGCTGAAAGGCTCGACTATGATAGGAATTTTAGATAGGCCAAAGTGGTAGACCTGGATGTTAGGCGGTAACAAATGGAGGCAACAATGTGACTCTACTCAGAGTCAGGCAGGGTACCAAGAAGTCAAAAGAGAATGGCAGAGAGACTGCAATACTGGCAACCACTTGAGACAGACCAACCCCGTGAAATCTGAGCACATGGTACCCTGCCTCAATTTATACCCTGACCGCACAGCACAAAAGGAATTGCATTTTGGTTGTTTCAAGGGTTTCAGGATATCAGCAGTCTGCACATTTTCTTATTAAAAGGACACTCTTCCGGTTGTCTAGAAATGCCAGAGCCTAGAAGTGTTCCAGGCGCCCTCTGGATACGAAGCAATCCCACAGCACGCAAGCTAAGCCCCATAAATTATGTACCTCGCAGTCTGAGGCGGGCTCTTCACAGCGGCACTTATGCTTGCCTTCTGTGGGAGAGCTTGCATTGGTGAATTGGTGGGAAGCGTCCACATCTGACCACGAGGGGGGGTTGAGGGGGGCGGGGGCAACTGTCCAATGTACACATAACCAGTGCTTGGGTCGCGACTGATCCGTTACGAAGCTGCAGCCATCTCCCCTAGGAAGCAACTGCTAGAGCCATCTGCCCCGAGAGGAGTTTAAAGCAACACTCAGATCTGGCTCAGGGGGCGCTTTTGATTCATGAAGACTGGAGAGCGCTATCTCATTACCAACATTCTGCAGTGTTCACTTATGCTTTGTCAGCTCCGGATATTAATCCCGTTAATTTTTCCCCGCATTCCTTCCGGATTGGTGCAGCGACGGCGGGGTTCAGTGGACTCGGCCCCTCAGCTGCTACAAACGCTGTGTGGGCCCTGAATTGCATCATAGCCTGTTCTCACATTTATCTTTCTCTGTTTTTCTCATAGTAAGCTATAGGATCAGGGCAGTTTCTACCATTAGGCAAGACTAGGCGGCCGCCTAGGGCGGCAAAAGGGGGAAAAAATTTTTTATTTGAAATCAAACAGCGAAAAAATGTAGCAAATTAGGAGAAAAAAAAATGAAATAGAGGAAAAATTAAAACATCGAATTGTTTTCAGAAGCATACGCAACAATTACTTAATAAGTGTTTACTTTGACTAATGTAAACATTGCCTCTACCTACCTCAAAAGTAAGAAAGTAAAGAGCCGCTACTGAGTACGAAACGTAAACAAACATGAGTTTGGGAATCCCCTTGAAGTGAACGGCCTTCGACCTCGAAAGCGCATTGGGTAGCGCCTTCTACAATTCGATGTCACGATACTCGGTGGTCAAGCAGGATCGATGCCTTAACTCCCATCAGGTACCAGTTACCGCATGTGTATGATGCGTTGTTTGAAATTACTGAAGATTCAACTCTCAAAGGCTCTTCTGGTACCATGACTAAGGTTGAAGCTGAAGGTCTCCTAAACAGCATATCTTCATTTAAGTTTGTCGTGGCAGTTGTAACATGGCACAGTATATTATTTCAAATCAATTTGACCAGTAAACTGCTGCAAGAGAAGCACTTTACTCTTGAGAAAACAGTAAATGAGCTTAAAAATTTGATCCTGCTGCTCACGGGTTGCCAGGTCGGAGTGCTTTCCCCGGCCCTGCAGTGCGGGCTGTGCTGCACTCTCACCACGTGGACAGAAGGAGAGCTGAAGGACAATGCGCTCCCTTGTAAGAGGCCAGCGGAGGGTGAGCACTCCACCACCGGTAGAGCAGTGCTGGGCCTTATGCTTTTAGGCCCCTGGCATTGGTTCGTGCAGCCGAGGGGACGGGCCGCCTGACCTAGCCTGACTGTGGGCGGGGGCCGTCGCAGTGGAAGCGAGTGCTGAGGGCCAGATGTGCCTGTAAACGAAAGTCAGGCAGCAGTTGCCTGGTTGTGGGTGGGGCTCAATCGGGAAAGAGGACAGCAAACGGAAGCCAGGCATGGCTGCCCCTTGTTGTGGGCAGGGCCCACTGTCGCGAGGAGACGTGCGGGGAGAAGGTTTGACCGGCGGGGACTCCGCTTGAAGTCCAGCCACCGGAGGCATGGTACAGGCCCAGGAACTTCATGGGCACCGTGAAACCACCCCCGTAATGAGTAGACGCCGAGAAGGAGGGCGGAAAAGCCGGCCCAGGTCATCTACTACAGAGCGCCAGACCTCTGCGCGGCCGCCAGTACCAGCGCTGTTGCCCCCGAGGAGGGCGAGAAGTGAGCCTGCCCTGGTGATGGAAGGAGACGCCTCAGGCAAGTGAGAGGTCGCAGAGACCAGCCTGGGGGAGAGGAGGGCTCCCGCCAGGCGTGGGCAGTGCGGGTGCCTCCCCCCTTTTTGCTTACACATACCGGGGCCATTGTAAGAGGTCTCCAACGTATTTGGTGCACAGCTGTGCCACATGGCCGCAGGCAGCTACACAGTTGCTTGGTGTTGGGGGTGATTCTGGCCAGTGGTATCACCGGGCGAGCCTAGTCGGGCCCCCTGATCGGGTAGTACCACCACATTCCTACAACTCCTGAGGGAGGGAGCAGAGGCTCCTGGGAGTGAAGATTTATTGCCTCACAGAACGAAGTGGTGTGCCCTGATGGGATTAGGTTCTGAGAGATTCTTTCCACGACCTGTGCATGCCATGAGTGTTTACTGCGGTGATTTGCCTATGTCTAAAGGGGGCATGATGGGTCTATGAGATATGGACCTGCAGGGTATGTCTGAGGAGGTATAGGCCTAAGGTGGGCCCAATGTGATTATTATACTATGCCTAATATGCTGTCTTAGATAATGTCGTGATGTTCATGCCTAGGAGATGCTCATGATGGGTGTACTACAAGTGTTTACTGTGGGGCACTGTTGCTGATACCTTTGCCTAAAATGTTTATGCCAGGTGTACCTTTACCAGTAGTTACTGGTTGTTTTCACTAATCGTGAGTTCTAATGGTTATGACAGTGGCCCGATTGGCCCTGTAATGTATATAATCCCCTGTAAAGTCATACCTAGTGCCGGGTGGCACAGTGTATATATGTGATTGCGTCCTAATGTGTTTTATGCATAATACAAAGGCTATTTTGATATAACCTTGTGTGGAGTTTCTTTTGTGGTGTGCCTAGTGTGTCGCTGCTGTGTGAGTGTGTTGCGCAAATGCTTTACACATTGCCTCTGGGATAAGCCTGACTGCTCGTGCCAAGCTACCAAGGGGGTGAGCAGGGGTTATCTTCAGTGTGTAACTCCCTTGCCCTGACTAGAGTGGTGGTTTCTGCCTGGCTTAGGCGCATGCCCTAGCCAACCAGAAATCCCATTTCTAACATTGGTTGTCAGCGGTGAGGATAGGACTTGCGTTTGCGCAGTATCATAGCAACACCTGGTTTCAGTACAAACTCTACATTTAGATAATCACATGTTTGGGGATTTCTCCTGATTTTTATTTCTCCTGAAAGTGTCATTTTGTGAATTGTGTTTTCCTGCTCTTCTAAAATTTTGGTGACACCCCTAAAGTGTCAGTCATGTCTCACCTCGGTGATCCAGCAGTTATTGTGACAGAAAGTGCATTTAATGTAAGGTTGTTGCGTAGGTATACTGTGAAGGACCTAAAGAGGTTCTGTCAGGACCTTGGGTGTCAAGTGAGCAGGTATGCCAGGAAGGTGGAACTGCCGGAGGCCGTGTTGGCCTGTTGGACATCCAAAAACCGGGTGAGGGAGGAGTCTGGGAAGGAGGACCCCGAGATCAGTGAGGTCTCTGAGAGGGAGGGTCCCCGACCAGCACCCCTAGAGGACAGTGGCCCTGGAGAGTTTGAGCAGGATGGAGAAAAGGACAGGGCAGGGATGCCGGTAGATAGTGAGGACCCCGTGGAGAGGGAGTCTCTTGCTGGGTCCAGTGCCAGGGGCAGTGCCCCATCCCTTTCCCTGTCCCCAGAGGAGTGGGTGGATAGGAGGGAAGAATGGGAGCATCAGCTGGCGTTGGAAAGGCTCAAGTTGGAGCTAGCGCAGCTGGGTGTGGAGGAGAAAAAGCGAGAGACTGAGAGGGTGTTAGCGCAGGAGAGGATGGCGGAGGCTGAGAGGGCCTTCACCAGAGAAAAGCCGACTCTTGAGAATATGTCCCCTGAGTGTAGTTTTAGTGGTCTGGATTCACCAGTGAGGGTGGGGTCCAGTGGTGGCAGTAAAAGTGAGTCCAGTGTAGGAAGTCCCACTCCCAGATCCCAGAGCGTGGTATCTAGTTCCCGGGAAGAGGGTGTCACACCTGAAGGGTATAGATTGTGGTTCAGTAGGAAACTGTCTCACCAGTCTTGGGGGGAGTTTGTGGATGAAGGTTGGGTGATGGGTAGCACGGCAAACAATTTTGAAGGGCTGTTCAATCTGATTGTCAGAGAGCACATGTTCCGTTGTTGTTTTCCAGGGTTACGCCAACACCTGTTGGAGTGTGAGTTCTCTGATCCCAAGGAGCTTGCACGGGAGGCAGACCTCTGGGTGAGTGCCAGAGGGTCTGAGGAGGCATTGGGGAGTGACCCTAAGAGGAGTGGCTCATGTATTTCCCAGCCCAGGGTGGTGGGAAAGGTTCTTAGTAGCCCAGATAGGTCCCGGTGTAGTGGTAGGGGTGTAGGGACTCACGTCCTGTCTCCGCGGAGAAGGAGTGAGAATGGGATGCGTCCCTAGGTGCCCGAAACCCAGTCTCAGGGCCTGGAGGGTTCCCTAAGGGAACACCAGGTGTGGAGCCTAGGCTGTACTGGTAGGCCATCCGTTGAGGGGGATCTCCTAGTGTCAGGAGAACTTGGAGCATCTGTAAGCGGAGCTCCATCAGTTCTGGTGTCTGGTGGTGCCACTCCTAAGTGGAGGGTGCAGAAGTCCAGATGGAGGGGTGAGAGGGGGATGCGGTCCCCAGTGGGAGAACCAGTGGGTCAGGGGCCAGCCATAAGGGTTGAGCCTCCTAGGAGTGACCATGGTGACACCACTTCTGTTTTGGGGGGTCTTCCGCACTGTCAGATGGACATGGGTCGGAGATCAGCGCCAGGCAGACTGTCATGCAACACATGAGGTGTGTGTTACTCTTGGGGGGGCATGCATGCTCCCCAGGAAGTCCTGGTGTGCCAGGCGGGTGCTATGCCGTAGGGTTTAGTCCCTGGGTTGGGAGGCCAGGTTCAGGTTCCGCCTGACCTGGAGGGAAGGACATCTGTAAGCAGCGTCCTGACCGGTTTGTCTGCTAGGGGTACCACTGCAGGTGGGAGGGTGCAGAACTCTGGAAGGGGGTGCAGAGGGAGAGAGTCCTCACTTCTGACCCCGGTTCAACCTGAGGGTTTAGACCCTAGGTGGGGAGACCAGTTGCAGGAGAGAGGTCCTGAACTGGTGGGAGAATTGTGTAGGAGGGCTGATTCCAGCGTCCTGACAGTTTTTGGTTCTGGGGGTGCTTCTCCTGGGAGGAGAGTGCGGGTCTCCAGAAGGAGAAGTAGTGGGAGGAGAGCCTCGCCCGTGACCTCTGGTCAGCCTGAGGGTGCGGACCCTAGGTTGGAGGATCAGTGGCAGTTTAGAACTGCACTGATGAGAAGAAGAGTGGAGAATGGATACTATGTACCAGGGGTTACTTCCCCCCACTCTGTGAGATGGCAAGGACCAGAGACATCTGGTTGGCCTAGGGTCTGGTCCTGGCCACGGACAGCTAGGGAGTCCCAGTGGGGTAGCTTAGTTGGTCATGGGAGCTTTGACAGAGGGAACCACCTGGGTTCATATTGGCGTAGAACTGGAGTGTGCGCCTGCAGTTGCGGGCCCACATCCGTGTTCTATCGCCCCAAGCAGGGAAGCCTATCAAGGTAATGATTGGTCTACCCTGGCTTTTGGCTGGAAGGGGTTTGTGTTGGACTTGGCCCTTTTTGCAGGGTCGTCCATGAACATTTTGCCTTGCTCCTAGTCTTTTTTTTCTGACATGGTGTTGGTGGTTTTAGGACTCTGAGCACTTTATCACTACTGTCCATTGTAAAGTGCATGTGCTCTCTATGGTAAAACATGGTAAGATTGGTCTACACCTGTTTGGCGTATTTAATTTACCTATCAGTCCCTTGTAAAGTGGTATCTCAGATACTCAGGGCCAGTAAATTAAATGCTACTGGTGGGCTTGCAGCGCTGCTTGCGCCACCCACCAAAGTAGCCTTTCAAACCTGTCTCAGGCCTTTGCCATTGCAGGGCCTGCGCGCGCAGTTTACTGCCGCTGTGACGTGGCACATAAAATGGGTGCCACGTCTGTGACTCCCCTTTTACTACATATCAGTCACCCCTAAGGTAGGCCATAGCTAGCCCTATGGGCAGGGTGCATTGTAGGTAAAAGGTAGGACATGTGCCTTAACTGTGGGGCCTGTCCTGGTAGTGACAAACAGCCATTTTGGTTTCTCACTACTGTGAGGCTGCCCTCTCATAGGAATGCATTGGGGATTCCAGGATATGTGTTTCAATGGTAATTCCTGATCTGAGAGGAGTAGCATGATCAAGTTTGGTATGTTTGGAATAGTAGTAATAAATGCTGCGTAAAGGTGTTCGCAGATTTATTATCACTATTTTAGAAATGCCACTTTTAGAAGTGGGCATTTCTGTGTGCTATGTGTCTTTGTGCCTGCCTGTTGTGTATTGCATGTCTGGCTCTGGAGTGACAGGGGCTGGGGAGGTGCAGTGGCTCCAGAGGGGCTGGGTGAGTAGGCGCTAGGCTGAATAGGCCCATCTGCATTTGGAGTAGTGGGAGGAGTAGCACCTGGGCCTGAATAGGACTGTGCCTGCACTACACAATGCTGGCTCCGCCCCCCTGTGGTGTGTCTGGGGCCAGGACCTACACTATCACTGGGGACTGTTGCGCACTTGTTAAGTGCCCCCCAGAACTGGTTTAAACTGGGTCCCCAAGCCCTGTGCCAGGGCAGAACAAAGAACCTAACTTGTATAAGTATTGTGGCGGTGACCCCATGTAAAGTGTGCTGCTGCTTGGTGCTTACTGGGGAACCTGCAGCCGGCAGGCTGCTGGAAGGAGAAACCGCCGGGGGGACCACTACCCCGGCCTGAGGGCCCCTCGTGATGGCCTGCCTGCACCAGCCGTCGACATACAGCGCATGGTGAGCGCTATACTTTTATTGTGGCTCCTGTGGGAGCACAGCTCACGATCCTGCTGCTCACGGGTTGCCAGGTCGGGGTGCTTTCCCCGGCCCTGCAGTGCGGGCTGTGCTGCTCTCTCACCACATGGACAGAAGGAGAGCTGAAGGATAAAGCGCTCCCTTGTAAGAGGCCAATGGAGGGTGAGCGCTTCACCACGGGTGGAGCAGCGCTGGGCTTTATGCTTTTGGGCCCCTGGCATTGGTTCGTGCAGCCGAGGGGACGGGCCGCCTGACCTAGCCTGACTGTGGGCGGGGGCCATCGCAGTGGAAGCGAGCGCTGAGGGCCAGATGTGCCTGTAAACGAAAGTCAGGCAGCAGTTGCCTGGTTGTGGGCGGGGCTCAATCGGGAAAGAGGACAGCAAACGGAAGCCAGGCGTGGCTGTTCCTGGTTGTGGGCAGGGCCCACTGTCACGAGGAGACGTGCAGCGAGAAGGTTTGACCGGCGGGGACTCCGCTTGAAGTCCAGCCGCCGGAGGCGTGGTACAGGCCCAGGAACTTCATGGGCACCGTGAAACCAACCCCGTAACGAGTAGACGCCGAGAAGGAGGGTGGAGAAGCCGGCCCAGGTCGTCTACTACAGAGCGCCAGACCTCGGCGCGGCCCCCAGTACCAGCGCTGTTGCCCCTGAGGAGGGCGAGAAGTGAGCCTGCCCTGGTGAAGGAAGGAGGTGCCTCAGGCAAGTGAGAGGTCACAGAAGCCAGCCTGGGGGAGAGGAGGGCTAGTCGCCGGGCAGGGGCAGTGCGGGTGCCTCCCCTCTTTTTGCTTACACAAACCAGGGCCATTGCAAGAGGTCTCCAACGTATTTGGTGCACAGCTGCGCAGCATGGCAGCGGGCAGCTACACAGTTACTTGGTGTTGGGGGTGATTCTGGCCAGTGGTATCACCGGGTGAGCCCAGTTGGGGCCCCCGGATCGGGCCGTACCACCACATTCCTCTAACTCCTGAAGGTAGGGAGCAGAGGCTCCTGGGAGTGAAGAATTATTGCCTCACAGAACAAAGTGGTGTGCCCTGATGGGATTAGGTTGTGGGAGATTCTTTCCACGACCTGCGCATTCCACGAGTGTTTACTGCGGTGATTTGCCTATGTCTAAAGGGGGCATGATGGGTCTATGAGATATGGACCTGCAGGGTATGTCTGAGGAGGTATAGGCCTAAGGTGGGCCCAATGTGATTATTATGCTATGCCTAACATGCTGTCTTAGGTAATGTCGTGATGTTCACGCCTAGGAGATGCTCATGATGGGTGTACTACAAGTGTTTACTGCAGGGCACTGTTGCTGATAACTTTGCCTAAAATGTTTATGCCAGGTGTACCTTTACCAATAGTTACTGGTTGTTTTCACTAATCGTGAGTTCTAATGGTTATGACAGTGGCCCGATTGGCCCTGTAATGTATATAATCCCCTGTAAAGTCATACCTAGTGCCGGGTGACACAGTGTATATATGTGATTGCGTCCTAATGTGTTTTATGCATAATACAAAGGCTATTTTGATATAACCTTGTGTGGAGTTTCTTTTGTGGTGTGCCTAGTGTGTCGCTGCTGTGTGAGTGTGTTGCGCAAACGCTTTACACATTGCCTCTGGGATAAGCCTGACTGCTCGTGCCAAGCTGCCAAGGGGGTGAGCAGAGGTTATCTTAAGTGTGTAACTCCCTTGCCCTGACTAGAGTGGTGGTTTCTGCCTGGCTTAGGCGCATACCCTAGCCAACCAGAAATCCCATTTCTAACAGTGTTGTACCAACTTCTACCTTCCATTTTGTTTAAGAATTGCCCCTCAATCCATTTCAGAGAGTCCTATTCTTTTTGCGATAGTTGATGCATGGCACATGGACAACAAGTTGCCAGGTGCTGCACCTCTTGTACACAAAGGGGCTCTACCATCACACAACATGGCCTTCTGTATTTCTGGTTGAGCAATTTATTGGACGTCCTCTTTTAACTACGTGTACATTCCAATGCAACTTCTACCTAGGGTCATTGTCATTGTTCTAATATATTACTGCATTGTAGGGCTGCTATATATTATACTGCTATATATTATGTTATATATTATGTCAGAGGTTGGAGAATTAGATTTATGTATATTTCTTTATTTTGCTTTGCTGGAACTACCCTTTTTCTCTCCCGATCCATTAACCCTTATCTCCACGGTGACCATCCGTCCATAAATTTCACGGACTGTCCATTATTTTGGTGTCAAGTCCATTGCCCGTTATAATTCTTAATATGGACGCCTTTTGTCTGTAATTCTGGGGTTTGCAGGAATCTGTGATACCCCTTCGAGAAGCTTCAAGGGTTTTAGATCACTCACTGTTGGGGGCCAGCTTGCATTTCTTTGCACTGAAGAGGCTTCAACAGCTCCTCCCGGACCTCGCAAAGACTGTCAATTAGCCCTATTGCCATTCTGTCTATGGCCTATTCTCTCATACAGAATGACAATGGCCAGGCTGCAGTTATAACATGTGGCGCGGCTGCTCCAGCAGCTGCCGAGGGCAAGGCATTCTGCTATCGTTGAGGGGCCAGTGCCACTGAAACAGGAGCCATGCTTTGGGGTTTGGGGTGCACTGCATTTTGAAATATCAGAAGGGGCTAATGACTTCTTGAGTTTTTTGCCTGCCTGCAATTGTGAGGCCATCATAAAAATGTCAATTTAATTCTGGGGATTAATGTATCTCTTGGAGAGATAGCTGAGGTTTGAGGAATCCCAGTTTTGACTCCTCAGAAAGTAGAGCAGGGTGATAATGTGCCTCTAGCAAAGCACAAAGTGTAACACGCAGCTCAAAGAATTTTTTGTATGTAGATAGTTCAGAGGGTTCCTTCGGATAATAATAAATATGTATTATCAAGGACAACCCCTACCACTATGTTATGTTTTAAACCCGAGTTTGCATTTCTCCAGACCAAGCACTCTTCACATATAATCAGGGCAACTGGAATTATGCACTTCTGCGGCTGCTGCTTTTTTCTCATATATATTGATTTGCAGCATTTGCCATGTAACCCATTTATCTGTTTGCATAATCTGCAGATTTTAGCAAAACAAAATGTGTTTCAAGCTCAAATGGATCAAAAGTTACTAAAAAAGTGGCGAGATGTATTCACGTGCAGTGGAAGGCTCTTCATTAAGGTTAACTGGACATTTTAGCGTTGCTTATTTATGTATTTAGTTGTTAAGCTGGTACCGATGAGGTGAAATCTTTACCTAGACAGTATTGACATGTGTCAAAATTTAAAAAATAATGAAGAAATACTACAAAATATGAGCCGCAAAACAGGGACATTTTAAGAATTGCAGGGGCCAAGGAGGGCGTGGTTTCGGCGCCGGCTAAGATGGCCGCCTGAATGTGAAGCTCCGCTACACCGGAACGAGCCGCGAGCTTCGGATGCGTTTTTTCGCATCTCCCTGCACCGGACAACAGCTCTACTGACGGCGGAACACCCCGTGAACATGGTGAGCCGTTTGTAACGTCGAAGCGCAGCGCGCTTCTCTTCAAATTTCGCGCCGTGTTGCGTGCCTCAGAGCGGCCGCCATTTTGCTTACAACTGCCTCGTTAATCTCTCTGCACATAATGATTACAGAGAAGATATTCTACAGCTGCCTTCTATATTTCAACATTTTGGATGACATTTCATGATGTTCCTGTGTGACTTCACTCTTGTAAAAGTATCCTTTTTCACCATTTTGACGGAGTTTATTCTCCTGGCATATTTTCTATGGAATTTTCTTCTCAGAGGAGCTCCGCATTCGTTTCTAGTCACCAGGTCCCTTCTTCATTTAATTAGTATCTCAGGACTGTTTTTCTTGGTTGTTACTTCTTCATGACATGGAACCTTCCTCATCACTTATCTGCTGTTGGTTGCCCTTTTCATGAAATGTAGGATATTTTTATTGGCTTTCATATCTTACGACTCCTGATGAATTCTTACTAACACGGTTGCCTTCTCTTTCCACATACATCGTACATTGTTTTACTTGGTTGGCACCCGTTTATGGGTAGATTACGCAAGCCACAATTTTAATTTGTTCCTAAAGGTTATACCCCAACGTCACCTACACCTCCTTTATCAGCTGCAACTCCATCCCCTGCTGGAAATATGGCTGGAGTGGCTTCTACTCGCACTCCCTCGTCGCAATCTACACCGCATAAATCTTCTCCACCTACTTCAGCTTCTAAACGTTTGAAGCAAGATCCTCCCTCTCCCGACAAGGCACCATCTCCCATCTCCTTGGAGCTGCTGTTGGAGGAAATCCGTGCCTTGCGTCCGTTTGTGGAAGAAACAAACAGTAAAATGCAACTTCTGGAGGAAAAGTGGTCTTCAATGGAGGATAGAGTTTCAACAATGGAGCAACAACTTTCGCTTGTCCAAGGTGACTCGCAAAGGCTTTCCTCTCTGGAGAAGGAGGTCCGTAGACTTCAACAACATACTGAAGATTTGGAAAACCGTAACAGGAGGAATAACTTACGTATTTATGGACTGCCTGAAGCTTTAGAAGGTGAAGATCCTGTCGCCTTTTTCTCCTCCTTCCTGACGAAACTATTAGACATGCCTCCTTCAACGTCCCTCAATATCCAGAGAGCTCACAGGCTTGGTCCTCGTCCTTCGCTTTCTTCATCTTCGGTCAGACCCAGGGGAGTCATCATTCTCTTTCTGAAATTTACTGACTTGCTCTCCGTTCTATCTGCAGCTAGAGCCAAACGACAAATTTCTTGGCTTGGTCAGAGGGTCTTTCTATCTCAAGATGTCTCCAGTGTTACAGCAGCCAGGCGGAAAGAGTTTCTTAATCTTCGACCACCACTTCGCTCTCTTGGAGCTCGCTATGGCCTTTTTCATCCCTGTATTTTTAAGGTGACTTTCCAAAACCGGACTCTGTCCTTTGAAGATCCTGCGGAACTTAAGAAATGTATCCATTCTCACACTACAAGCAACATGGAAACTGCTGGTCCTTCTAATGGTTGACAAGTTATACTCATATTTGCATTACTCTCCATTTTTCAATACTGTTAACGTATGATTCAATTGCGTTTATATTTGCTCCTCCTTTTCCCTTTTCCATTTCTTACAATATAGTTTTTACTAGTCCTTCTCATGGTTAATTAGTTATGCGCCCCCTATTATTTCTCTACAACTTTTCATTATTGTTATTTCTTTAAATTTTTAATTATTGCTGATTTATGATTCATTTGTGCAACCCATATTCGTTTTTTGCATTTCTTAGTTTTGTCAGGTGTGCATTTTCCAATTATCTTTTTTAACGTTTATGATGTTTACTTAACTCCTTCTTATATTCTCACAGGTTTCGTCTATTATTTTTAACTTGTTTGGTCCGTCTCCATATTCCTATTGTTCTGGTGTGGTCCGGACTTCCGGGTTCGGGCGTCTCATCTTTCCGTACGTTGTCATTGCCCCAGTGTTATCTCGTTTTTGTCCCCCTCAGGTATGTTTTTTCAGTCGTCCTATTTGGATATGTACTGTCTCTTCTTGTACTTTTTTTCTTCTATCTGACTTCCCTTTTTCCCTCCCTGGTTTTCTTTTCCTTTTTTCCACTTGTTTCTTCTTTCACTTTCTTACTATTACATATTTTGTTCTGTATGTATCTTTAATGTTTTTACATTCAGAGTTATCTCCTGGAATGTGAAAGGTTTTATTAATCCAATTAAGAGACAGAGAATTCTTTCCCATCTTGCCTCTTATAACCCTGATTTAGTTCTCCTACAAGAGACACAACTTACATAAATTGAGGCGTTAAAATTAAAAAGAGGATGGGTGGGTACAGTTTTATTCTCTCCTTCTGCTAATAAAAAAAATGGTGTTATTCTATGTCATAAGAAATTGAATTGTAAAGTTATATCGCAAGAAATTGACACAGAAGGTAGATGGTTGTTAACTAAGTTGTTAATCAATACCGTTTCTTTAACTGTTTTTAATATTTATGGGCCTACACATCCTGATTGTTCCTTTTGGCCTCTGATTACGCAGAAATGTATTCAATTTAAAGATGATCTCTTCATATTAGGAGGCGATTGCAATCAAGTTGTAGATCCATTTCTTGATCGTCAATCTCAAGCCCGCTTTGTTCCTCACAAAACTCACAAACATTTTCTCAACACTATTTCTCAAACACATCTTGTGGACTCTTGGAGACTTTCCCATCCCGACACTCTTGATTTTTCCTTCTTCTCCCCTCCTCATGCCTCCCTCTCCCGCCTAGATTATATCTTTCTCTCTCAATCCTTATCTCAAAATCTACTCTCCTCCTCTATTGAACCTATAGTCATCTCTGACCATGCCCCAATTGTAACAGATCTTGATTTGCTCCCTCCGCATCCCAGGTCCTCTCGTTGGCGCTTCAATAATTCCCTTCTTCTTGACCCTCTTTTTTCTTCTTCTTTTCGCACTTTTGCTAATTAATTTTTTGACCTTAACAGTGACCCCAATTACTCCCCCCATATCATATGGGATTCTTTTAAGGCTACTGCGAGAGGCTTTATCATAGACTTTGTCTCAAAGAAAAAGAAGCGCTTCCTTCAACAACGGAAAGCTACCTTGGCACATATTAAGCTCTTAGAACATAAATTCTATACTTCCTCCATGGATCCGGTCTCGCCAGAATTGATACGTGCTAAACTAGCTTTTAACAAAACTACTACTGATAATGCGTCCTCCATACTCCTTCGTAGTAGCGCTCGCTTCTATGGTGGTCGCAATAAAGCAGGAAAGCTCTTGGCGAATTATCTCAAAACACGTAAAGATCATACCCTAATTGATTCTATTTATTCTCCAAACGGCTCTCTCTTACATAAAGATCAAGAAATACTTAACGAATTTAAACTTTTTACCAAGATCTTTATACCCCAGAATCTCCTCCTTCCCCTTCCTCATTCAAGCTTACCTCAATAAACTTCCACCTCCCTCCAATTCTCACCTTAATCTTTCTGATCTTGAAACAGATCTATCCCTTAATGAATTATCCACTGCCTTAAATACCTTAACTAAAGGGAAGACTCCCAGCCCAGATGGTTTTTCTGTTGAATTTTATTTGCATTTTTCTAATTTACTACTCCCGAAACTCTTAACACTCTTCCATTCATTTTTTTTAGCTGGTAAAACAGAAGGCACTTTTCAGGAAGCCACAATTTGCCTCATACATAAAGAAGGTCGAGATCCCATGTTTTGTAAGAATTATCGTCCGATCTCCCTGGTTAATGTTGATTATAAATTATTTGCTAAAACGCTTGCTTAACGTTTAGACCCTCTTATGCCCCATCAAATTGGTATGGAGCAATGTGGTTTTGTCAAGGGAAGGCTTACTTCCGACAATTCTCGTCTTTTCCTCAATGTTTTAAATAAAATTCCCTCCCTTTCCACTTCTTTAGCGGCCATTTCTGTTGATGCTGAAAAAGCTTTTGACAGAGTAGATTGGTCCTTCTTATTTGCCTCATTGCAATGGCACGGTTTTGGTCCCAAATTGATTTCACTTATATCTTTACTGTACTCTGCTCCCAGAGCTTCGGTATTAGTCAATAGCTGTGTTTCATCTTATTTTCCTCTTCAACGAGGAGTTCGCCAAGGTTGCCCTCTATCCCCTCTCCTCTTCATTCTAGCTCTTGAACCCTTTCTGTCCTCTATTCGCAATAATGATTCTATTTCTGGATTTTCTCATGGTGACCAACAGCTAAAACTTTCCGCTTATGCGGATGATATCCTTCTCTTTATTTCTGCAGCCGAAACTTCCATTCCTTCTTTATTACATGAATTTGATTCTTTTTCACTGGTTTCTGGTTATAAAATCAACTCAGACAAAACAGAAATTCTCCCCCTCACAAAATTTTGTCTCCCCCACTCCTTTTCCTCCACTGGCTTTGCCTGGAATAGTTCAAAAATTAAATATTTAGGTATGTGGTTTTCCAATTCCATTGCTTCTTCAATTAAATTAAATATGACTGCAGTCTTATCCCAAATTGATAAATTACTTTCCTCTTGGAACCCCCTTTTTCTTTCTTGGTGGGGCCGGTTAGATTAAATTAAAATGATGATTACTCCTATTTTGATTTATACATTCTCCATGCTCCCCATTCATATTCCTGCCTTTTACTTTAAACGTATTGATTCTTGCCTCTCTAAATTTCTCTGGAAGAATAAGAAAGCTAGGATTTCCTTATCTTCTCTCCGCAAGACAAAGTCTAATGGTGGTGTGAACTTTCCTGACTTTCGTCTCTATCATAAGTCATTTTCCCTTCGACAGGCCTCGAAATGGCTCTTATCCGATCCTTCCCCCTTCACTCCCCTTTGGCTATCCATTGAACAAACTTTATTATTGCCCTTTTCTTTAAAGGAAGTTATGGCTTTCTCTGCCAAAACCCCACATACCTTTCTCCCCTTATTTAAACACACTTGTTCCCTTTTGAAACCTTTGGTACAATCTAATCCCACTTCCAGGGAATCCTTCTTAGAATCTCCCATTTGGCATAATTCCATTTTTCTCATTAATAATAGACCCATCTTTTGGAAAGCTTGGAGGTTAAAATTAAAAGGCATTATTTGGGTCAAACATCTTTTCAATGGACTTTCTCCATGCTCTTTTCCCCAATTTCAAACCTTATTCCATTGTCCCCGTTCCTTTTACAGAAATTCACTACTCCTCATGGCGGTTATTCTCGATACTTACTATTCTCTTCCCCCTTCGACTCTTCCTGATGTCCAAAATTCTCTTCTTAAGATACTTCTCACTTTACCCAAAGCCTCCCTAATTTACAAATACTTCTTAGCCCCCAATCCAGAACGTGCTAAATCCAAATTGGAACTCTCTTGGGAATCTGACCTGGGATGCGAATGGACTATCATCTTCTGGGATAAACTTTGGTCCAGATCTCTAAAAATTTCTCGCTCTGCTTCTCTCACCCAATCTATATTTTTTCTTTACCATAAACTTTATCTTACCCCTGCTTCTATAGCTCGCTTCTCTCCTTCGACTGACTCTAACTGCTGGACCTGTGGTTCTTCTAATGCTAATCTTATGCATCTTCTCTTCCTCTGTCCTTCGGTTTCTAACTTTTGGGGGAAAGTCTGGTCATATATTTCTCGCCTGTTTAATATTTCCATTTCTTATTCTATTCCTCTTCTCTTCTCTGGTAGTCTCTCTGATTCCTTAGATTTACCCTCACATAGTCATGGTCTCTTCGACCTCATGCTTGCCTTAGCTTTCCAACATATTTCTCTCAACTGGAAAACTCTTACAAAACTCTCTATACAACACTGGTGGAATAGTCTTTGCCATTTTCATAGACTTGACATTGCCTTCGCCTCCTCCTGTAAACCGATGGTTAATAGAGATCTCTTTTGGTTGCCCCTTACTAATTATTTAGATCAGCTTGTTTTAACGAATAATTCTCGTCTAAATTCTGAAAACTTTAAACCCCCTTGAATGCTTGTTCTCTCTGTTCTCCAATTTTTCTTTTTTCACCCTTTTTGGCTTATTGTACGGAATTAATTAATTAGCAATTCATTCACATTCCTCTGTAATTTGCACTATTCTATTATACCAATGTGTAAGAATTTTTCCCTTTCACCTCCCCTTCTCTCCCCCCCTCCCCGTCTTCCTTCCTTATTCCATATAAAATTTTAAAATAGCTTTCATTTTTCTTAAATAGTACTAGCCAATCCTTCTGTTATAATACTGTTGTGGTATATTAACCCTGTATTGCTGGTCTTTTATATATTTTATTGATTTTCAAATAAAGCTTTTCAAACTTAAAAAATGAATTGCAGGGGCCCTGGGCCAAAATAGTAATTTGGGGCCCCTGTTTGGAACAGTTTCGAATTTATGATCCAATTTCAGCTTTTTCATGCCGTTTTTGGCCAGGTCACTGACAGAGCACAGGCACACTCGTCCAAATTTAAAATGTATTTATAGCTCATATTCTGGGACAATGACGTGTGTTTTCAATATTATAATACACCAGCAGATCACTAATATTATTGCAAATAATTTTTGTGACCCCTGCCCATTTTTCATATGTGAGGTATTGTTTTGATCTAAATTGAAACTGTTTATGGATGTTGGATGGTGTTGAAATAAATTAAAATAGCTCTGCAAAACGTTAATTAAAACAATCTGTTTAAGAATTACTCAAGGTCATCAGACCAAGACTCTGTATAACAGAGCTGGCCCTATCAGGGGGCCCCATGAAAGGCTGGAGCCCTGGACCAGAGCCCACTTTGCCCATGCCTTAAAACGTCTCTGCCGCATTATGCCACATAATTTGCCTTTACTTGCTGTATAATTTAGTCAACCCTGCTGCATAATTTCAATGGCCCTGCATATAATGCCTACCAGTTTGAAAGGCATGTAACTCCTACACCTTGCAGCCATCATTGTCTTAAGCAACATTTCCTCTACATTGACTACATGCTTATATGAGTCATTGTCTCTAAAAAATATGTGTGTGATGTGAAGTGCACTTGACACCCTACATTGGGATGAGTAATTCTATAAAAGAAATTAAATACACATGGGAGAGGGTATATGGAGAGATGAGGGGCACTGTTGAATTGTGGTACTGATGAAATCCTTTGTGAAGGAGGTCTTTGGGGGGTGGCACCACCAACAAAGATTGTCACACCTGGTGCAATCAGCAGAAAAGCTGGCCCTGCCAGGGGCATAGCTATCATTCCTGTAGCCTATGCAGTGCCCCAGGCCCTAAGACAAAAGCACTTCAGGAGCTGAGTGTATGATGGACTGGTAAGAAGGCATAGTTTATGAATGGAGGGATTTCATTTTATTGCAATCCCTGTTTCTGTACAGTTTTTATTTCAGCATTTCTAGTTAATGGAGAACGAAGAGCACAATTAGCAATGTCTAACATACCATGACTGATGTGCACTAATCCCAACATCTTCTAGTGCCACACTGTAACATGCCAGGCAAGTGCCTCGTGCTGCAGCCTTGGGTGGATTTCTCCCTCTTGTTTGAAAAATAGACTTTTCTTAATGAATAGTGAATTTCTGTCTGTATGTGTATTTTATTTCTAAAGGGTGACCCTAGTCAAAAGGCAGCAGAATGCTGTACAAGGTCCAAGACAAAATTTGTCTGGATGCCTGTGCCCAATCATTGAGGAGTATATTAACTAACATTTCATGTAACAGCGCAGCGAATGAAGTTGCTGTGCTGCGTGAAGTGGAATGAAAAGAACAGCACTAGATTTTCAAAGATATGGTACAATTCTGCTCTCTCCTTTTACTGTTGCACTTGTGGCTGCCTATTGCCAAAACATTGTGGTCAGGTAAGTTGTTTGAGCAGGAAGAGAAAACTATCCTTTGAGGCTAGTTCCTTTTTGCATGTGTGCTGCAGAGTCCATCACTTAGAGTTTCAAAGGGCTGCTATGATGGGGGTTCAAGCCCAGAACATATCGCTGCAGCGCTCCAGAGATCTTGTCTCAGGTCTATATAGGAAAAAAAACAACAAACAAAAATGGAAGAATGCTACGGACGCTAACTCGGACATGGCGCAGAGAAGGGTGGGCAGAACTGCATTTTCTGCATGCTTATGAGTAGTCCTTTCTCGAGGTTGGGATCACCTTTTGAGCAATGACGTGGAAGAGATATGTAGAGTTGATGGCAAGTTTCAAGCTAGAAATGATAATCTTTTTTTTTACTTTAAGCTTATGATTGATTTCCCACATTGTGACTAGGAGTGTGCAGTTTAAAATAATATGTCATGCCACTAGTGAGATCATGTATGTCATTGTGAAGTCATGAGCATTGCATTTGATGTGGTCTCAGGAGTATATCCAGTAATGATTAGCTTGTCAAACCATAACTCGAAAAATAGTTGCTAAAACAGTGGACAGTGTTGGATCAATATGATTTTCTGAGTTTACAGAATAGTTTTGGATTGACCAAATGTGCCAAATAAAAAGCCAGACAGGCCTTTTATTCTATTGGGTATTTCCAGGGTGGGCTGGAGATCTTGGAAGCCGGCTTTAAAAGCCACGGCCACTCCTGGTGCCTCTGTCACTTCTCCCATCTCAGCTAGGTTAACAGCAGCAGGTACTGGAGACTTCCAGAGAGATACAAAGAGAGGGAGGGAGGAAGGACATGGGGGAGGGAGGGAGGGGATGATATAGAGGAAGTGGTCAGAGAGGGAGAAGAGAGAGAGAAGAGAGAGAGACCGATGGATGTATAGAAAGAGAGGTTGTGCATGGAGGAGAAGGGAGCAGGGATGGTTTGAGATTTTTTGCCAGGCTGCTCTGGTTCCCCAGTTTGGTCCTGGCCATACCCTTTGCTCCAGAATTTGCAGATTTCACAAAAATGGCTCAAATGGATGACGATGATACTGCCAGAGAATATGCTACATAACTTGCCCTCTTTGTCACCAAATTTAGATAATGTTGTCATATAATTTGTTCCTCTGTGCTGCATAATTCTTATAGCTATGCCTCTGACAACAGCAAAGGTCTGTGGAGTGGTTTGTGGCTGCCTCTAGGAATAGGGAACCCTTATTTCACGCTCAGGTTCTCCCTGTCTTCCATGCCTAACAATTTGCCACAGGTGCCTGACACAGGGAACATCTAACCCCTAAGAGAAATCTCCTCATGGAAGAAAGGACTCTGTGATGCTGGTATCCATGTTTAAATATCACATCATGACCCTCACAGTCTTTATTAACTTTATTATGTCCAATTTGATTTTGATGAGTAAATACCTTGACGACAGCGATGCAAGAAACAATCCGAGACCTGCATCTACAGAGAAGTCCCTTTTAATCTCTAGAGGGGCGTAACACAAGCCGCTGCAGCCCCTGCGATCAGGGGAAGGTTCAGCTCTTCAGGGGTCCCCAACCCTTAAGGGGCCCTGTTAGAAATTGGGTCTCTAGTTGGCAGTGGTTTGCGCCCTGTCCAAGTAGGGATCCTCATTCTAGTCAGGGTAAGTAAGCTACACCCTCAGAATAACCCGTGCTCACCCCTTTGGCAGCTTGGCAAAAGCAGTCAGGCTTATCCTCAGAAGAAATGTGTAAAGTATTTGTACACACACACACACACACACACACACAGTAATACAATGAAAACACCACAAAAGTACTCCACATCAGTTTAGAAAAATAGCCAATATTGAGCTGAATAAAACAAGACCAAAATTACAAAAAATCCTACATATACCAGTCCAGATACGAAATTTCAAAGTTGAATAAAGTTATAGCTCTTATAAATCAAGGGTTGTGCTTGATCAGGACAAAGTACCTTTGATGCATCAAAAACCAAAGATGATGCATGGCGCAGGGGAGGTGAAGCATCGTTAAAGCATGTAATGCGTTGGTTCAATACTGCTATGCAGGTCGTTGGCACATTGGCATTTGGTGACCACCAAGGAGGTGATGCATTGCTTGTAGTAAGTAATGCGTCGGTTCCTGGAGGCGGTGCAGGGTCATTGAGCCGCTAATGCCCAGTGACGATGCGAGGTGCAGGAGAGGTGATGCATCGGTTGCGAGTGTGATACCTCGGTTCTGGAAGGCCAGGCCTTGTTGATTATGCATGGATGTCACAGCGCGATGAGTTGATTCTGCAGTGTCGATGTCGAACCACCAGCACTGCGTCAGAGTTGGAGTGATGTGCCACAGATGTTGGTGATGCGGTGCTCAAGACCCATGCAGCGATGATTCTTCAGGGCCCTGTGGCAAAATCGGAGGTTGCATTGTAAACAGCGGTCGATGTGTAATGCACTCAGCGAGTGGGGACCACGGCTTCAGTGCAGGCAGTGTTTTTTTTCTGGTAGCACCAGAACTCAGTTCCACAGGCCCAGAACTGGAATTGGCACTACTTGGCAGAGCAAGGCTCTCAGCAGAGGAGCCCAGGTGCTGGCAGATGAAGTATTTGATGGCCCTGAGACTTCCAACAGCAGGCAAGCTCAAACCAAGCCCTTGGAGAAACTTGGAAAGCAGGACATAGAAAGCTAAGTCCAGTCCTTTCACTTCCAGGACAGAAGCAGCAAGCAAAGCAAGCAGCCAAGTGGCAGTCCCTCCTGACAGCAACACAGCTCATCTTCCTAGCAGAATGTCCTCAATCCAGAAGTGTTCCGACTATATGGTGTCAGAGGTCCAGTACTTATACCCATTTTAGACTTTGAGGTAGAGAGACTTCAAACAAAGATATTTGTAGTGCATAAGACCCTGCCCATCCTGGCCTTGGCTCCAGACACACTGCAGGGGGGTGGAGACTGCTTTGTGAGGGATCAGGCACAGCCCTATTTAGGTGCAAGTGTCAACTCCTCCCACCACTCTAGATCAGGAAGATCCATCAGCCTGGTGATGGGCCATCATGATATGCAGGGCACCTCAGCTCCCTTTTTGTCTGACTGTCTAAAGTGAATCCACAGAGCTCAGCTGTCACCCTGACACAGACATGTATCCTAGGGACAGGTAGAGGCCCAGAATGGTTAAGCAAGAAAATGACAACTTTCTAAAAGTGCAAAAGAACAATTGATGGATGGAATGCTGAACAATGTCAAACATTCACCCCCAGTACAGAGATCTGGGCCTAAAGCCATCGTTTTTTTTGCTCACCATGCCTTTCCAGTTTTGGGGTATCACCTCTCATCAGCCAGACTAGCTTGACTCCAGTGGCATGGAAAGCACAGGACCCACATCTGGGCATACCCGTCCCACTGGGGATGACAAATACAAATTGCTTATGTCGCCCTAAGTGGGAAGGGACCCAGACATGGGCCCCTTGCTCATTGAGGCACTGGATTCAACCTAGCATGGCTGATGCGGGATGATACCCCGAAACCAGTCCAAGGATGGTTGTTTCCGGTCTAGGGGGTACCTGGCTTGGTAGTTCAGGCTGCACTGTTCCCACGAGGTGCTGGGTCAAGACAGATTTGCACATGGCTGTGCACTGGGGTGCACTGGGGTGGTGTGGTGAGCAAAAAAAAAAAACGATTGATTAAACCCAGATCTGTGACTGGGGTGAATGTTTGCATTGTCCAGCATTCTGTCCATCATCTGTTCTTTTAGCTTATGTCTTCCTACGTGTGCAGGGAATGCCCAGACTTGCGTCCCGTGCTTACTGCTCCACTGGATTCAACCTAGCCTGGCTGATGAGGGATGATACCCCGAAACCGGTCCCAGGATGCTTGTTTCCGGTCCAGGAAGGACCTGGCTTGGTAGTTCGGGCTGGACTTTTCCCATGAGGTGCAGGGTCAAAACTGATTTGCGCATGGGTGGGTCCAAACTGGGATGGCGTGGTGAGCAAAAAAAGGATGGATTAAACCCAGATCTCTGTGATTGGGGGTGAATGTTTGCATTGTTCAGCAAACTGGCCATCGTTTGTTCTTTTTGCTTAAGTCCCCCCAAGTGGGAAGGCTATGCCCAGACGTGGTTCTTGTGATCACCGCGCCACTGGATTCAACCTAGCGTGGCTGATGAAGAATGATACACCGAAACCGGTCCAATGATGCTTGTTTCCGGCCCACGGAGGGCCTGGCTTGGTAGTTTGGGCTGGACCGTTCACATGAGGTCCAGGGTCAAGACTGATTTGCATATGGCTGGGTCCTAACTGGGGTGGCGTGGTGAGCAATAAAACGAAGGATTAAACGCAGATCTGTGACTGGGGGTGACATTTTGCTTTGTCCAGCATTCCATCCATTATCTGTTCTTTTTGCTTAACTTTCTAAAATTGGCTTTTTCAGACCTGCAATTTAAAAATCCACTTCACTAAAACATATGTTTTTAAATTGTGTCACCAAACTCCAATTTTCTATCAGCTCCCAATTGGAAAATACACTTGTAAAATGTTAAAAGGCACCTCCAATGCTAACCTATCGGAGACTTAGGCCTTGCTGTAGTGAAAACGAATTTAGCAGTTTCTCACTACCAGGACATGTGAAACTGCAACATACATGTCCTACCTTTTAAATATACTGCACCCTGCCCTGGGGTCTGCCTCGGGCCCACCTTAGGGGTGCCATATATGTCATAAAAGAGAAGGTTTGGGGCTGGGAAGTAGGGGAACTTTCCAGGTCGACATGGCGGTTTAAAACTGCACACACAGGCTCTGCAGTGGCAGGCCTGAGATAGGTTTGAAGAGCTACTTATGTGGGTGGTACAATCAGCGATGCAGACCCACTAGTAGTATTGTTATTTATAGGCCCTGGGCACACATGGTGCACTGTACTAGAGACTTACTAGCAAATCAAATATGCTAATCATGAAGAAACTAATTACCATCATACTTTAGAAATAGAGCACTTGCACTTTAGCACTGATCAGCAGTGGTAAAGTGCCTAGAGTCCTAAAACCAGCAAAAACAAAGTTCAGCGCACATCAAAAACAGGAGGTCAGAAGCAAAAAGACTGTGGAACCCACGCCAAAAAATGCCAGGTCTAACAGGCCCCCACCAGACCAAACCAGTTCATATCTGTGAGATACAAGAGTCTCATGGACCGCTTGTCACATTCAGAAAAGAATCCCCTCATTTTGCGCTATACCACTGGCTCTACGTGTGTAAATCTGCATGGCAGCTGGGCCTAGGTACCTGGACTAAATGTTACTATACAGTACCATGCCTAGCATGTGATGAGTGTCGGTTACTCAGCAACCAGTACCTCACTTCAAGGCGCTTTATGTATCAGAGTAACAGAAATCGGTACATTTCCTGGTGTGTGGCTCAGAAAGGCATAGGATGAGTCATGCGGCTGCCAGGCTGGCCTCTGAAGGAGAAAAGGACTGAACTGAACTAGACCTGCTTATCTCTGCTGTGAAGCATGTGTTGCCTGGACATGTGTTTTTCATCCCTAGTCAGCTATTAAGCGAGACCTTAGATTGACAGAATACCACAGAATACATATAGGTGAGGAAAGAACAATTTCGCATCTCACAGCTCCTGCAAATCTCTTTCTTTGAGAGAACGAGCACTGCAGGGGTTTCATAAAACCACAGGGGTGACGGGGAGATCTACAGGGAAAGCAGAGGAAGAATGGTGGAAAGAGGGGGATAAAGTGGACCTGCATTTTGGAGGGAAGAAAGAGGTAGAGTGGAGAAGAATGTTGTAGGGAAGGGATAGAGTGGCGCTCTTTCTATCTGACTGCATTACTTCCTCCTGCTTTTTATCTTTCTCTTCAGTTCCTTCTTGTCCTATCTGTGCGACTTCTGATTCACCACCATCTATTTCCTCGAGCATAGTGTCTTGTCGCATCCATCCATCATGTTCTCTCTGCAGTTGTTTGTGTGTTCCCCTCTCTTCGGCTTGCTATGTCCTTCTTTTCCAGTCGTTGACTCTCTCCCGCTCACTTTGTCCCTTGCCTGCTTACTTCCCCACCTTTCTTCATTCCTCTATCCCTTTACTGTCTCACTTTGTCCTTCTTTTCTGCTCCATCTGTTCCTTTCTCACACTTCCTTTGTCCCACTATCACACTCCTACTCTGGTTACCATCTGCTCTCTTTGTCCCACACTTCCAGTGGTTAATATAAGCTTTTAGGCAAGGTTCTTGTTTGCCTATGCTCTGGCCAGTCTATTACTGTCCCCTAGTTGGGTTCAGCAGGGGCTCCCTGGGACTTTGGAGGGTTGAATCTAAAGCATATAAAGAAGTCATGGTTGACAGGCTGGAAAAAACACCGATAATTGATAAATGGGGTTACAATGAACACAGTTGCCACAAAGTCAAGTTGTCAAAGGTCTAAAGGCACATATAAGGCGTTTGTGGTCCACAGTAAAGGACAAAGGATTCAGAGGTCAGTCAAGAACTGGACCCCTGCACATCTTATCCGAGAACAGACAATCTGAAAATATGGCTGGAGACATTCTCCTATTATCCAGGCCAGAGGATGGTGATACACCTGTGCTCATCATATGATTAATAGGGGGATAGGAAAATCTAAGGGGGTGGGATGAGCCTGATCACTAGGCAGGGTGACCACACCCGGTGGTGGTTCCACTGCACACGAAGAAAGATTGCTTTTGCTCCTCACTGTCTTCTGAGTGGTGTTCGCAGGGCTTGAGGGTGCTGTGGATCAACTCATTAGATCTTCTGAAGTTGGCTGAGTGGTTTCCACAATGTTAGTAGATCTCCAGGCATATGGGAGGCAGTACAGGGCCTCTAGCAGAACTTCAGGTATAGTCCTAGCCTAGCACTCAGTGCACATAATTTCACTCCGCTCAATTCCGCACAATTCCAGAAAGCCACACAATGCCACTCCACACCACACAGTGCCACTCTGCTCCACTCCTCACAGTACCACTCCCCACCATGCCACACTATGCCACTCCACGCCTCACATGGCCACTCCACGCTGCACAACAAAGCCAGTAGCTCTCACATAAGCAAGAGCACGCATGAGAGGGCTATTGGCTTTGGCAATGTTTTTTTAGCCATACTTTACAGCAGCCCGGATGCGTTGCAGTGTGGATAAAACTAATTTAAACAAGCATTGGCAAAGCCAATAGGTTTGGCCTATGAAATATCTATTGAGTTTGTCAATGTATTTTTAGACATGTTGTAAAGAAGCGCGGGCTGCTGTGCACAAAGGTGTAAAGAAAAAAAGGTGCTTTGATGTGGTCAACGCTGCCCACGTTATAGCGTTTTTTTTTTTTTACTTTAACCCATGTTGCACAGCAGCCCGCACTGCTGTGCAATATGTCTAAAGAAACATTGACAAGCTCAATAGATGTCATATATAGCGAAACCTATTGGCGTTCCCATTGCTTGTTCAATGTAGCAACTGCACCGATTTTGGCCTCTTCATAGCCCTTACCAATTACACGAAAGGGGCATTCCAGACTTCAAGCACTAAGTGGACACAGAGTTTCCCTGGCAAGTTTAAGTTGGTTCAACCCACGAGACTAACATTATTGATTGCGCAGGAACCTCGGGTCTCTTTCCACAGCGGGTTTGAATGAGACGGCAGGCATCACTGTGAGCACAACTTTATAACTACATGGCAACCTCGAGAGCAGGGAGCGTGCAAGCCCCAAAAATACAGCGATTATGTGCATGGAACACATTTACTCGTATGGAGTGCAGTAAAACTACTGACAAAAATGTAAAATTACCAGTTTCATATTGCGTCAAATGCCGCTGCTACCTGGCTCATAAATACAAGGCCTCGTTGACCACTCCAGGAGCTTTCCTTTTATCCAGGCTGGTCTAGAAATGAAAGACAAGTTATAACGACCGGTCCCCGCCTAACCGCGCTGTGTGATCTTGGACAAATCAGTGTGTCCACGAGCATCAGTTCAATTAGCTGCTAACACCGAGAACACATTGAAGCAGTGCATCACTCAGTTTTAAAAGCAGGGTTAAAACACGCGCATAATCACAGTTCCAAATTGCCTTATGAATGCAGGACGGTGAGTTTATTTCAACTTACTATTGTCCATTCTACTGAAAACCGACCTGGTAGCAAATTATACATCGAACACTTTTCAGGTGATTTACAGATCACCTATGCTTCTGACTGAGAAAGCCACTATTACATCGAAAATAACTGGATGACAAGGCTTTAATCAAACATATCTAAGCACCAACAAACATCACACGTTCCGGTGCATTCCCTGTAGAAAAGTACATATTTGATCGCCTCGGCTTGTGGGAGCAGCAACAAGGGAGGGCTAAGCAACATGAGGAAGGTGTGTGGGAGGAAAGAAGGTAGGGTAAGACACCCGAGGGACAGAGATGGACTATAGGGTGCCGTGCACTCAGCAGAAAGTAAAATTTAAAAAAATCACTTAATCTCTCCGTGACTCAAAGTGAATGTGTCCCTCTGTAATGCAACTGGTGCTCATGTAAAGCACTCAGATACCTTCAGGTTAAGTTTGTGCTATCTAAAATTGCAAAAAAAAAAAAATAGAATGAACAGTAGGAGAGGGTGGTAAATAAACACAAGGGACGTGTGGGAAGCAAAAGAGGGAGGTGGGAGGTGATAGGAAGCACAATCAATGGGCAGTGGGAAGGGTAAAGCATCACAAGGGAGCCAGAGGGCAGGGAGAGTGCAATTCATATAAAAAAACAGCAATTCTGTGCAGGAAGATGATGGAACACATGCACTCATATGGAGTGCAAGGAAGAAAGTAAAAAAAAGTACCTCGGAAGCGTGGCCTGTGGAAGGACACTGGCCGCTAGCCAGAAACTGTACTTGGTCCAAGCTCGAGGGTGTTAGATTTGAAATGTTATTTCCGTAATGCTCAGACTTGAAGTGTCCCCTTTTAATGCTCAAACTCTATTCCGTGTTAGGTTAGCATTCACGGCGCCATCTTTACTAGCGCCATTTTATTCTGTAACTGAGATCGAGCTTCTGTCTCATAATGTCTGCCTCAGCAGAAAGGCTGCCCTGCGCCTCCAGCTTGTACTTCTCAAGGTTGAAGCTTTACTGCACTAATGAATATACTTTTTATTGCTGAATACCTTTCCTGTTAGATAGGCCCATTCCCATATCTCAGAATGGTAGGCACAGGCCGAGCGGCCTTGGGGCTCAGATAACATGTAGCCAGAACCAGGACTGTGGCTCATCCCTGTTTGCTACCTTTGTTCACTGTTGCCTGGACTGGGATTTTCTAGTCTGGGCGTGTTCTTGGGGTATTGGGAATGTACAATATCCAGCTCCATGCTGGGGGGAGGCAGTCCCTCTGCAGTCATCTCAGGAGACTGGTCAGACTGGGCTCCGCTGCAGCACATTGATAATAAACTGTCTGGTTTGTAATCTCTACTGTCTGACCGACTCTTCATTGATTGGGAAGGCGGAGAGGTGGTCGTGAGTGACCCGGGTGACCCTAATCGGGCCACTTCCTTCATTTGGCGCCCAAACAGGGACCCACCAGGTGGTCCATCCTCGCCCGCAACCGGGTGTGGAGGACGGGGCCGCGTCAGGTCGAATGGGCGGATCGGGGATCCCCACAAGACAGAGCTTAGTTCTCGCAGCTGCCCCGCCTGTCTGATCGGGCGGTGCCTCGCCCAGTGGTCCTGAACTGGGTGAAACCCTTGGAATTGACCGTTTGGTCCAAAGAGTCGGCAGTGGAGAATAACTTTGTCCGACCTGTGTACACCAGGTGAGTTTGTCTTGATTCTTGGTAAATATGGCGCCGTCTTGAATAATTTTGGATATGGTCTGGAGACCATTTCTTGGTTTGTTTGTGAACTTTGTAGGTCTGCGGACCGTTTAGAGATACAGGGTGTCTGCGGATACCCTGCCAGGCAACTTAGTGAATTTGGCTTACTCTTGAAAATGCCTGGGGCTTAAGCCTGTCTCTCTGGTGCAGTCTGAGGACTGACTTGTGGTTTCCTTTGCTTGACACGGTCTGAGGACCGTCTTTAGAACAAGCGCTTGAATTTGTTTGTGAACATGATGCACCATTAGTTTGTTTTTGGTACGTTCTGAGGACTGTCTTTTGGGAAAAAGTACTTGCAATTGTTTTGCCAGGCAAAATAATTAATTTGGTCCTTTCTTGAAAATGCCTAGAATGAGCTTAATTTATTCTCTTGTTGTCATTGTTGCTTTGCAGATGCCCATTAGAAGAAGATCAGCCGGCGCCTCCAGGAGGCAATGTTAATATTGATGCGCGCGAAGAATGGTCTTGGCCCTATTATGTTTAGTACACCATGGCACATATATATGAGGGACAATGCCGAGTTGAAACGGCTGATGGGCCCTTTTGAACAGGAAACAAAATATAGTAATAATATATATATGTCTGTTTTTACATAGGACAATGGTTTGAGAAAGGAAGAAGGAATGTACAAAAAGGGGAGAATGTAAAATAAGAAAGTTATAGCGCATGATGTAAAAAAGAGGGTGCGCTGATGGCACCCACATTTCACCTCTAGTTTTAAGCATTGCCAAATGACAAAAGTTAAATTGCATTTTAAAAGTGGCATGCAGAAGTTCGGTGCATGAAAAGTACAAAAAAAAAAATGAATGAACGCGCCCTGCTCAGATGCTGATGCTTTCAGTCTGGTGGGTAGTGTAAGGAATGCTCAAATAATTAATTCATGATTGATTTGAGTGTCTTTAATTTGGATTTGACCTCACTATAGAATGTGTATATAATTTGGAAAAGGTGCTTCGAACATTCCAGGTAGCGTGTATTTGTGCTGAATAAAAAGGATTTTGAAAGCTGAAATACACAGCTCGTGATTTAGTTTGCTTTGGAAGGCTCATAGTCAGGGTTTGAGATAAGAATGGAATTTCTCTCGCCGTTTCTGTTCTGTCTCTTCATGAAAGGGACGCAAGCAGAAATACACAGCCTTCTTTTTCTTTGAGTTCTGCAGAAGGGAAAGGAGGGGCTCATTTGGGCAGCTTCTGTGAGAGGCAAGGAAAAGGGAGACAGAGATAAACAGCGAGTTCTGCAGAAGGGAAAGGAGGGTCTGGTTTGGGCAGCTTCTGTGAGAAGCACAGAAGAGGCAGAACAGAGATAAACAGCATGGCACGAGGGCAGATTTAGATGCTAGAAGTCTAAGTTTTATGTTTTGACTAACAGGCTTTGTACAGTTTCCATTTGTCCTATGCATTTATTTCTCTTCATGGGAGATTTTGCAATTATTAATGATTGATCTAGCTTTATGGTGAACCCACCCTTGCATTATATTTCACGAACACTTTTAGAGTCCTGATTGACTTTTATGCCTCATTTTCCATAGAAAATAGGTTTTTCTTCCTTTATGGGGTACTTTGTGTACAATATGCTTTGTGAGAGAATAGTTGAGGATCTATACAGCTGTTCTTTCTATGTGTCCTGCTGCTTCTGCTCCTGCCATGTCGCTCAGGCTGTGTTGGCTATGGCACATCTTGCTTTTCGTTGTCTCCGCCACCTGTGGCCATTATGACTGCCAGTACCCCTAACACACTTATTGCCTCAGTGTCCTTTTTCGCTGATGCTTATACTTGTGACACGGCCAGCAGTGATGATAATGTCTGTTATTTCTGTTGTTATTCCCACTGTGAGGTTTTTTTCATCCCATGATATTAGTGAGTACTGGGACACCGGTATGTGGATTAGAGGATAGAAACTGGACGAAATTGGAGGAACTTGTGGGTCTGTACGTGTGATCTGAAGTGGAAAATGAAGGAAAGAGGGTAATAGCCAATAAAGGTGCTCAGTGAGTTCGTGTGGTAGGTGTGTGAAATGTGACAGAAATAATGAGCCTTTTGTGCAACAGTTTGTCCTTAGGAATATGACTGCTATATTGTTTGGTTTCTAGGAGCAGTGTTTTCAACGATGTTGCGCCACAGACTTTGTGTGATATTAACAGGGGTACTTATTTTGGTAGGCCGCATTGTCATGTATTTGTGTAATGTAAGTTAACAGCTTGTCGCCAGGGGAAAGATGTGAGAGTGAAGGTGTTTCTAGATTACAGTGGGCAGGATTTGTGTCTTAAAAAGGGCTTTTGATTGTTTGTTCATAGCTTCGTTCCTAATGTGTTTTCTGAAATAGCAGCCTGGTTGTAGACATTTGAGAGTGCTTGGTCTACATTGCCTCTTTCTGTTTTATATTTAACATAGCACAATATTATGACTGTTTCGATGGGTTTTTCAGACGGATTAGCTGTAACACACATTTTGCGCCCTCTTGCTTTGACTATTGGTCCTTTTACTGTGGATTCTCAGTTTGTGTTAATGTCTAATTGTGGTGAGCATGTGATGGGTTTGGCATCCTATTATTATTGCTCTCCGGCAGGTGAATGTATGATGATGGGTCTTAATGTAAGTAGTGAATAGTGTTTGCCCCTCCCTGAGTTTTGCAGATGAGCCATTTACTTTATGGGTAACAGGCGATGCAGAGGTGGGATTGCTACAGATATCGCCGGTTTTGATCTAAGCTATAGACAATGCTACTTTGCCTCGTATCCCTTACTATCGGATACAATGGGCGGGGCAGCGAGCCTTGTTGTGCATGATGCAGGATTTGGTTGAGAAAGGCGTGGTTGAGGAGACGACTGTTGAATTGTAATAGCCCCATTATTTCGATTGTGTTTACAATTTGTGACTGAATTGTGTGACAAAAAAGGAAAATGTGGTTCTCCAACATTCTGCTGCTCTAGTCATCGCTATGTTTCTGCTAATGGTTCCTCCTGCTGCTCAATGTTTTTCTGTCACTAATATAAAATACATTTTTTGGCAGTATTATTTATTTCAATAATAGGTCTTAGTCCGGATTCACATTGGATGGTAGTAGTCATAGGTTCTGCTGCGCTTCTTAGGACTATGCAGAAAGATAGAGCATCTATGGTTAAAAATAAAAAAAATTGAAAGATTAGTCACTTGCTCACAGCTTCAGACAGAGGGCAAAGATGTAGGGACAGTGCAGTTGAATAGTTATTGCTTTCAGCTTCGTATGGCCATGAAGAATGCTTTTCAAAAGGTAAGTATTGTCGACAGGAGGTCACCTACTTAGGTCACCTACTGTCAAAGGGGGGTTGGAGATTAGCTCCTTGGCAAACTAACACATTAAAGAAGTGCATGAGGTGCATGAGAATTATCCTGAATGTTTCCAAAGAGGGGGAACCTAGGGCCTTTTTAATCTAAGTCCAGCATACAGGCCCGTAACTAAGTGTAAACCAAAGTGGTGTGCAGTTCCTTTTGAGAGTAGCAGGTCGTTGTATATGTTTGAAAGTACACACGATGGTGTTCAATCAAAGAACAGGAGAATGATTTCCTCCTTTCGGAAAAAGACCCTCACACACCCAGCCAGCTAGGTGTCTTGCTTCATCATCGGGTCTGCTCCTTATCGGGTCGGCGCTGCAATACCCGATCGGCACCCGAGATGGGGCCTTCTTGGCGGAGATCTTTATTCCTTTATGCCGTTGGGTGTAGTGCATGTGAGGGCCCTATGTCAGTGTAGGTGTAGTGTGAAGGGGTGTGAAATAAAACAGGAAATAGTGATCCACTCAAGACAATTTTAATGAAATGTGGCCACTAACCTGGTTAAAAATGGAAAAGCGCGCATCCCCGCTCTAAGGTTGCGGGATTATACGCTTGTGATTCGGGTCAACATGTTTCTTGCCTGTTATCAAATTGATGGCAATTTCTCAGGACCTAAGTGAGATCTACCTACACTTTTTGGTGGTGGTCCGAACTACGTGGAGAAGACGTCGTGACCACCCATAAAGCACCCTAAAAAGTGGTACCTGTAGATCTACAACATAGCCTGCACCAAGAGAGATTCATAAAAGTTAATTGGTCATAGTATAACGGTTTTTCATACATTGATGTTTGTGCACCAATTATCCTAAGGTGCAGTAAACGCATGCTTCACACACAAGTGATTGTGATCATGCGTCAGAAATGAAACAGTTACATTAAAAAGCAGCAGCAGTGATAAAAAAGTACCTTGAAAGTCAGGCACAAAAGTGTAACTCACCCTATTTGGGTCACTATGCACGGCATCGTGTACCGGCAGGTGTAAACACTAAAGGTGTAGTGTCCTAGTGAATGGCAAAATTCAGAAGAGTTAAAATATGGACATACAGGCACAGTTTCCTGTAGACAGTTATCTGGTCAGTGGTTAAATCACAGCAATGATGGCCCCCAAGGTGAAGGTCATCACACAAAGGCTCCCACGCCTAGAAAAGGAACCTTGCGTATACCGATCCGCTGTAAGAACAGACACGCCCCAGGCAACTCCCTACAGCGCGAACCGATGGATCCATAGAGGCCAACCAAGGGCTGGTATCCGGTTTGCCACAGGCTAGCGCCGAGGTTGAAAACCCGAGGCACGTCCCCAAATCAACAGAAAAGTGCCCACAATGATTGATCACCGTTCGTAAAAGCGCCGTCAACCCACAAGGGTTGTTCGAGTCACATGTGCCCGCTTACGATTACTTGATCGTATCTTTGTGGCCCACTCGACCCCAGCTGGGAACACGTGTAAGGCAGGGGGTCTCATGTACTCCTATTAAGCCCGCAGTAGGTTAGTGCTGCCTGTACCGGACGGGAGAGGTTCCCTCCCATTTGTCAGTGCCCTGTATGAGTCGATTCCCCCAAAGGCATATCCCTTTCCCTTTCAATACTCACAAAGAGAATTCCAGTGGATAGACGGTCGTCCTACCCCTCACTCTGCCGGACCGGGTGGTGCCGAGTTCATTCCGACCTGGTTTGTTATACCTCCGGTCGGCCATACACGAGGGGCGGGACTTCCGGTCTGTGCAATGGGAAAAGGCTGGAGTGCTGCCCATGGTGTCGGGCGCCATATTGGAATTATCGCCTCTGTCGATACTGTAGGATAAGTCGAGCAGGTCAGCCGTGACTATGGGCGCCATATTTGAATACTCACTGTTTGTGGTGTTGATTAATTCAAAGCAGATAGGTGATAGCAGAGCTAAGCTATTCCACGAATCGGGAATAACATTGTGGTGTAGATAAGAGTTACTTATATGTAACCAATATGCAATTGTTGGTGATTATTTTCTGGGTCTTACTATGTATGTTACCAAAAGGAATGGAATGTTGGTAGGATACGTATGTTGGTGTTTAAAAGATATCTACCACAATTCTTGGTCGTGAAAGTCATAGTAATGATCATTTTGGCACGGATAGGGATTACTTGAGGAATACTTAGGGCGCCGTATTGGAACCTCACTTATTTGTGGTGTTGATTAATTCAATGCAGTTTGGTGATGGCAGAGCTAAGCTATTCCACAAGTCTGGAATATCACTGTGGTACAGAAAAGAGTTACTATTATGTAACCAATATGCAGATGTTAGTGATTATTTACTGGGTATTACTAAGTATGTAACCAATAAGGGATGGGATGGTAGTTGGATACGTATGTTTAATATTAATGAGGTATCTACCACAATTCATGGACGTGAAAGTCATATTAATGATCATAGTTGCACAGATAGGAATTACTTGAGGAATACCCCAATGGAGTGAATTAGGTCAGTAAACTCCAAGGTATATCCTCATTCAATCCTTCTTTGTCAGTGGCTAATCTCAAGACCCATCGTTGTTCGAGGCGGAACAGGGAATTTTTGGTCATCCCTGGATGGGCTTCAAGCACGCCCCAGTTGAAAGAGTCAGGAGAATGTTTCTGTTGTTCAAAATGTGTTGTCATTTTCGTATTGGTCTTATGGCATCTAAAGTTGCTTCTGTGTTCCATTATCCGGACTTTCACCGGTCTCGTTGTCATTCCTATATATAGGAGTCCACAAGGACAACTCAATATATAGATGCAGTTTGGAGTATTGCAGTTCGTATGCTTGTTCATCTTCCATTTGACTCCATTAGGGAAAGTCAGTTCTTTCGTGATTTTAGAGAGAGGACACACTGAGCAGGACCCACATGGGTAATGTCCCATTATAGGCGGTAAATCCCATAATGTTCTTTGTACTCTGCTCTGGAGATTTCTGGGTCTCGTGTGTGTGAGCATGTCCTTTAAGTTGCTTGTCCGTTTAAATGCAAACCTAGGTACAGGTAGGTTTAATGTCCCTGTATTAAGAATGCTCCAATGTTTCTTGATGATGTTTCTCATACGGTTGGAGTCAGAGGTATAGGTAGTCACGCAAGTGATGGCATTATCCGGTTCTCTAGGTTTGCTTTCTAGTAGGCTATCCCGGTTATTGTTCTTAGCCCTTTTGCAAGCAAGTGTGACCGTGTGTCTGGGGTACTCTCTCCGACAAAGATCTTTTGTCAGGGTGTTGGACTCTTTCTGGTAATCTCTTATTGAACTACAGATCCTCCTAATGCGGAGGAACTGTCCGAAAGGAAGATTCTGTTTTAGGGCCCTGGGATGGTGACTACTAAATAGCAATAAACTATTTCTATCTGTTGGTTTGCGATAGAGTGTGGTAGTGATAACATCATTCTCCAGTTTAATCAGTAGGTCAAGAAAGGGGATCTCGGTTTCAGAAATAGTATTTGTAAATTTCAGGAAAGGGTTAAGTGTATTAATCCAGGCACAGAATTCTTGGCATTTCGTGCGTTCTCCTTTCCATAGGATCAGAATATCATCAATGAACCTCTTCCACATTAGCACATTAGTCTTGTATGGATTCCTGGAGCTATGGATCTCTCTTTCTTCAAATGCTGACATGTACATACATGCCAGGCTCGGCGCAAATGTACTGCCCATAGAGGTGCCCTGCGTTTGATGGTAGAGTTGTGTGTTATACTGAAAGAAATTTTCCGTTAGGGCTAAGGTGGCACACTCTAATATGAAGGCCACTGGAGTGGGAGAAGTCCAGTTGCCATGGCTTAGTGCATCCTCAATAACTTCCAGGGTCGCCCTTTGTGGGATGTTAGTATAGAGGGCCTCAACATCCAGGGTAATCAGTAGGTCTACCTCTTCTGGATGTTGGACCCCCTCAAGTAACCTAAGGACATCTGTGGTGTCCTTAATAAAGGACGAAGTTGCTCTCACCATCGGTTGCAAAAAATGGTTGCAAAATCGTGAAAGGGGTTCCAAAATGGACCCGATCCCTGACACAATGGGTCATTCGGGGACCGGGGTGACCCCCTTATGGATTTTGGGCAAGATGTAAAAGTATGGGATCTTGGGCTCTTTTGTGATTAAGAATTCAGCTTCCTTTCTGGTGATCCATCCCTCGGTCTCAGCTGAGAAAACCATGGAGGAAATCATCCTGCTACGTTGGGGCGTAGGGTCCTCTCTCAAGGGAGTATAGTATCTGTGGTTGCTTAGTTGCCTGCGACATTCCGCGTCGTACTCCACCGTGGACATAATAACCGTGGCCCCGCCCTTGTCTGCCTGTTTGATTGTGATACTCACATCATCCGCCAGAGCCCTGACGGCTGAAGTTTCACTTGAGGACAAGTTGTGGAAAGGGGCGGGGGTGGTCGTGCTGTTTAAGTCTTTCAATACAGCTTGTTCAAACGTCAAGACCTCATTTGGAACCATGCTACTGTTGGGTGTAAACGTGGATGGTTTGTGTAGCCCAGAGTCGCCTCCCTGTGGCAGTGGTTTATCTTGAAAAAAGGCTTGTAGGCGTACCTTCGCTAAAAGCCCTGGACCTCGCAGATGTCACGAAATTTGTCTGTCTTAGGGGTAGGGACAAAGCCTAACCCTTTTTGTAGGACCTTCTCTTCTGTGGGTGAAAGGGCCCTCGGGGAGAGGTTAATGATCAATCTCTCTTCCCCCGTGTCTGGCTCCTGGTCTCCACTGAACGAGCTGGTTGTTCCTGCCATCGTACTCTTTTTTGCCCTCTTCTGCGCCCTCTTCCTCTGCCCCAGCCTCTGTCTAAAAAAGGGGGCTCAGTCCCTTGCTGGAAGAAGGGTGGAGGGCCTTGATGGTACATTGGATATTGCCAGAATTGGGGTCCTTGGTACGGTGGCATATTGTAGGGTTGATACATAGGACGTTGGAAAGGTCTTGCATTTTTGGAGTTCCAGCTACCATTGCTGGAGTCACTGTTGGATGAGGAACCTCTTCTAGTGAGGTTAGAGCTCTCATCTGATGAGTAGCCTGTCCCTGGTGCAGTGTAGTCTGCTTTGAGATACGGATAAATCTTCTCTGTGGAGAATTTTTGAATGTCTTTTTGAAGCTTCGCGATTTTTTGTTTCATCAGGTATTCCCTGTTATCCGCAATTTCTGCATTGATCTCAGCTAGTCTCGTTTTAAATGCAGCTGTTTGGACAATAACTTTGATTGCGCCTTCCGCTGTCTGAATCCTTATCAATAGTGTGTCTGCGATTCTTTTCGCAATATTGATTATAAGGATGAGCCAGTCCCTAGTGCACTTCCATGCCACTAGGGACCACTCTTTCTTAAAGACTGCATCCTCCAAAAATAAGCGTGGGAAGTTGTTAACAATAAGACCGTTTGGGGCTATATTAGCCCTTAAATACTCGGTCATCATGGCTCCATGTAATGTAACCTTGAGCCACTCGTGTTTCATAGTAGAAAGAGAAGTCCAGTCTTCAGACTGGCTGCCGGACGCTGAACTGCCATCAGGCCCCAGCAGTGATGGTGCTCTTAGAATTTCTGCTGCTGCTTCGTTGCCAAAGCTAAGTCCCTGGTAGTCCTCCATATTGTAAGTAGAGGATACTCGTAGACTTGTAAGAGATATTCCGGAATGAGTTATTTCCTATATCTCGAATCTGGGCCAGGAGCACTAATCGTAACTTCCTGGTAACCTCACGTAATTGTTCCCGCAGGTAAAAACCCGTGCATACAATGTTTCCAAAGAGGGGGAACCTAGGGCCTTTTTAATCTAGGTCCAGCATACAGGCCCGTAACTAAGTGTAAACCAAAGTGGTATGCAGTTCCTTTTGAGAGTAGCAGGTCGTTATATATGTTTGAAAGTACACACGATGGTGTTCAATCAAAGAACAGGAGAATGATTTCCTCCTTTCGGAAAAAGACCCTCACACACCCAGCCAGCTAGGTGTCTTGCTTCATCATCGGGTCTGCTCCTTATCGGGTCGGCGCTGCAATACCCGATCGGCACCCGAGATGGGGCCTTCTTGGCGGAGATCTTTATTCCTTTATGCCGTTGGGTGTAGTGCATGTGAGGGCCCTATGTCAGTGTAGGTGTAGTGTGAAGGGGTGTGAAATAAAACAGGAAATAGTGATCCACTCAAGACAATTTTAATGAAATGTGGCCACTAACCTGGTTAAAAATGGAAAAGCGCGCATCCCCGCTCTAAGGTTGCGGGATTATACGCTTGTGATTCGGGTCAACATGTTTCTTGCCTGTTATCAAATTGATGGCAATTCCTCAGGACCTAAGTGAGATCTACCTACACTTTTTGGTGGTGGTCCGAACTACGTGGAGAAGAAGTCGTGACCACCCATACAGCACCCTAAAAGTGGTACCTGTAGATCTACAACATAGCCTGCAACAAGAGAGATTCATAAAAGTTAATTGGTCATAGTATAACGGTTTTTCATACATTGATGTTTGTGCACCAATTATCCTAAGGTGCAGTAAACGCATGCTTCACACACAAGTGATTGTGATCATGCGTCAGAAATGAAACAGTTACATTAAAAAGCAGCAGCAGTGATAAAAAGTACCTTGAAAGTCAGGCACAAAAGTGTAACTCACCCTATTTGGGTCACTATGCACGGCATCGTGTACCGGCAGGTGTAAACACTAAAGGTGTAGTGTCCTAGTGAATGGCAAAATTCAGAAGAGTTAAAATAAGGACATACAGGCACAGTTTCCTGTAGACAGTTATCTGGTCAGTGGTTAAATCACAGCAATGATGGCCCCCAAGGTGAAGGTCATCACACAAAGGCTCCCACGCCTAGAAAAGGAACCTTGCGTATACCGATCCGCTGTAAGAACAGACACGCCCCAGGCAACTCCCTACAGCGCGAACCGATGGCTCCATAGAGGCCAACCAAGGGCTGGTATCCGGTTTGCCACAGGCTAGCGCCGAGGTTGAAAACCTGAGGCACGTCCCCAAATCAACAGAAAAGTGCCCACAATGATTGACCACCGTTCGTAAAAGCGCCGTCAACCCACAAGGGTTGTTCGAGTCACATGTGCCCGCTTACAATTACTCGATCGTATCTTTGTGGCCCACTCGACCCCAGCTGGGAACACGTGTAAGGCAGGGGGTCTCATGTACTCCTATTAAGCCCGCAGTAGGTTAGTGCTGCCTGTACCGGACGGGAGAGGTTCCCTCCCATTTGTCAGTGCCCTGTATGAGTCGATTCCCCCTAGGCATATCCCGTTCCCTTTCAATACTCACAAAGAGAATTCCAGTGGATAAACGGTCGTCCTACCCCTCACTCTGCCAGCCCGGGTGGTGCCGAGTTCATTCCGACCTGGTTAGTTATACCTCTGGTCGGCCATACACGAGGGGCGGGACTTCCGGTCTGTGCAATGGGAAAAGGCTGGAGTGCAGCCCGTGGTGTCGGGCGCCATATTGGAATTATCGCCTCTGTCGATACTGTAGGATAAGTCGAGCAGGTCAGCCGTGACTATGGGCGCCATATTTGAATACTCACTGTTTGTGGTGTTGATTAATTCAAAGCAGATAGGTGATAGCAGAGCTAAGCTATTCCACGAATCGGGAATAACATTGTGGTGTAGATAAGAGTTACTTATATGTAACCAATATGCAATTGTTGGTGATTATTTTCTGGGTCTTACTATGTATGTTACCAAAAGGAATGGAATGTTGGTAGGATACGTATGTTGGTGTTTAAAAGATATCTAACACAATTCTTGGTCGTGAAAGTCATAGTAATGATCATTTTGGTACGGATAGGGATTACTTGAGGAATACTTAGGGCGCCGTATTGGAACCTCACTTATTTGTGGTGTTGATTAATTCAATGCAGTTTGGTGATGGCAGAGCTAAGCTATTCCACAAGTCTGGAATATCACTGTGGTACAGAAAAGAGTTACTATTATGTAACAAATATGCAGTTGTTAGTGATTATTTACTGGGTATTACTAAGTATGTAACCAATAAGGGATGGGATGGTAGTTGGATACGTATGTTTAATATTAATGAGGTATCTACCACAATTCATGGACGTGAAAGTCATATTAATGATCATAGTTGCACAGATAGGAATTACTTGAGGAATACCCCAATGGAGTGAATTAGGTCAGTAAACTCCAAGGTATATCCTCATTCAATCCTTCTTTGTCAGTGGCTAATCTCAAGACCCGTCGTTGTTCGAGGCGGAGCAGGGAATTTTTGGTCATCCCTGGATGGGCTTCAAGCACGCCCCAGTTGAAAGAGTCAGGAGAATGTTTCTGTTGTTCAAAATGTGTTGTCATTTTCGTATTGGTCTTATGGCATCTAAAGTTGCTTCTGTGTTCAATTATCCGGACTTTCACCGGTCTCGTTGTCATTCCTATATATAGGAGTCCACAAGGACAACTCAATATATAGATGCAGTTTGGAGTATTGCAGTTCGTATGCTTGTTCATCTTCCATTTGACTCCATTAGGGAAAGTCAGTTCTTTCGTGATTTTAGAGAGAGGACACACTGAGCAGGACCCACATGGGTAATGTCCCATTATAGGCGGTAAATCCCATAATGTTCTTTGTACTCTGCTCTGGAGATTTCTGGGTCTCTTGTGTGTGAGCATGTCCTTTAAGTTGTTTGTCCATTTAAATGCAAACCTAGGTACAGGTAGGTTTAATGTCCCTGTATTAAGAATGCTCCAATGTTTCTTGATGATGTTTCTCATACGGTTGGAGTCAGAGGTATAGGTAGTCACGCAAGAGATGGCATTATCCGGTTCTCTAGATTTGCTTTCTAGTAGGCTATCCCGGTTATTGTTCTTAGCCCTGTTGCAAGCAAGTGTGACCGTGTGTCTGGGGTACTCTCTCTGACAAAGATCTTTTGTCAGGGTGTTGGACTCTTTCTGGTAATCTCTTAATGAACTACAGTTCCTCCTAATGCGGAGGAACTGTCCGAAAGGAAGATTCTGTTTTAGGGCCCTGGGATGGTGACTACTAAATAGCAATAAACTATTTCTATCTGTTGGTTTGCGATAGAGTGTGGTAGTGATAACATCATTCTCCAGTTTAATCAGTAGGTCAAGAAAGGGGATCTCGGTTTCAGAAATAGTATTTGTGAATTTCAGGAAAGGGTTAAGTGTATTAATCCAGGCACAGAATTCTTCGCATTTCGTGCGTTCTCCTTTCCATAGGATCAGAATATCATCAATGAACCTCTTCCACATTAGCACATTAGTCTTGTATGGATTCCTGGAGCTATGGATCTCTCTTTCTTCAAATGCTGACATGTACATACATGCCAGGCTCGGCGCAAATGTACTGCCCAAAGAGGTGCCCTGCGTTTGGTGGTAGAGTTGTGTTTTATACTGAAAGAAATTTTCCGTTAGGGCTAAGGTGGCACACTCTAATATGAAGGCCACTGGAGTGGGAGAAGTCCAGTTGCCATGGCTTAGTGCATCCTCAATAACTTCCAGGGTCGCCCTTTGTGGGATGTTAGTATAGAGGGCCTCAACATCCAGGGTAATCAGTAGGTCTACCTCTTCTGGATGTTGGACCCCCTCAAGTAACCTAAGGACATCTGTGGTGTCCTTAATAAAGGACGAAGTTGCTCTCACCATCGGTTGCAAAAAATGGTCGCAAAATTGTGAAAGGGGTTCCAAAATGGACCCGATCCCTGACACAATGGGTCGTCCGGGGACCGGGGTGACCCCCTTATGGATTTTGGGCAAGATGTAAAATTATGGGATCTTGGGCTCTTTTGTGATTAAGAATTCAGCTTCCTTTCTGGTGATCCATCCCTCGGTCTCAGCTGAGAAAACCATGGAGGAAATCATCCTGCTAAGTCGGGGCGTAGGGTCCTCTCTCAAGGGAGTATAGTATCTGTGGTTGCTTAGTTGCCTGCGACATTCCGCGTCGTACTCCACCGTGGACATAATAACCGTGGCCCCGCCCTTGCCTGCCTGTTTGATTGTGATACTCACATCATCCGCCAGAGCCCTGACGGCTGAAGTTTCACTTGAGGACAAGTTGTGGAAAGGGGCGGGGGTGGTCGTGCTGTTTAAGTCTTTCAATACAGCTTGTTCAAACGTCAAGACCTCATTTGGAACCATGCTACTGTTGGGTGTAAACGTGGATGGTTTGTGTAGCCCAGAGTCGCCTCCCTGTGGCAGTGGTTTATCTTGAAAAAAGGCTTGTAGGCGTACCTTGCGGAAGAAGCCCTGGACCTCGCAGATGTCACGAAATTTGTCTGTCTTAGGGGTAGGGACAAAGCCTAACCCTTTTTGCAGGACCTTCTCTTCTGTGGTTGAAAGGGCCCTCAGGGAGAGGTTAATGATCAATCTCTCTTCCCCCGTGTAACTGTTTCATTTCTGACGCATGATCACAATCACTTGTGTGTGAAGCATGCGTTTACTGCACCTTAGGATAATTGGTGCACAAACATCAATGTATGAAAAACCGTTATACTATGACCAATTAACTTTTATGAATCTCTCTTGTTGCAGGCTATGTTGAAGATCTACAGGTACCACTTTTTAGGGTGCTGTATGGGTGGTCACGACTTCTTCTCCACGTAGTTCGGACCACCACCAAAAAGTGTAGGTAGATCTCACTTAGGTCCTGAGGAATTGCCATCAATTTGATAACAGGCAAGAAACATGTTGACCCGAATCACAAGCGTATAATCCCGCAACCTTAGAGCGGGGATGCGCGCTTTTCCATTTTTAACCAGGTTAGTGGCCACATTTCATTAAAATTGTCTTGAGTGGATCACTATTTCCTGTTTTATTTCACACCCCTTCACACTACACCTACACTGACATAGGGCCCTCACATGCACTACACCCAACGGCATAAAGGAATAAAGATCTCCGCCAAGAAGGCCCCATCTCGGGTGCCGATCGGGTATTGCAGCGCCGACCCGATAAGGAGCAGACCCAATGATGAAGCAAGACACCTAGCTGGCTGGGTGTGTGAGGGTCTTTTTCCGAAAGGAGGAAATCATTCTCCTGTTCTTTGATTGAACACCATCGTGTGTACTTTCAAACATATACAACGACCTGCTACTCTCAAAAGGAACTGCATACCACTTTGGTTTACCTTTATCCTGAATGCCTGAAGCAGTCTTTTGGGCAACTAACACTTGGGCAACTAACTAACTGCGCTTTCTTCGGCTCCTGTGCTTGGTACATAAATTGTTGCATGCCGTTTTGTGTTGTAAGTACATGAGACGGCTTTTTGTGCGCTTTCTGTCTTTGACGCTACCATAAGAGCCCTCCCGAGCTGTCTAGGGGCGGTCATAACGGTGGCCGTCTCTATAAGACAATCGATTGGACTCGTTTTTAGTCACTGATCTCACAGTTATGGTACACCATGCTGTGAACACACCCTTGAATAAAAAGAGACACAGCACCTTACCAGTGCACGTCTAACTGGCTATAAATTAGCATTGTTCGCAAAGACGAAAAATATAAAGATTAAAGGATGTGCCACCTTGAAGTCAGCCATATTACTGCCCCTCCATTCTGCCAAATGATGGGATTGAAAAGGAAAAGGGAGATGAAAGGACTGGTAGACTGGACTGATGTTCCCTTATCTGATCCTCAAGGGGAAGTATATGTCGATGGCTCTTGTTTAAATTCTCAGGTGGCACCACCACTATTGCTTATGTTACAGCAACACTACATACAGTCGCAGAGACATCACAAGTCCCTTATCAGTTACCTCGAGCAACTGAACCAGCTGCTTTTATTAGAGCTTGTGAATTGTAAGTGTAGTGCCCACCGAAAAGTAACTGATGATGTGGGAAGGGATAACGTGTTTGCAGATCAGACAGCTAAGGAAAATGATCAAAATGAAATGAAAAGTATGTTTGTAGCAGGCCCTGCTGGGTGGGTACCAGAAATCACGATGTTTAAGTTGACAGTACGGCACATTTGAAGGGACGAGGGATGGTGAATTAATAGGCCAGGGAAGAAAAAAGAATGTTGCCAGATGCATATGTATTTCCCGTGGTTATGATGAGACATTGCCCAGCCTGTGTACTGAATGGCGCGCATGACGCACAATTCTGGAAAGGGTATCCGTCTGCCCCCGGTAATTTCGCACCACACATTTTTCCTTTTGAGGTTCTTCAGATGAATAATATGGGAATAGGCGGATAATAATTCGAAGGATGTCCTGATTTTTCTTTAAGAGTTTAGTAAATGGATTGAGGCTTACTCCACTACTGATTGTTGAGAGAAAGAAAATATAAAGTTTTATCTTTGCCAGTTAACTGAAAGTTTGCATTCTATCCACTAATAGGTCTGGGACGCCCTGCAATCACATCAGAGGGGCCCGGACGCGATGCCCAGCCTGGCTGCTTGTTATGGGCAAGTTGAAGTGAATAATCAATCAATCAATCAACATTTGTAGAGCGCACTACTCACCTGCGAGGGTCTCAAGGCGCTAAGGGGGGGTGGGCGGGTGCTGCTACTGCTCTAACAGCCAGGTCTTGAGAAGTCTCCTGAAGGTCAGCAGGTCCTGGGTCTGTCGTAGGTGGATGGGGAGGGTGTTCCATGTCTTGGCGGCGAGGTGGGAGAATGATCTGCCGCCGGTGGTCGTTCGGTGGATGCGTGGAACGGTGGCGAGGGCGAGGTCAGCGGAGCGGAGCTGGCGGTTCGGGGTGTAGAAGGTGAGTCATTTGTTGAGGTATGCTGGTCCGGCGTTGTGGAGTGCTTTGTGAGCGTGGGTGAGGAGCTTGAAGGTGATTCTCTTGTTGACGCGGAGCCAGTGCAGGTCTCTCAGGTGGGCAGTGATATGGCTGTGGCAGGGGATGTCGAGGACGAGGCGTGCGGAGGCGTTCTGTATGCGTTGAAGTCTTTTCTGGAGTTTGGCCGTGGTTCCCGCGTAGAGGGCGTTGCCGTAGTCCAGCCTCCTGCTGACCAGTGCCTGGGTGACCGTCCTTCTGGTTTCGGTGGGGATCCATCTGTAGATCTTGCGAAGCATGCGGAGGGTGTTGAAGCAGGAGGAGGAGACGGCGTTGACTTGCTGGGTCATTGACAGTGATGAGTCCAGGATGAACCCCAGGTTGCGTGCGTGGTTGGTGGGAGTCGGCGCAGCTCCCAGCGTTGCAGCCACCAGGAGTCGTCCCAGGCAGAGGGGGTGGAGCTGAGGATGAGGACTTCCGTCTTGTCCGAGTTCAGTTTCAGGCGACTGTTCTTCATCCATTCGGCGACGGCCTACATTCCTTCATGGAAGTTGGTTTTGGCGGTGCCGGGGTCCTTGGTGAGGGAGAGGATTAGCTGGGTGTCGTCGGCGTATGAGACGATGTTGAGGTCGTGCGATCTGACGATGTTGGCGAGCGGTGTCATGTAGACGTTAAAAAAGGTCGGGCTGAGGGATGATCCTTGGGGCACGCCGCAGGTGATCTTGGTGGCTTTGGATCGAAATGGAGGGAGACGGACTCTCTGGGTTCTGCCGGTGAGGAAGGAGGTGATCCAGTCCAGGGCTTTGTCGCGGATCCCTGTGTTGTGGAGGCGTGTGCTTAGGGTGTGGTGGCAGACGGTGTCGAAGGCGGCCGAGAGGTCTAGGAGGATGAGGGCCGCGGTTTCGCCGTTGTCCAGCAGGGTCCTGATGTCGTCGGTGGCAGCGATGAGGGCGGTTTCGGTGCTGTGGTTGCTGCGGAATCCGGATTGGGACGAGTCCAGGAAGCGGGTCAGTTGCCTGTTGACGATCTTCTCGATGATTTTCGCAGGGAACGGGAGCAGGGAGATGGGCCGGAAGTTCTTGAGGTCCTTTGGGTCTGCCTTGGGTTTCTTGAGTAGGGCGTTGATCTCGGCCTGTTTCCAGCTCTCCGGGAAGGTGGCGGTCTCGAAGGAGCTGTTGAAGATCTTCTGGAGTTGGGGTGCGATGATGGAGCTCGCTTTGTTGAAGATGTGGTGAGGGCAGGGGTCGTACGGTGATCCGGAGTGGATGGTGTTCATGATTTTGATGGTGTCGTTGTCGTTGACGTGGTTCCAGGAGAGCAGGAGGCCGGTGTGACTGGGGGGCGGTGAGTCTGAGGTGTCGACGGCTGTCCGGGGGTCTGGCTGTTGAAGCTGTTGTGGATGTCTATGATCTTGCAGTGGAATAAGGTGGCTAGAGAGTCGCAGAGGTCTTGTGATGGCGGGATGTCGTTAGAGCTGGAGCTGGGGTTGGCGAGTTCCTTCACGATGTTGAAGAGCTCTTTGCTGTTGTGCGCGTTGTTGTTGATGCGTTCCTTGAAGGAGGTCCTTTTGGCGGTTCGAATGAGTTGGTGGTGCCTGCGGCTGGCGTTCTTGAGGGCTGCGTGGTTGTCCGGTGTCTATTCGTGGCACCACTTCTTCTCGAGTCTTCGGCAAGTCTGCTTGGATGCCTGGAGGTCGGTAGTGAACCAGATGGCCCTTCTGTCGGTGCGTCTGTTTAAGGGTTTCTTGATCGGGGCGAGAGTGTTGGCGCAGTCGTCGATCCATTTCCTGAGGTTGCGGGCAGCTGTGTCGGTGTCGGTGTAGTCGGTTGGTGGGTCTTGGGCGAGGGTGGTGATTAGCTGGGCTTCGGTGACCTTGTTTCAGCTGCGGTGGGGGATTCATTGCGGGTGGTTGTGTGTGGTGTGTTTCTCGAAGGAGAAGTGGATGCAGCGGTCCAGTGGAGTTCGGTGGTGTGGCTGAAGGTGACGTGGTTGCTGGCGGAAAAGATGGGGTCGAGCGTGTGTCCGGCGGAGTGGGTGGGTGTCGTGATGAGCTGTTTGAGTCCGAGGTTGGCGAGGTTGTCGAGCAGGGTGGTGGAGTTGCTGTCGTTGGCGTTCTCGAGGTGGAAGTTCAGGTCTCCGAGGAGGATGTAGTCTGTGGATGCGAGGGTGTGCGTGCTGATGACATCGGTGATGGAGTCGCTGAACTGTGGCCGGGGTCCGGGGGGTCTGTAGACGAGGGTTCCTCTGAGGGTGGTGTTAGGATCAATGTGGATCTGGAAGTGCAGGTGTTCGGCAGCGCTGAGGGTGTCTTCGGTGTTGGTCGAAATTCTGAGGGTATTCCTGTGGACGAAGGCGATTCCGCCTCCTGGTCTGTTGGTGCGGTCCCTGCGGGTGATCTTGCAGCTGTCCGGGATGGCTATGGCAATGTCGGGCGCCGAGGAGGGGTTCATCCAAGTCTCCGTCAGGAAGGCGACATCCGGGGAGGATGAGTCTAGTAGGTCCCAGAGTTCGATGGCGTGCTTGTGGATGGAGCGGGTGTTGAGTAGTATGCATCTGAGATGGTTGCGACCTGCCCTGGTGGGAGGGGCAGGACGCGCAGGTGTTCGGTGGTTGGTGAAGCTGCAGCTTCGGCAGGAGAAGGGTCCGTGGGTGAGCTTCAGGGTGGCCGTGAAGCAGGTGGAAGATCGGCCGGCGTTGAGTTCGTGGAGGGTGTTGGCGTCGTAGCGGCATCGGGCGTCGTGGCCCTTGCGGGGGGCCAGGTGGTCTGGCACTGGGCGCGGTCCAGGCGCGGACGGGCGCAGACGGGTTTGCCATAGGCGCGGCCGCACAGCGGCCGCCATTAAGAAGGGGAGGTGGGAGGGAGGAGCAGCTGGGAGGCGGGTGCGGGGCGAATGGGCGAGCGAAGGGGGCGGGGCCGCAGGGAACGCAGCGGCGGGAAGTGGTAGAAGGCAGAAGAATGGAAAGAAATGGCAGGAAAAGGCACATAGAGTATGAAAAAGGACAGCAGACAAGAAAAAGGAACACAGAGTATGAAAAAGGACAGCAGACAGCAGACAAGTAGATACGGGCAATTACAGAGAACGGGCAATTACAAGAAAACAAAGCGAGCAGGCACAGGAGGCACGAACTCGCGGCAGCAGCGGGAGCATGAGCACGGGCACAGACAGGTGGAGCTGTGCGGCATGGGGAGCGACCTGCCTGGAACAGGGTCAAGGGTCGCTCTCCTCACCGCGCAGCGGCCGCCATTAAGAAGGGGAGGTGGGAGGGAGGAGCAGCTGGGAGGCGGGTGCGGGGCGAATGGGCGAGCGAGGGGGGTGGGGCCGCAGGGAACGCAGCGGCGGGAAGTGGTAGAAGGCAGAAGAATGGAAAGAAATGGCAGGAAAAGGCACACAGAGTATGAAAAAGGACAGCAGACAAGAAAAAGGCACACAGAGTAAGAAAAAGGACAGCAGACAGCAGACAAGTAGATACGGGCAATTACAGAGAACGGGCAAATACAAGAAAACAAAGAGAGCAGGCACAGGAGGCACGAACTCGCGGCAGCAGCGGGAGCGTGAGCACGGGCACAGACAGGTGGAGCTGTGCGGCGTGGGGAGCGACCTGCCTGGAGACTAAGATGGAGCTGCAGAGCAATGAAGTGCTGGATGAGACAGTACCACCGAAAAACAAAAGAGAGAGGGGCTATCCAGGAGCCCCAGCCTGTTGGTCCACCTGTGCTTGAGTCCCAGCCCATTGAGCCCCAGCCTGTGGGCTCACCTGTGTTTGGGCCTCTGCCTCTTGGTCCCCTTGAGTCTGACCTCTGTTCCCTGACCCCTCCGTGCCTGGAGTTACAAGGTACAATATACGCCCCCGACGGAGGAACAGTGCACCAAAGGGAAAGTCAGATTAGTAGGGATGGACTGCATTGAGGAAGAATAGGGCGAACGTACCCTGCCCGTGGTACCAACGATAGCTTAGGGAAAGGGAGATTGGTGCATTGTTTGGACAGTCAACGAACAGGGCAAATGGACTGTGATTCTAAAGAAAGAAATACCTTGCCCTGCAACGTGGGAGCTGGATCCGAGCCAGACGAACAGCTCCACCGCCGGTGCTCAACAGTGCCTACGCCTAATGGACAACAGGGGTCCGCCAGTGGGACCCAGATGGACGCTGGGAACATTCTCCCATTTCCTTGCTTTATCCCCATTGTCTCCATTGCATGTCCTTTCCTCTGATTCAAGAACAGAAAAGAAAAATGTACCCATTTGGTCGCTCCATTAGGGAGGAAGAACAGCTCTTTGCAGCCCCGCGTTCTGGGTAAACTGGGCCTGTTTGGTCAGGGTGGTCTGTTAAGATATTCTGTGCATTATTTGATTGGTACGACGCCTGTTCCCTCTGAACACGTGTTAGAAATGGGATTTCTGGTTGGCTAGGGCAAGCGCCTAAGCCAGGCAGAAACCACCACTCTAGTCAGGGCAAGGGAGTTACACTCTGAAGATAACCCCTGCTCACCCCCTTGGTAGCTTGGCACGAGCAGTCAGGCTTATCCCAGAGGCAATGTGTAAGCGTTTGCGCACACACACACAGCAGCAACACACTAGGCACACCACAAAAGAAACTCCACACAAGGTTATATAAAAAATAGCCTTTGTATTATCCAAAACACATTAGAAGCATAATCACACATACACACTGTGCCAACTGGCACTAGGCAATATTTACAGGGGATTATATTCACATGACAGGGCCAATCGGGCCACTGTAAGAAACTTTAGAAAGCACAAATAGCAAATGTAAAACACAACCAGTAACTACTGGTACAATACTGTACTTAGCATCATCACCTGCAACATAAACACATTATGTCTGCATCACATTAGGCATAAGACACATTATGCATAACCATCATAAGCATAAATACATTATGCATAAATACCATGAGCATAAATCACATTTGGCAACCATCAGCATAAATACATTATGCACACATTTGGCAGGGCACCACAGTAACACTAACTAGGTGCATACATTACCCTAGGGCCTTGCGCCCTATCTACACCATAAAGCTGACCCAAGGCCAACTGGCCTTTCACTGGGGCTCAAACTCCCGTTGTCCAAAATGTCAGGGCTCTCACAGGACCTTCAACGGGCCCCCGGGCTGCCTAAGCAGCGAGAACAAGGTGCGTAATGCACTGGGGGCGGGGAGGGGTGTATCTCACCCCTTTCTTGACATCAAAAAGAAATGCCCCCGCTGTTGCAGCTGCCCTCTGTCCGGCGGAGCAGCTGTAGGAATTAGCAAGCACTGGCACCAACTGTGCCTAGTAAGCCCCCTTCACTGGGACCCTTCCTCTGCTGCTCACGGCCCCACAATGAGGCCAAACGAAATTAGCACTGGCACCAACTGTGCTGTGGAAGCCCCACTACGGGACTTCTAACTACCAAATTGCCTCCAAAAAGAAATCAGCACAAGGGAGCTCCGTTCACTGGGCTCCTCCCGGGGCACTTCTCTCTGCCCCAACTGTGCAAATTCGAGCCCCACACAATGGGCTCTCCTTCTGGACTCCTCCGGTCTCTCCTTCACATCGGGAGAGAGGCACCGGCACATGGGGGCCCCGCTTTCCTTGTACTGTCTCCGTCAGGGTTGCGGTACGCGTTGGGTCGTCCGGGGGCTTCCTCACGTTTCTCCGGCCGCGCGCGGGGCTCTCACCAGCACGGGAGCCCCGCCTACCTCCAGGCAGTAGGAGTGCCTGACTTCCTCCGGTGGCGGTCTGTTCACCCGGATTGGTCCACGGGCCTCGATGGCGGCCCCGCCCACAACCAGGCAAGATGCCTGTCTTCCGGGCCCTCGACCTCGGCGGCGTCTTTACTTCTGGGCGCCCAAGTGCGGGGTAGGCTCCCGCCGTTAACTATACCAACGCGGGGTGGGCTCCCGCTTCCAACGGAGCAAAAACACAGGGTGGGCTCCCGCTTCCCTCACAATGCGGGGTGAGCTCCCGCTGCACCAGGCACCGGCAGGGCAGGGTGGGCTCCCGCTCTGTCGCAACAATACCCCCAAGGTGGGGCAGGCTCCCGCTGCAATTCTCGACCACGGCAACGCGGGGTGGGCTCCAGCTCCACCACCAGCAGCACGGGGGGAATCCCTACGCCGGGGATTCCCTCTGAACGATGTGCAGCTCAGCGCTGCGAAGCCCCAGCACTCTCCTCGTCCTGGGAGAGAAAGATACAGCGCTCACCAGGCGCTCAGGCAAAGTTTCCAGGGGCATAGTGTTGTATACTTCATAGGGTGTCCATAAACGGGCTTTCTAGAATCATGACCATATATAGGCACAATCCAACCTGCCCTTATATAGGCATAAAATCCCAGACCTTATTTAGGCATAAACCATGCATACCAAATACAGGCATGGCTTCCGACATCCGTCCACCCTAGCGTCTCAACGAGTCCATGAAAAAACTGACCCTCAGGCTGCGGGAGTTTCCCTTGCCCAGGACTATTGATTTCTTCAAGGACTCATACATTATGCATGAACCTCTATTCCTTAAGGGATTCATTCATGACGTCTTTCGCTACCCAACTCACGTCAATGCTAACATTTTCAGGTATAAATATACCTTCCCAAACCCCTGTAAATCAGAGGAGACCTCGACTTCAGAGGAGCCCGATTCCCGGCCAGACGCACTGAGAAGACACTGTCATTCCTGCACGCAGAGAGTCCAGCTTCCAGTGATCTAACTTCCCTTGCGGGGTGTTGGAGTTCGAGTCCGGAAAGAGATTCCTACCTCTTTCATTCTTCAGGTATGGAGCAGACTAGAACCTAGAGGGACTCTTGGCATACTAGACTCTTGGCATACTAGACTCTAGGCGTAACTTATTCTTAGTATACTCTAGTCAGGAATACAGCACCTACTTCTACTTCTCCCTACACGTAGGAAAGGTTAGGCACACTGGGTAGAACTGGGCTAAGAAACGCATCGTATGAGTACTCGCATTTTTAGGCTGTGTCATTTTATGTAAATGCATATATGCTGAAAAGATAATGCTAACGCAGTATTATTTATTTTTACTGCTCACCTTGTACATCATCTATCTCGCATACTGTCTTGTGATCGTAACAGCACATCTAACTTACAACAGAAACAAGACTGTTCAATAAACCTTTTTATTGAAACGCCCGTCTGTTATTTCTGTGTAACTTTGAGACGTGACTGAATCCTGCACAACTGAGCTGAGTGAAATAGTTATCTATTGTTTCTACGACTCTGGGACACATCCTGATTCTGTAAGGGAAACACAGTGGTCATGTTTTGCGGCTGCCAGAAACTAATCCCTTCTTGTCGTCAAGAAGTTTCTAGTGGCCTCTGAGCTAGCTGGCACAAGTAATTAAGTTTAATATACTCGATAGGGACATACTGACCTCAGTCCTATGTCAAACCTATAGGATATATTATTCCAATGCGCAGAGCCTATAAGGGAAATAGGAGCTACACTACATGGCGCCCAACGTTTGGTAAGGCAGTAATTCAACGTTAGATACTGAGTAACTCAGCTGTGCATATATTCTTTTCTCTCAGAGACCCCTACCCATATACTCCAAAAGACGTCTGGAGTGGGCAGGGATAGTATCCGCCACGGCTACATAGGGAAGACCCCTATATATTAGCTGTTTGGTTTGTTCAACGTTGAAGGATACAGTGTTCCACAATATTGTGCACCTTATCTTTGTTTCCTTGAAATTTGTTTCCATATTTTCAAGCAGAAAAATGTCAGGCACTGACAATGACGCCGGAAACGGTGTAGCTGCGGCTGATCCAGCCCAAGCAGCATTTTTTAACAATACCGGTTTAAATGAAACCGAGGAGGGTGTCATTGACATCGCTCCAAACTTAAGAAGAGCCATTACTCTCAAACTTATAAAACATGGCCTACCACCGAGAGGAGGTAGAGCAGTTTTCGTGATTGAGGCACATGAATCCTTTCAGACAGAGGTATTCTATTCATGGGTAATTCTTCCTGAATCCAATCCAGTAACACACTTGTTTCACTTCTACAAAGAAGATGAACCACCAGAGGAATACATTCCTTTCGAGGATATAGAGATTCCATTAACATACCAGGAGCATCAGCTCTGGTTTAAAGGCGCCCTAAAACACAATAAAAATATAACCAGGCTCGGTCCACTAGGTAGACCAGGAGCAACATGGCCGATTTTAGCCGGCTATACACCTCATCCAGACATCGAAATAATGTCAGACGAGGAAATACTTAATCAACTCACAGAGTTAATAAAAATCTACAGACAATTGGTTCAATATGTCATGCGGACTTTCACAGTCCAACCACCATTAACAGTTCCAAATCATACTCCTCCACAGGGGAGTACATTAAAAATTACACCACAGACTCTATACGCAGTCATGGGTAAAATGCCCACTAAGCGTGAGCAAATTCCATTTTGGATAGCTCAAAAAATTACTCAAATCGAAGCAGTATTTCCAAATACTAGCCCACATGAGAAACACAGAATCCTAACCATTAGTTTACCAATGGGGATCACACCACAACTGGAAGACTGCACCACTTGGGGCTCAGTCTTTGCTGCCATCTACACTAAAACACACGGCATTCCGTCAATTGCGGTAATACCTGATGTCCTAAAACAAATTCAAAACGAATACGGGGCAGAGCCTGCTTTAAATTTAGGTATGAAATTACTGAAAAATTTCGACCAGGTCTCAACAATAATATTGTCAAATATTAAAGGGGAGGCAGCAGCAGTGGCGATCCGACAAAAATTAAGGGAATTTGATGTTACAGAACATCAAACAGAGCTACCCAGAATTATAGAGCAATCTTATGCAGAATTAGGCAGAGATAGTTTGGGTGGGAGACCAGTTAAACCAAAACTATCTGAAAGTCCTGAGAAGGACTCAATTAAACAAACTCCTACATCTTCTAAAAAGAAGTGGGAGTCTACTAAACAAAATTCAAATGAGAAAAGATCTCAATCCCGAGGTAGGTCTCCTCAAAAGGAGCCCTCTGAAAGGAGGTACAACCTCAGGAATAGGGATAATTTGAGAAAACCTGATAGGTATCAAGATAATGATACACGTTCCTCTCGTCCCTTTCAGGTCTCATCACAGACTTCGGAAAGAAGAGGACGAACAGAACATAGAGAAGAACGCGTGAAATCGAAAGACGACAAGCACGCAACAAAAATTAAAACTAAACCTCAATTCTCCAAAAAGAAAGTAGCAGGTCTAATAGTAAGACATGCCGAGAATTCTGAGAAGTCAACTCAAGAACGGAGAATGGGCTCAGACAATGCTGGACAGTGCAGCAGAAGTCACAATAGCTCGCCAGAACCTGATGGAACTTCTGGAGATAGTGGACTTGAATGAGTACATTACAGTAGAGACTGTAGACACCAGTGTTAGTACTCCACAAAGGTTATATGAAATAACACTCCGGATGGAGGGAGACAAACCTAGACAGGTTAAAGCACTTTTTTGGGAAAAACTATCAAAGGGTTATGACATACTTCTAGCAGAAAAAGACTGGCCACCACAATTTGTCAAGGAGTGCCCACACGGCGAAGACATGATTATGCCTGCCTTCTCCAATCACATTCCAATTCATTTAAAATATACATATGCCAGAAAATGGGCAGTGGCCCAGGCTCCAGCATTATATAAAAATCATGTAGGATGGGATGAGGACTCCCCTCACCATAAAATAAATCTGAAACATGAACCTACTGCTCAGAGGCAGTATCCTATTAAGCAAGAAGCTAAAAAATAGGTCAGGGAGATCTTAGATCAACTTGAATACCAAGGGGTGATTGAAACATGCACCTCCTCCATGAACAATCCTTTGTTTCCTGTCTCCAAACCAGACAATACATATCGTCTAGTTTTGGACTACAGACATTTAAACACTTGTTCTAAAACTTTTGCAGTGCAAAATGCACACAGCACAGCATTAATGAATAACATTGTGCGTAAAAAATACAAAACAACATTAGACATCTCAAACGGTTTCTTTTGTCAAAATATAGCACCTGAAAGCAGGTACTTAACGGCATTTTCCATAATGGGGACCCAGCGTCACTTTTGTCGACTCCCACAAGGGTTCAAGAACAGCCCAGGTTTATTCTCAGCGAGAGTAACGGAGTTACTACAAATTTATGACAACGAGGCATTGTCCTATGTCGATGACATCTATCTGACAGACGATGACTTGGAAAGACACTTGAACAGGGTGAGCACCATTATATTGGGATTCGCCTCTGAGGGCTATAAGTTCAACTTTAAAAAATCTCGGATTGCCCATCTCAATGTCCTATTTTTAGGATATGAGCTTTCAAGTGAAGGCAAGAGCTTGGCAGCTAACTTTCTAGAGAAATGTGCGCTGCTCCAACCTCCAAAATCGCTAAAAAACTTACAATCAATACTGGGATTCCTAAATTTTGGAAGAACATACATTCTAAACTACGCAGAAAGGGTTAAACCTCTCTACGCATTAATCAAACCTGATTTTTCAAATAAAAACTGGACACAGGAACACACAGAAATTTTGCGTTCACTCCAGGCTAACATGTTAGCAACAAATCACTTACAAACACGCGTAAGTCAAAGAAATTTGGTGATTCGAATAATTTCGGGTCAATGTGGATTCACTTACTTAACCTTTAATGAGGGTGAGAAAGTACCAATTGCATACAAATCACATTTGTATACACAAGCGGAAATGCGCTTCAGTTCAACTGAAAAAATTCTAACAGCAGTTCAAACAGCTGTAGCAAAAGAAAGAGCCTTAGCCCAAGGGAAACGCATAATTGTCGTTACCCCAGTACCAGCTTTGGAAGCGGTCACAAAAGCAAGCATTCCAAATGCTAAAGCTTTACATCCGAGATGGATACAGTGGGTTAATTCTCTTGCTGCAACTGATGTTGAATATGTTTTTGATCCAGATTTAAAAACACAGGCATTTCTCCAATATGAACAAGAATGTCCTCTGCCCACTGAGATTCTGCCTCTCGATCAGTATGAATTCATAATTTACACTGACGGATCCGCACAGCCCGCAACAGGGAGTAAGCAAGCTTACAGTGCAGCGTGTGCTATCGTTAAAGGTCGCATGCGAAATGGCATCTTCAGACCTATGGTCACAAAAACTCAATCACTAGGTGATTGTACAGCTCAGCGAGCTGAACTACAGGCATTCAAACTGGCACTTGAGAGTACGGATCGAGAATTCCTCACACTGATAGTGTGCGATTCTTATTACTGTGTTCAGTCGTATAATGATTATATACGAACTTGGCTTGAAAATGGTTTTAAAGATGCGAAAGGTGGCACAATAAAGCACAAACTGCTTTGGGAACAAGTAGTTCAGTTGAAAAACGAACTACCAAAGGCTCACGTGATTCACACACTGAGTCATCAGCGTGATGGCGTTCACGTTGCAGGGAATTCATTGGCTGACGAAGCCGTGAAGGGGGCTGTTCAGACGGCTTCCGTAGCTGCGATCACTCGTTCAAAAACAAAATAGACGGTGAGATAATGTTAGCTGTCAATGCTTCGAGCAAAGGCAGCAGTGCAGCGTTACCAAAAAGTTTCCACTCAAGTACTCTTATGTAATTGATGCGAATAACGTTCCTTTTGCTCGAATCCCTGGAGTGGGGGATAGGGTAATTCCAAACAAGGAACGCAGATTAGGACTTATCCTAGCAGCACACGAAGGGATGGCTTCTGCCCATGCAGGTGTTTCTGCAACAGTATCTTTACTCAAGCAAAGATATTGGTGGCCTGGCATTCGGAAACAAACTAAGAACTATGTTTTAGAATGTGATATTTGCCAACAGATGAAAGTCTCAACAGTGAAACGTCCTGCGCAGACACCCTTATTAATTTCAGATAAACCATTAGCTTGTGTTTACCTGGACCACTGCGGTCCCTTACAAAGGGACGGTAATTATAAATACATCATGGTTGCAGTGGATTCATGCTCTAGGTTCCTATGGTTATGGCCTCAGCGCTCGGCTGACGCTCGAACTGTTATAAAAGATTTGCGAGTCTTTATCGGCACATACGCAATAGGCACGTTTCATTCTGACCAGGGTCCTGCGTTTAGCTCTAGGGCTTACAAGGAGGCCATGGCCAGTCTGGGCGTTGCATTGCGGTACTCCTCTTCATTCCATCCTGAGGGAAATTCTGTTGTGGAAAGGAAAACCCGGGACATAAAGCAGTCTATAACAGCTAGGGTATTAGGCTCGGGTGATGGGTGGGTCAAACACCTCATTAGCGTTCAGCGCGCTCTCAATAATTTGCCAAGAAGTTCTCTAGGGGGGGTCACTCCATATGAGGTCCTATTTGGGACAAGAATGTGGGTTCCAGACTTAGAACACGTAGGCACAGTGGTGGACATGAAACCATTTGATATCAAAGATCGTTTGGCTGTTTTACAGGATCTTAACAAATTACGAACGAAACAAAGCAACGTATCCCTACAGCCAACCACCACTGGGGAAAAATCGGCGGTCCCAGCAAGGCCTGTCTGGATTCCAAAAGTTGGGGATCTAGTCAGAGAAAAAATAGCGGACAAGAAGGAATTTGGACCTTCTTACAGACAACCGGTACCTGTTCTAGCTGTTCAAGGAACAAGGACAGTACTTCTGCCGCCCCTTGCTGGAAGAAAGGAGAAAAGATTTGTGTCAATTGACCTGATCAAACCACAACATGTGGCCAATACTAAGCAGTAGGCCTCGTGGACTCCGACCTAGTAGCAGACGCACTCCTCTCGCTACTATTCAAGAGGTTCAGACTGAAAGACTGATCACGATCGAGAACTCAGCTGTAACAAATGAAGGACTAAGCAACCAAGCTATGGAACTCATCCCTCTTGACAACCAAATAACAGTTCGTCCAAATACACCTGTCTACACCAACGTGACACGTGAAGAACTGGTTCCTGTGATTTCACCGAATCCTGATGCAATTCCAACAATTGACAGATCTGCTTCTGGCTATTTCATTGACTTTGATACATTCTCAGAAGATCCAAGCGAACCTGAAACGACGCCAGCATCATCAAAATTCAAGCAGCAAGTACAAGACTTTATTCACTTTCTGAAAAAGACTTATCTGGTTTCTCCATGGATTGAACTCTGGATTATATCTGGACTTTTTGTTTTCCTGCTCTGGCTAGCTTTGGTAACAACTGTAAGCGTGCTTATAAGTGGCAGATACATCCATGTGAACATTGAAGGAAAAGACGTAAATGTACTTTTGAAACCACATAAATCTTCCCATCGTGAAGCAAGAGACTTGTCATCAGTGAACATCACAGCTGTTCCTATACAGGATGGTATAGTGTGGGACAAAACAGATTATGAAATCTTCGGTCCAAGTGAACAATTGAACATTCCACATTTATTTAAAATTTCACTAAGTGATTTAATTACGTCCAGTACCTATTCAGATGATTGGGACTTAGAGACTGTTCAAGATATAATGTTTGATCTAGAGAAATCTGCTGCATTTTCTAAAAATGAATTTTTAGAGGGTTCATCTGGTTACGAGGAATTATATTGTTATAACCACTATGGTCATCATTATTTGCACAAAACTGCATATCCAAGAAATGTGTTTATGTTTAATCAATGGGAACATTGTCCTACACCACCACAAGGTAGTTCGAAAACTTTTGCTAGTAAATTTCCATATTTTTCAGGTTATAATACATCTGATCCAGAAACGTTTTACTATAAAAATGTAAACAAAACAGGACTGAAAATTATGTTAACAAATACCAAACAGATTTACTCTGAAGCATTTATTGCCCAACTGTCTACACAGGGTTTCGACTTATGGAAAGACACTATTGAGACAAAAACTGTCTGGGGTAGTAAAGATTGGCAAGTACAGGGTATAGAAGCTTTATTTAGAGCCTGTATCATCCCTGAACAAATACTGTTTTTGAATGACACCGTCCAACAGACATCTTGTCTTGGATTAGCCAAGATCAAAGAGATGAAAACACCTTCTGTGCCAACACCTGCCGGTGATAATAATACGAAGGCAGTGGTGACAGTTGACGATATACTACAACTCAACAGAACTCATCCAAATTGGAAAAAATGGTTGATCTGGCCCACAGACACAAACAACTGTCAGGAAAGGTTCTTGAACAAAACTCAGGGCTTTACTATTCATAGGCCAGACCCAAGATATGTCCAAAGACAACATCCGGGGGTAGTTACAACATACAGTGTAGGAAAATTATGCCTCGATTGGCTGCATAAATCTACACTACAGGATGTGAAGCAACACTTAACCTTACTTGCACATGACGCAGATCTTAGGGAATTCTTGCTTGGACCAAGAAAACCGCGTCAAAAACGTTTCATATATGCCGGCATCTATGCTGCTTATAACGAAGCATGGAAAGTGTCACAGATAGAGGCTGCAGAACGAATACGTGAACTTGATCGTATTAATTTAGAGAAAACACTCTCTGTAGTCGACAATGGGTTAACAACTTTGTCCTCCAGGATATATTCATTGGATGGCATTGTATCCTCTGCTATCGACATTCTAGAACAAGATTTGGCTATGTTACAACAAGGTCAATCTCAATTACGTTCTATTGTGTTATTGACATGGACGCTGCAATCTTTGCGAGCGGGCTATGTGCCTTGGCGTTACATCAACACGTCGTCTCTGTTTGCAGAATACAATCTCACTGATAAACAGATCGAATTGGCACAGAGAGGAGCTAGGTATACAGTGCTGAGCATTGAAAAAATGGAGAAATTACCATTTACAGTGGCAGAAAAACCAGCTACAGAATGGGTTATTCATGGCAAAATAACGTTGCCTGTGACAACTTTTCAGTTTCAGTATTGTCTAGGACAGATGCAAGCAGGCAAATATGAAAGGTTGGATAAGGAATACATTAAGATATCTTGGAAGTTACCCTATACACATAGATGTTGGAGTGGGGATCGTGAAGTGTTTCTTAGCGGTATCAACTGTAAACATGCACTGACCGGTTCACTCATTTGTCAGGACATTTCTTTACACGGGGCTTGTAATGGTTCTGTGGCAAACTTGTCTTGCCATCAGCACGGTTCACCAGCTGCTGTGATTAATCCGACGTTTGGACAACTTTCGAATGGGAGTTACCTCATGTTGAATGATCAGAGCTGCTGTGGAATGTTGCCAGGCATCCCATATCTAGTAACGGTCAACTCCAGGGTCACTTGCTGTATGCAAGTATTGTTTCCCCCAATAGACACAGTCAGGGAGTCGCCTTTATGGCCTTCGCTGAACGTCTCTTTTATAAGATTTGATACTTTAAGCAGAATGAAAGCCATGCTTTTGCAGCAAACAGTGCCTTTGACCTCGGCCAAAGAAACCTATGATCTACAAGTTGCAAGGACTTCGGCTGAGATACAGACTTTAATACGTACAAACTGCCCTATACATTTCGTAGAAATGATATCACGTATCTTTAACATGTCAGATACAACGGGAATTGTTCATGTATTTAAGAGCATTTGCACCGGTCTTTTAGCACCGTTCCAGGCAATACTTGGAATCATTCCGAACTTTGCACATTCGGTGTTTGGTGGCATACCATTAATTCTAGCACTTGTTGCGGGAATTTTATTCATCTGTCTGCTATTGCGCTATGGCCAGCCTCTTCGCCGAAATCACTCCGAGCGAAATGGAGAAAGCTCTCCTTGAAAGAAAGTGCCGTGAGCGAATAGTACAGCTACTAGGCATGACTAGTCTACGGGACCTTAATACCATGTGGTTCCTGTCATTCCGACCAATCTGGCAAGATTGCATCTTACCTGTTCTACGATGCCTGCTATGCGGTGAAGAATGCGTGTTGGACGCTTGTCTAACATATCCATCAGCTGCGCCAAAGGATGTCGATGCTTTGCTGGACCCGATAACGGCCCATGCTCTGTGTTGTCCCCAGAGGCTTCCAATACTGATGTCAGCATTCATTGAGATCTCACAGTCGCCTCCTGCTGCTGCTGAGGTACGAGTAACAACTTCAGGCACACAGGTAACAACGAACGCGAACATTGCTGAGAGCGATGTTTCCCATCTTTGTGCGGTCAATCTTTTACACGAGGTGTTCCAGCTTACACCGACGACAGTGGAAGATGTTTTGTCTATTGAAATAGATGATCTCATGTTTACACCAGACCAGTGAACTGACTCTGATTCGGCATACTGTGTTCCAGTGCAACAGCAGCAATTTGGCCTTCATTTTTCAAAACCTTGGAACATTACCAAAATTTGAACTTTTGTCCCATTTCTTTCAAACGAAAATGGCACTCCAATCTGCTTAAAGTAGAACTAGCCTTATAATACAGACTTGGCAGTACTTCCAGGGACACTTAGTCATCTTGTGTGTCTAAATTAGTTCATTTAAGTTCCATGACAGGAAATGACTTTTGATTTTGGACAACCTTATCGATCATTTTCGTCATATGTAAATATTGCTTTTATATTTCGTTCCAAATGCATTTATTTCATACTTTATGCTGGAAATGAAAAGCACTGCTTGATGATGTACAGCAACCTTTGCATTTTTAATATGTCTTTTAAAGCTTTTTTAGGATATGTTTTATTATGCGATACTCCATTTTAATGTTTAGCATTTTAAATGTTTAGCATTTTTAGTATTGTTGTATACACAAAAGAGGAGTGGGTGTTGTATACTTCATAGGGTGTCCATAAACGGGCTTTCTAGAATCATGACCATATATAGGCACAATCCAACCTGCCCTTATTTAGGCATAAACCATGCATACCAAATACAGGCATGGCTTCCGACATCCGTCCACCCTAGCGTCTCAACGAGTCCATGAAAAAACTGACCCTCAGGCTGCGGGAGTTTCCCTTGCCCAGGACTATTGATTTCTTCAAGGACTCATACATTATGCATGAACCTCTATTCCTTAAGGGATTCATTCATGACGTCTTTCGCTACCCAACTCACGTCAATGCTAACATTTTCAGGTATAAATATACCTTCCCAAACCCCTGTAAATCAGAGGAGACCTCGACTTCAGAGGAGCCCGATTCCCGGCCAGACGCACTGAGAAGACACTGTCATTCCTGCATGCAGAGAGTCCAGCTTCCAGTGATCTAACTTCCCTTGCGGGGTGTTGGAGTTCGAGTCCGGAAAGAGATTCCTACCTCTCTCATTCTTCAGGTATGGAGCAGACTAGAACCTAGAGGGACTCTTGGCATACTAGACTCTTGGCATACTAGACTCTAGGCGTAACTTACTCTTTGTATACTCTAGTCAGGAATACAGCATCTACTTCTACTTCTCCCTACACCTAGGAAAGGTTAGGCACACTGGGTAGAACTGGGCTAAGAAACGCATCGTATGAGTACTCGCATTTTTAGGCTGTGTCATTTTATGTAAATGCATATATGCTGAAAAGATAATGCTAACGCAGTATTATTTATTTTTACTGCTCACCTTGTACATCATCTATCTCACATACTGTCTTGTGATCGTAACAGCACATCTAACTTACAACAGAAACAAGACTGTTCAATAAACCTTTTTATTGAAACGCCCGTCTGTTATTTCTGTGTAACTTTGAGACGTAACTGAATCCTGCACAACTGAGCTGAGTGAAATAGTTATCTATTATTCCTACGACTCTGGGACACATCCTGATTCTGTAAGGGAAACACAGTGGTCATGTTTTGCGGCTGCCAGAAACTAATCCCTTCTTGTCGTCAAGAAGTTTCTAGTGGCCTCTGAGCTAGCTGGCACAAGTAATTAAGTTTAATATACTCGATAGGGACATACTGACCTCAGTCCTATGTCAAACCTATAGGATATATTATTCCAATGCGCAGAGCCTATAAGGGAAATGGAGGGCCCTGTGAGCAGGCCAGCTCACAGGGCCCTCCAGCAGGAAGGCAGTCCTTCGTGGCGGTTCCTCCTGGGGCCTAGCAGCAGCAAGTCACCAGGAAGCACAAAAAGCACAGCTCATGGGGTCACAGCCCCAGTATCTATACTACATCTCTTCTTTGTCTGCCCTGGGACAGGGCTTGGGGGAACCAGTCTCAACTGGTTCTGGGGGGTGTGGAGCACTTTGTTTACAGGGCTCCCACCCTCCTTTGTCAGGTTGGGGCTCTGTCATCAGACACACCACACGGGGGCGGAGCCAGCATTCATCTAGGCAGGCACAGACTATTCAGGGTCAGGGGACTACTCCTCCCACTACTCCAAATGCAGGTCTCCCATTCAGCCTAGCGCTGACTCACCCTGCCCTCCCTGGAGCCACACACACCTCACCAGCCCCTGTCACTCCAAAGCCAGACATGCAATCCACATCAGGCAGGCAGACACATAGCACACAGAGATGCCAACTTCTAAAAGTGGCATTTCTAAAATAGTGATAATAAATCTCCGCACACCATTGCGCAGCATTTATTATTACTATTCCAAACATACAAAACTTGACCACGCTGCTCCTCTCATATCAGGAATTACCACTGAAACACTTATCAGGGAATCCCCAATGCATTCCTATGAGAGGGCAGCCTCTCAGCAGTGAGAAACCAAAATGGCTGTTTGTCACTACCAGGACATGCCACACACTTAAGATACATGTCCTACCTTTTACCTACAATGCACCCTGCCCATAGGGCTAGCTAGGGCCTACCTTAGGGGTGACTGACATGCAATAAAAGGGGGGTCACAGACATGGCACACACTTTAGGTGCCACGCCACAGCGGCAGTAACACTGCAATGGCAGAGGCCTGAGACAGGTTTGAAAGGCTACTTTGGTGGGTGGCGCAATCAGCGCTGCAAGCCCACCAGTAGCATTTAATTTACCGGCCCTGGGTATCTGAGATACCACTTTACAAGGGACTGACAGGTAAATTAAGTATGCCAAACAGGTGTAGACCAATGTTACCATGGTTACCACAGAGAGCACACGCACTTTACACTGGACAGCAGTGCTAAAGTGCCCAGAGTCCTAAAACCACCAACACCATGTCAGAAAAAAAGGCTAGGAGGAAGGCAAAACGTTCAGGGATGAACCTGCAAAAAGGGCCAAGTCCAACATGTTTAATACTTTGGCTCCCTACAGAGGGGAGCACAGGAAGACTTACACTGATAATTCAATTGTTTTGATTGGTGCATGTTGGACTTGGCCCTTTTTGCAGGGTCATCCCAGAACTTTTTGCCTTCCTCCTGTATTTTTTCTGACCTGTTGTTGTTGGCTTTATGACTCTGGGCACTTTACCACTGCTGATGAGTGCTAAAGTGCATATGCTTTCTTTGTAAATTGATGTTATGGATTAGTGATTCCATGATTGGCATATTTGATTTACTTGTCAGACCCTAGTACAGTGCACTATGTGTGCCCAGGGCCTGTAAATCAAATGCTGCTGGTGGGCTTGCAGCACTGGTTGTGCCACCCACAGAAGCAGCTTGTAAAATGTGACTCAGGCCTGCCATTGCAGAGCCTGTGTGCAGTCTAGGACTGCCATGTGGACTTGGCAAGTGCACCCACTTGCCAGTCCATAAACCTTCCCTTTTCTACATATTAGTTACCCCTAAGGAAGGCCCAAGGTACCCCTGTGGGCAGGGTGCATTGTATGTGAAAGGTAGGACATGCCCTGATGTGTGTGGTATGTCCTTATAGTGAAATACAGCCAATTTTGTTTTTCACTATTGCAAGGCTATCTGTTCCCATAGGCCAGAATGGGGAGTTTGTTTATAACATCTTATAAACATAAATGACCCTGGGAACAAGATAGGAAATTAAAGTTTAGTATGCCTGAACTCAGAATGTTAAAATACATCTTTTAGTGAGGGTGATTTTTACATTCTGTGTTTGAAAATACCACTTTTAGAAAGTGGGTATTTTCTTGCCTAACCATCCAGTGTGCCTCTGCTAGGTTTGTGTATTGCATGTCTGGCTTTTGGATGACAGGGGCTGGAGAAGGGCTGTGGCTTCAGAAGTCTGATGAGTCAGGGCTGGGCTGAATGGACCTGGGTTGAATTTAAAGTAGGGGGAGGAGATTTCCTTTCACCTGCCTGGGCCTGGTCTGCCTTCAACAATGCTGTCTCCACCTCCTGCCAGGAAGCTGCACCAGTGAGGACAGAACTGGTTTTGGCTGGGTACAGACACTCTCTGCCTTCAGAGAACAAAGAATTTGTGTGTATAAAAAGTGGGGCCCAGACCCCAGACTTTTAGATCACTTCTGGGAATTCAAGAGGAAACATTTGCCAAGGAGAAGAGCCGGAGAAGCTGAGGAGGAATACTGCCCCTGTGCTGTTTGCTGTCTGGGGTTGGCCTGCAGTGGCTGCTTGCTGCCAAGGAATGGAGAAAAAGGACTTTGCTGTTTTGCTTTGTCACCTGCTTGAAGAAAAGATCCCCAAGGGCTTGAAATTGAGCTTGCCTCCTGTTCTGAAGTCTCAGGAACACAAAGACTTCACCCCTTCTGTCTCCCTGCACCTGGAACTACTGTTTCAGCTGCCACAGAAGGAAATTGCAACACCGACGCCGGCGAGCGACGCCGTAACCTGCACCAAAGCTGTGAGCGCTGCTCCGTCTTGCGACGTAGACCCGACGCCTGCTGCCATGCCGCATCGACTCCGAAGCCGACTTCATCATCGTGGAGCTGATCCTAGACTTGGGTGACCTCCGCATCAATCGACATCGCGCCATCGTAAGGAACTGAGGCTTCGGCGCCATCGTGACGTCATCGTGACGTCACCTCCCCAACGCAGTAAGGAACAGTCGTCTCGCCTCCCCTGCGCTGCAGTAAGGAACAGAGGCTTCACCTCCCCAGGGATCGTAAGGAACCGACGCCGCGCGGTGCCATCGAAGCATCCCCTCCCGACGCCGTGAACTGTCTTTGTTTTCATTGTTTCCAAGGTACTGTTCTTTGTGGGCCCGACGCCGCGCACCTCGCGGTCGGTGCCGTACTTTGAGATTTTCACCGGTCACAACGTCGTTATAATTCCAGGTGGAGTTATTTGTTGCTACAAGCTTTATTTGAGTGAATAACCTATTATTAAGGATATCTTGAGAACTGTATTGTGGATTTTTGTCGTTTGGTCTTGTATTGGTTTAGATAAAGATTATTTATTTTTCTAAACTGGTGTGATGTCCATTTGTAGTGTTTTCACTGTATTACTGTATGTGTTCACAAATGCTTTACACACTGCCTATGAGATAAGCCTGTCTGCTCGTGCCAAGCTACCAAGGGGGTGAGCAGGGGTTATTTAAGGAGTGTATACCCCTGACCCTGACTAGAAGCAAGGGTCCCTATTTGGTCAAAGGTACCTACCTCTGCCAACTAGAGACCCCCATTTCTAACAGTGCACATTCAATTCCTTTTCTTCTGTTCCAGATATGACATTAATTGATTTCCGCACTGCAAATGAATGTGTACATTAAGAAGATGTCTGTAACGGTGGTTGATATGACAGCTAGTTTTGTATCCAGGGGGCAGGGAAGATTAAGGTGGGTGAGAGCACATATGACTTCACTTACAGACTGAACATAACATCAAGCCTGTTTTAGATCCTGCATCATAATGTTTACTTCGCTTGTGGGTCATACGTTCATGTTTAGTTTACAAATGTTGCTTCTCTTTTCTCCTTCTTATCACTGTATTTGTTGTCCCATCTACGTAGCGTATATTTCATCAGCTACAATGTAAAAGTATGTTCCTGCCCTGAGCCAAAAGGGTTGCTGACACGAAGAATATGCCCCTGTATGCACTGTCTCCCAGCCTGTTGTGCCTGCTGTGTATCAATGCTGACACCACGCGTGTTTAGCCTCATAGAGTATTTAGTTCTGACAGATAGTCCATAAGTTAGCGACAGTAGCCTGTGATTGAACAGTTTTTTCCTCGCTTTAGAATGGTAAAGACCCTTACCTGATGGCACCAATAAAGCTGAGCATGAATGCTAAAAGGAGGGTCTGTTAGATTTGAAATGTTATTTCTGTAATGCGCAGACTTGAAATGTCCCCTTTTAATGCTCAAACTCTATTCCGTGTTAGGTTAGCATTCACGGCGCCATCTTTACTAGCGCCATTTTATTCTGTAACTGAGATCGAGCTTCTGTCTCATAATGTCTGCCTCAGCAGAAAGGCTGCCCTGCGCCTCCAGCTTGTACTTCTCAAGGTTGAAGCTTTGCTGCACTAATGAATATACTTTTTATTGTTGCAAACCTTTCCTGTTAGATAGGCCCGTTCCCACATCTCAGAATGGTAGGCACAGGCCGAGCGGCCTTGGGGCTCAGATAACATGTACCCTGCACCAGGACTGTGGCTCATCCCTGTTTGCTACCTTTGTTCACTGTTGCCTGGACTGGAATTTTCCAGTCTGGGCGTGTTCTTGGGGTATTGGGAATGTACATAGGAGGAGACCTTTAGAAATCGATTCCGTTTTTCAGGCAAAAACGTGCACGCATTGCATTGCTTTTAATGGCAACGCGTGCACGTTTGGCGATTCCCTTGCAGGCGCGAGCTTTGGCACCATCTGTTTCTAATTAACTTGGAAACAGATGGTGCCCTTGCTCGCGCACGCAAGGGAAACAGGCTGCCTGTGTCTCCCCCTGCATCTGTCTGTCTCTTGTATTCCTTATAAATCTACCCCTCTGTTTCTCTACACCACTCTCGCTCCTTTCTATTTCTCTCTTTCCGTCCGTCTCTACTTCTCTCTCTGTCTTTCCCCTCTCGCTCCCTCTGCCTGTCTCTGTCTCCCCCGCCTCTCACTTTCACCAGAACTCGCCCGCCCGCGTCACCCCGTGCGGCTTCCTTGTGGTGTGCTCGATCCCGGCCCTGCCTGCTTCCTTGACCGTACTAGCAAAGGCATAGGTAGGGCACAGTTGAGAAGTATTTTCCGCAAAAACAGCACAGGCAAAGATTGAGGAATGCTGCGAGTGACCGCTATCTTCTATTTAAATTTTATGATTTGCCAAAGTATCTGTGTGAAGTGAAGTAACCAGGTTCCCTCCCTGGCACGAATCTCAACATAATTCTCGGTTCGTGAATGTGTAATCCACGCGAACAAGTGCACGGATGATGCGGCCTCCCGGGGCCGGGGTTTTGTGAATACGGGAGCAGACTGTTTTAATGCCTTTAAGACTGAGCCAAAAACCCACTTGGCGATTTGATCTAATGAACTTTCAGTGAGTGATAAGCGCTGCTGTGCCTGCCCGAGACTCTGCTCTGACGCTTTTAGAAACACTGAGGGCCATTTGCCACCCAGAATAGGGCGCGAACAGAAGCCAACCGATTAGCAGAGGGGCAGAGTCTTATTAAATTATCAGCAGCCGGCTCCAGGCTGCGACAGCTTGACGGCGACATCTCTGGCGGGGGTCAGAATGGATTCCCGAGACCCAGAAGTTCACAGGCTCTCTGACAGAGTCTGCATTTCCTACTCGGAGCCAGGCCAGCGGAGCTCTCTGATGAGCCTGGTGTGCTGGCATTTTGATGTGATGACTTACACGGCTACACACACCTCCATTTTTTTTTTCATTTGTGATGACATGATTTCTTAAAATGAAGCCAGCTAATACATATTGGCAAAACTATTTATTACATTTGAACATGTCATAGTACTTCATTCACATATTCTTACCAGGTTGAATTACATCACAACGAAAGTATGCTGTGTGTGCATTGGGAACTGTTGCCTATAAATTCTAATAGAGGAACTGTAACCCACAGAGATGCCTTACCAGATATCGATGTAATAATCTCTGTGGGTTCATACTCGTAATGAGAGCATTTTTGGCCAGCTCTGCTTTTCTTCCCTCTGAGGTGTATAAAATGAGTTCTGTAAAGTTGTAAACTGCAAATGTTTGTCTGTGTGTGCTTGGGTTTGTGTCTGTGTGTGCGTGTCCTTGTGTGCCTAAGTGTGTCTCTGTGTATGTGTGCGCTTGTGTGCTTTAGTGTGTGTGTGTGTGTGGGGGCTTGTGTGCTGATTAGCAACATTTTTAGGCGCTAAACAAAAACATCTACAGCAGGATGAACCGGGCTGCAGAAAGGAGCCACCGCTTTGGGGGCCCTGGTGTTGTCTTTTGTACGATACACACACCGTGTGCCGCCCACCAGCGCAGGGAACCAGCTCCTGCACGTGTTCGGAAAATGAGCGTCAGACAAAGAAAAACAGGGCGCAGCAGCGGGGCTATTGTTTCCAAATGGTGCTACGTGGGTTTGGAATTACCAAATAAATCAAAAGCAACCAAAGGCATGCAGATTACTATGCTCTTTTTAATGCATTCTACAGAAAGCACCCTTAGCAACTGGTGTACTTATACGTATTGGGATCTAAGAACTGCTGTGTCTCTGCAGAAAGCACTGTAACCCACCGAGATGCCTTACCAGTGGATACTATTGTCCGCCAGATACAGATGGGATAATCTCTGTGGGCTCATACTCGTAATGAGGGCACTTTGGGCCATCTCCCTTTTTCTTCCCACTGAGGTGTATAAAATGAGTTCTGCAGAGTCGTAAACTGCAGCTGTATGTCTGTGTGTGCTTGAGTGTGTGTCTGTGTGTGCGTGCTCTTGTGTGCTTTAGTGTGTCTCTGTGTTTGTGCATGTGCTTGAGTGTGTGTGTGTGCTTGTGTGTGTATGTGTGCTTGTCTGCTTAAGTGTGTCTGTGTGTCTGTGTGTGTGTCCTTCAGTGAGTGGGCTTGTGTGTGTGTCTGTGCTTCAGTATGTCTGTGTGTGTGCGCGTGCTTGAGTGTGTGTCAGGGCGTGTGCTTAAATGTGTGTGTATGTTTGAGTGCGTGGTGTGATTGTGTGTGTCTGTGTGCGTGTGCTTGTGTACTTTAGTGAGTGTCCGTTTGTGCTTCTATCGTATTTCATGTGGGTATGGCTAATGGTGCAGTATCACAAAATATCAAGAAACGATTGAGCCATATGTGTGACAAGCCAAGATGATATCAGCCCCCCTCCCCCACCCCCTAAAAACAAGCATTGGCATAGCCAATAGGTCTCGCCTTTGGGACCTTATAAGTGTTTAGTTATGCAGCACAATATCCTTGGTGCAACAACATCAACTGTTGCATGGCTAAACACTTATAAGGTCCCAAACGAGAGACCTATTGGCTATGCCAATGCTTGTTTTTAATTACAAGCGATTTTGCATGCAAAGCTCAAGTGCTGTTCAGTCGAAACCAAAAAAGTATGATGCAGCTAGAGCTAATGCCCTTTGAAAAAAATTAAAAAGTGCATTAGCGCTGGATGCATCACAGTTCATTTTATTATTATTTTTAGTCATGTTGCTACCCAGCATGGCTACAAATCAAAGCCAACAATGCCCATGCTGTACAGCAGGAGCAAAAGGCAATACCAGAGGCATTAATCTCAAAGGCAAGACCAATGGGTTTGGCCATTGCTTGTTTCTTTTGCTTCCAGCACTCAATGGGAGTGGATGTGTTTTCTTTAGCACTCCATCATGTGCTGCTTTCCCCTTATATCCCTACCCGTCACACTCGCCATGTTGCTCCCCCCCCCTCAGGTTATCCATTGCTTCCTTTGCCCCTACCCATCCCTCAATGTTTTTTTAATTTATATTTAATCACTCCCACACTGCTCTGCTTTGCTACCCCTGCTGCTCCCTCTGCTTGTCAGCATTTACATTATTTACCCACCATCCCATGTGCTCCATTGCTGCGCTTTTGCACCCCACCTGTTGCATTGCTTTAAATTCATTTCAATTTTTTGAAGAACCTGGCAGCTAAAATTTGCTGCTGGACAGTTCCTGTCTACAAAAATGAAGTTTGGCCTACTTTTTATATGTTTTAATTTACAGCTCCAAGATTGGCATCTGTCATCTTGAAACTGTAGCTTTACCAAAATGGATGAGTCATAGCGTATGTAGATGTACGCATGTGACGCATGCATATTAAGTCATCATAACTTTGGTGCTGCGGTACATCATTACGCATACCTGCACTTGCGTGATGAAGCATGCATGCATATTCATCATCACGTTTTTTTGCTGATACTGCTCTGCATCAGCAAAAAATCATTTTTTTTTTGTTTTCATTGTTGTCAAAGAGCATTGACAAAAAGCCCTTGCAAAGCCAAGAGGTTAGGTAGCACAATTGAAATGTGCAACCTATTATCTTTGCCAATTCTTACTCAGTGAGTGGGCTGCCTCCTCCATTCCCCCACCCCTGCATCTTGTGTAGCACAAGCCAGTAGAGTTCACAAGGTTGCAAGGGCTCTTCCCTGCATGGGCCTCGCCCCTGGGCTTCAGAAGTGCTGCACTCTCTATTACCCCCAGGTCCCTCTAGTCCTCGTCCCCTTCATAACAAATGAGATAGTCCTATCTCGCATACAGAAAAAAAGAACGAAGGAATGCTGGACCTACCCCTCCCCCTCCCTCTGGGAGTACATAAGCGTACAGGTCCCAGCATTCCTCCTGTTCTTTTTTTCTGTCTCTGCCTATCGGAGAGAGAACGTTGCAGGAGCCTCTTGCTCCTGTCTGTGCTGGTTTACTCACGGGGATGCTGCCGGGTGAGTGTCCTCGTGTCCTTTTCTTGTTTCCTCACCCTCCCTGCCGGGCTTGGGGGGTGTGGTACGGACCCCGTTTGGCCTCCTGGTGTTGCTGGGGTCTTCTGGCCGCCCCTCCTGGCTTGCCGGGCTTTGCTGGGGGGAGCGCGGCGTGTACGGCCGACGGAAGGAGGGTTGCTGTGGTTCCGCCTTCCGGGTCGTGTTGCCTGTCTTCCGGGTTCATCGGTGCGGCAGAAGTCAGGCATTTCGAGGCGGGCTCCTTCGTTTGAAGTGCTTTTAGGAGCCCGCTCGGGTGAGTACCGCATAGCGGTTTTGGCTGTGTTGTTTTCCTGCCGATTTCTTGCTTCTGCGGTTTTGGGGGCATTCATACTTTCTCCTGCTCTTCACCTGTTCCTGGACTCTTGGTTTCCTTGTTGGCTGGCTTGCTGGATCACAGTCGTCATGGGGAAACATGCTCATAAGAGCCGACATAGGGAGCGCTCCTCCTCCTCTGATTCTTCCTCCTCCCCTTCTCCTGCCAGGTCTCGGCGTCGCAGGAGTGCGGTGATGCCAGGATTAAGCGTCTCATCAAGGAGACTCTTTGCGAGATGGGAGGTGATGGTGCTCATTCTAAGGGCACTGGTCCGGTGTCCTCTGGCTCCTCTGGTGGCGAGGCTGAGTGGTTGGGGGATTCTGAGCACAAGGGCAAGTACATTGACAAAGACGTGTTGGCTGGGTTGCTGAAACATGTCAAATCTAACATGGGGTTTCCGGATGGTGAGGCTCCCAGTACGTCTGGTGGTCCCTTGTTGCGCCAGTTTCAAAGCTCTACTACTGTTGATGTGCCTGTTCATCCTTTTATTAAGGATGTCCTGCAGCGGGAGTGGGTGGATCCTGATCGGATCTTGCTCCCTCGTTTCATGGCTAAGCTTTATCCTTTGCAGGATATGGCTGCGGATTTGCCGGACTCAATTCCTATTGATTCCTTTGTGGCCAGTCTAGTGGGTCGCACTTCCTTGGCGGAGGATGCGGTTCTGAAGGATCCAGTTGATAAGAAGGTTGATTCCTCCCTTAAAAGGTTTATTCTGGTTCTCATTTGGCTTTGAGGGCTGGCGTTTATGGGACCTATGTTTCGCAGTCCTTGCTTTCGGATCTCAAGACCCTGTACCAGTCTATGGATGATGCTACTGACTGTTCCGGTCTTCTGGAGCATATTGAGAGACAAGTGGAGTTCCTGTCGGATGTGTCCTTCGATGTGGTGCGGGCCTCTGCCCTTTCCAGTGGGGCGTGTGTGGCTGCTCGTCGCAATCTTGTGTTGCGGGACAGGAAGACTGACTCTGCCCAGAAGGCTTGCGCTTTACGTCTGCCTTTCAATGGGAGGATGATGTTTGGGGAGGAGTTGGAGGATAAGTTACACAAATTGTTTAAGGAAAAGAAACATTCTTCTTCTTTTAAGCAAGCCTCAGCTGTTTCTGTTTCCTCTAGACCTAAATCCTTTTTCCGTCCTTCCTCTCGTAGGCAGTTTTCTGGGGACGGGGTAGGTTTTCTTCTGGCCGTGGCCGGGATAGGAAGGCTAAGTCCCCCCTCCCAAGCCGCGTTCCTGACTATATGACTGGGGATCCCGGATCCTTGGTAGGAGGTCGGCTGCGCTTCTTCCTGCCTGCCTGGGTGCAGTCCTGTTCCGACGGCTTGGGTGTTGGACATCATTCGCATGGGTCATGTCATAGAGTTCTCATGTCCTCCTCCAGACTCGGGGTTCGTCCGACTCCTTGGCCGTCCTGTCTGTCCAGGAGGTCCGAGCTGTCTCTAGGGATCGATGCTCTTCTTCGGAAGGGTGTGATTCAGGAGGTTCCTCCTCTGGAAGTCGGGCTGGGGTTTTACTCTCGGATTTTCCTGGTTCCCAAGGTGACAGGGGGGTTCCGCCTGGTCCTGGATTTAAAGGCCCTGAACAAATGGGTGGTTCGTCTGCCTTTTCGCATGGAGACTCTTCAGCGGGTGATTCCGTTGGTGCTTCCGGGACATTTCATGTGCACCCTCGATCTTCAGGACGCGTACTACCATGTCCCTATTCATCCCCGGTCCCGTCGCTTCCCGCGGTTCTGTGTTCAGGGGCGTCACTTTCAGTTTCTGGTCCTGCCGTTCGGCCTGAGGTCTGCTCCACGTGTTTTTACGAAGGTGGTGGCTCCGGTGGTGGCTGTGTTGCATCTTCGGGGGATCCTAGTGTACCCTTACCTCGACGACTGGTTGATCCATGCTCCATCTCGGTCCCTGTTGTTGGAGGCTCAGGGGGTGGTGTGTTCTGTGTTGAGGGTTCATGGGTTTCTTCTCAATCTGCCCAAGTGTCAGCTGTCGCCCTCCCAGGACTTGACTTTCATCGGAGCCCGGTTTCGGACCGATCTCGGCAGGGTGTTTCTGCCCGTGCCTCGGGTCTTGACGTTGGTGTCTCTGGCTCGGCGGTTCCTGCGGGGGTTCCTTTCCGGTTCGCCTCTGGTTGCGTCTTCTGGGCCTCATGGCGGCGACGGTGTTTACTGTGGCCTGGGCTCGTTTTCACCTCCGTCCTCTCTGGTTGTACCTTCTGTCTCGCTGGGATCCTGTGTCTCGCGAGCTGGATTGTCTTCTTCCTGTGTCCCCTTCGGTCCTCCCTGCCCTTCTTTGGTGGACGGTGTCGGCCCATCTGTCGCTGGGTCTGCCTCTGCACCCGTCTTCTCCGGTCGTCCTGACTACGGATGCCAGTTCTTTCGGGTGGGGTGCGACCTTGGGTTCCCTGTCCCTTCAGGGTCGTTGGTCCCTTCGGGAGAGTCGTCGTTCGTCCAATTGGAGGGAACTGTCGGCGGTGTTCCAGGCTGTGATGGGGTTTCGGTTTCGGTTGCTAGGTCGCCATGTTGTGGTGAGATCGGACAACACGGTGACTGTTGCTTACCTGAATCATCAGGGGTGTTCGCTCCTCCTCCCTGAATTCGGTGGTGATCCCCCTATTCTGTTGGGCGGAGGGGCATCTGTTGTCTCTGTCGGCGGTCCAGATTCGGGGCGTGGACAACGGGGTGGCGGATGCCCTCAGCCGTTGTTTCCCCGCCTCTCTGGAGTTGTCTCTGACTCCAGTGGCTTTTCGGCTTGTGTGCGGGAGGTTTGGTCTTCCTTTCTCGACCTCTTTGCTTCCCGGCTCAATGCCCAGCTGCCCCAGTTTTGCTCCCGGGGTCCTCAGGTGGGTTGCTGGGGAGTGGATGCCCTGACCATTCCCTGGCCGTCCAGGCTCCTCTATGCTTTCCCTCCTCTGGCGTTGATTCCCCGGTTTTTGGCCCGCCTGTGTCGGGAGGATCGAGTGGTGGTGGTGGTGGTTCCATTTTGGCCTCGGAGGTCTTGGTTTCCGACTCTGCGGTTGTTGGCTGTACAGGGTCCCTGGTTTCTTCCTCTGTCTCCTTCCCCCCTGCGGTCTGCTCCGTCGCTGTCTCTTCTGAGGTTGCGTCTGTCGGTGTGGAAGTTGAGAGGCATGGTTGGCGTCGGAGGGGTTTCCCTGAACATTTAGCTGTGGCTCTTCAGGGGTCCCGTCGTCCATCTACCCTCAAATCTTATGACCGTCATTGGGGTAATTTTCGCCGTTGGTGTTTGGCTCTGGATTTGTCCCCTTTGGTGTGTTCTTTGCAGGTGGTGCTGCAATTCCTTTGGGAAGGTTTTGAGAAGGGTTTGGCTGTTTCCACTTTACGGGCTCAGTGGGCTGCTGTTCGGGCTTTCCGTTCCCCTTGGGGGAATTTGTCTGATGTCGAAGATCTGGTTTCTCGTCTTCTTCGGAGTTTTTCTCTGTCTCGGCCGGTGGTGCGTCCTTCCTTTCCTTTGTGGGATCTGCCTTTGGTTCTTCGGGCTTTGGTGGCTCCTCCGTTTGAGCCTTTGTCGGAGGTGGACGTTAAGTTTGTGACTCTTAAGGTGGTCTTTCTTGTGGCTATTACTTCTGCCCGTCGCCTGGGGAATTGGGGCCTTGATGGCCCGGGAGCCTTTTGTCCTTTTCCTCGGATGGGGTGGTTCTCCGTTTGGATCCTGCATTTGTTCCGAAGGTTTCCTCCCAGTTTCATCGTTCTCAGGAGTTGGTGTTACCGGCCTTGGGGTCTGATCTGGACTCTCCGGGGGATCCTCCTTGGTCTTTGTTGGATGTGTGCAGGGCGTTGCGTTTCTACTTGGAGCGCACTGCGGAGTTTTGGAAGTCTGACTCCCTTTTTGTTTCCTTTGGGGTTTCTTCTCGTGGGGGGAAGGCTTCTTCTGCCTCCATTGGTCGTTGTCTGAAGCAGGTCATTGCTTTGGCTTACTCTCTTTCTGGGTCTCCTCCTCCTGCGGGGGTTCAGGGAGGTCTACCCGTGGGATGGCTGCTTCCTGGGCTGAGGTTGGTGGTGTTCCCCTGTCTGAGATCTGTCGGGCGGCCACTTGGGCGTCCTCTAATACCTTTATTCGGCATTATCGCCTTCAGAATTTGTTGGGGGATGATGTTAATTTTGGTTTGGGTGTACTGCATGCTGGGTGCTCCTGAATTTCTTGTGTTTGCTGTTCAATAAATCCCTGGCCTTTTGCATTTCTGTTGGTTCTGGTGGTTTTTGTTGATGAATGCCGGAGTCTGCTTGGGTATTCTCATTTGTTATGAAGGGGACGAGGACTAGAGGGACCTGGGGGTAATGTCCTATTACTTACCGGTAATCTTCATTACTCCTGGTCCCGTTGTCCTCGTCCCCTTCATGGCTTCCCTCCCTCCCTCCCTGCCTTGCCGGCCTTCATCTGGGCTTGGTATTGTCAGGAGGAATGCTGGGACCTGTACGCTTATGTACTCCCAGAGGGAGGGGAGGAGTAGGTCCAGCATTCCTTCGTTCTTTTTTTCTGTATGCGAGATAGGACTATCTCATTTGTTATGAAGGGGACGAGGACAATGGGACCAGGAGTAATGAAGATTACCGGTAAGTAATAGGACATTACTAGCAATCTGGCTCAATCCAGAGTCAATGAATCAGGACTTGTGCTGGTGGGTTGGGGTGAAGAGTGGGAAGTTTCCCACGACAGCAAATGTTGCGGAAGCGTTTTTGAGTCCTCGTGTACCACAAAGGGCAAAGGTGATGCTGATGAACAGGTGAGTTGTTGTTAGAGCATAGCTAACTGTTCTTGAAATTCAGAGGACAGAAGAAGAAATGGCGGCATAGCAAAGCTGAAACAAACATTTGCGATCTTTGCACTTGGTCCTGTCTGTCTCCTCCTCATCACAAACACAGCTAATTAGTATGCATTTTTCCCATGACTCCCTTTGATTGATCTCTCCTTGAAATCACCCTATCTCTCTGCACTATAGTTTCTCAATCTCTCCTATCACAATATAACCCTTCAATAAGTGATGCCTACCTTGTCTAGTTTCTTCTTGACATTTCTTTTCCCTCCATCGTTCCATCCCTTCCTGACTTTCCGTGCTCTTCCCGCTGGCTCCAATCCCTACATCTCTCCCTGATATCACCCTTTTCCCGTCTCTCCAAATCATTTCCCTTCTCTCTAATTCTGCATTTGCCCATGTATCATTCACATCTTTATTTTCTCTATTTCCCCCTGCTATCTCCTTTCTCTACTTCTATCCCAATATCTCTGTTTCCTCCGTCCCTCCTCAAGATCCCTCTTCTCTTGCTGATTTCTTTCTTCTCCCCTTCTTTCCGTGATATCTCAAGTCTCTCCATTTCTCCCTGATTTCTTACTTCTCGCCTTCTCTGAAATTTTCCTTGCCCCCCTTCTCTCCCATTTCTATGTCTCTCCTTTGCGGCTCCCCTTTTCCATATCTCCCATTTCTACACCTCTCCATAATTTCTCCCTTCTATCCATCTCTCCTGGACATCGCCCTTCATTCCATTTCTCCCTCTTCTCTCCAAAATATCTCCCTTAGCTCTATTTCTTCTTTCTGTCCCCCCCCCCCACCCCGATATAACCCTTCCCTCCATCTCTCCTTGAGAACTCCCTTCCCCCCATCTCCCCCTGATGGCTCCATTTTATCCAATATATCACCCATAGAATATGTTGTATCATTCGATCTCTCTGGCTTCGTTTACAGTTTTATTGGAAATATTTCTAACTGGACGAGCACTGATACATTTTGATTAAACGGTCTTTAAACTGTAATATGTGATAGGCTTCGGGTTCAGCTCCTTCTCCACAAAATGTGCCCTCTGTTCTCCCATTAACTGCTAAGTTCTGTACACCATCTCTGTTTCGTGAGCGTCATCGGCGCTGGAATTAGGGGTGCTGAGGGTGCTGCAGCACCCCAAAAATAAACATGTTGAGGTTCAGAAGGTAAATGAGCAATAAAGATGTGTTTTTACCTTGTCTCGTTTCCTCTGTATTCAAAGACAGAGGTCAAACTTCAGGTTATATTTCTGACATCTTGCTTCTTATGTTTCTTAACATGGAAATTGGCATTTACTCCCTCTGACTGCAAATTGAGAGACTTTTGTAAATGGAACTATGCAGCAATCTTGTTGGGGCACAGGGAGTGTAAAATAAATTATAGAATGTCATTTTTTAACACACAACAACATGTAAATATCTGTAAATGAACTGCACAAATATTTTTTTTTAAATAGCAGTTAGGAAAGCACAAATGAAACAATTTTTGTAATTCTGAAGCATGCTGGAAACAAAGGTATTAATAGAATTAAATCAAATCAAAACACTTTACTTTTTGATGTACAAATGATAAATATTCCCTGCAAGGCAATTTCCAGACATTATAATTTGTGCGATATATAGTTTTATCAGTACAAGTGTAGGTTTCTGGAAATTTAGTGACAATTTATATGGAAAATGTGTTGTCTGTAAATAACAGTGAGCTACCACACCATGCCTTTGCAATATATTTGCGATTCTGTGCTTCAAAATGCACCACCAGCTGCACAATACACCTGTAGCACTCTCCTGCTGAATGGGCGCGGCTCATTTGCTGCACTTGTTCTTCGTGTGACGCTTGGATTTTTGACAGTCCATTTGACTGCAGTATTGTAACATTGACAGCAGCAACCCCACTCTGAAATTTGTTCCAGCGCCACTGGTGAGGGTGCACAGCGAGGGGTAAAACCCTCATGGTTGGAATGTTCTCACGACGTACAGGAGTGGTCTGCTGGGCCAGTGGCGTAACGCAAAATGATGCGCTATACATGAATTTTGCCTGACGTCCAAGAACCTCAGAACACATTTCGCCTATAGCGTTATGAGCAGTGCTTAATTTGAGCCAGTGGTTTCCAGTGCTCAGCACCGGCACTTAATCATCAATACCAGTTCTTTTCATGAGCGCCAGTTAAGGACACATTCATTTATGGTAGGCACAGGTGATTTGCCCAGAACCACAGGATGTTGAGTCGATGTGGAGGCTCGAACCTGGTTCCCCAGCCCTAAAGTCGACAGCTCTGACCATTACGCCACATCCTCTCCCCACTTTCATGGTTAGTAGTTGGTTCTGTTTTCGGCGGTGCTAACAGGAGAAATAGGCTGGTGCAAGCTGCCTCCTGACGAGAGCCCCGGCACTTATTTTTTTGCAAATTAACCACTGCAAATTGCATGGGTCTTAGTATGCTTTTCAAATACCAAATGAAGTAAGGAATTAAATAATAACTGCAAGTCGTGCGTCACGTCTTTCTAATCATCAGCTTTGAAATCCCGCCAGGGAACCTGACTGTTTGTCTACAAGGACCATCTCCATATCATTCAAAGCACGCTCTGGAGCACTGCTTTTGGCATTGTTGTCATCTCTTTTAAACCATTTCACACGAGAGCACCGCCTCTGTTAGTCAGCTGCTTGTCAGTGGCTTAACTTTAACCCCTGCAGGCTCCGCGTTGCGGGGGGTACCCCGAGCTCCAAGGGCCCCCCTCAGCACAGTACACTGACTGGTTATGGGACCAGTTACTTTCATGCTCATGCGCGCAGTCTCACCCAGTGCACTGGGTGGCACTGTGCACGGAGGCGAACCCGGACTGGGTCCGGTGGGTGTTGTGCGGAAGCCCCTCCATGTACTTTGCAGGGGTCCCCCCTCAAGTTTCGGTACGCCACTGTTGCTTGTCCCAGAGTCCTTTTTTGGCCATCAGTTCAATGACATACTAGGTGAAATCTCTCTTTGGAGAATCCCTTTTCCATGACTGTCCATATTAACTGGGGTCACAGGAATTATGAGGCACTATAGGACCAAATGAAATGGCAGGGCTGCCTTAATTATGTCTCAAGAAAAGGTAGCTCGTGCTATTCAGTGATGCACATCCTGAGGCTGTGTTGTTTAGCCATTTTGTCATTTTGCACACATTAGTACTATCTTATTAAAATTTTAAACTCATTATTACCTGTTTAATCCAGAGTATAGCACCAAACAATGGAAAGGTGATCAGTTAAACGTTGCAAAGAGTCTGATACTGGGTAAAATGTGAGACATTGCGTGTTTTAGTAGCTTTTGATCTCTGAGCTAGGAAAATTTGTTTTGTTGCTGAAATCAGCAAATTATGCAACAGAGGCTGAAAATGTCGCCTGCGTATGGGGCTCGGCATATGCGTCAGATCCTACGTTGCACTCTTATATACTGAACCAGGGACATTGAGTAGGACAGCAGGACCCATATCATGACCATTTGTTCTCGGAACATGTCATGAATGTTCGCTATCGCCCCTCATATTTGACCTAGCAGTGGAACCCCTGGCCCGGGTAATTCGGATTGACCCACACATGTTGGGGTTCCAATGGTCAAATGACGACGAGCAGGGTTGGATTCAGATCAAAAATAGGCCTGGGCACCCTAAACAAAAGTGGCCCACATTTGCAGATTGGACCTTCTATTCACAAAACTCTGCTTCAGTGTTTAAAGTATTATAAAAAGAAGGAGGGAGGGTTCTCCAAAAGAGGCATGTTTTCTTAATTTCACTGAGATTAAAAAAATTGTAAATGTTGCTCTGACTCATTGTGCACGGATTACTCCACAATGGTGAACCACACCTGAATATAAGTGAGGCCACTTGTGCTCAGGCCCCCTGCCCCTGCTCAGTCTGTATACATTAATGGGCCGATCCAGCAAGAGACTGGGAATGATACCTCCGCCACCTTGGTAAAAGCAGGGCCGGACTGGCTACCGGGCTTTCCTTAATAAACAATGCAAAACAAATGTTTAAAAAAGCACACTTTAAAGCTCTTTGTTTTGCATTGTTTATTTAGAAGCGCCGGCAGCTCCCAGCAACAAAATCAGCCCCTCAGCAGTGAACCTTGACCCCACCCTGTCACCCCATCAAAAAATGCCCGGTAGCCAGTCCGGCCCTGGGTAAAAGGGAGGTAATAAAGGCCCATCTGCCTCTGGAAAGGCCACTCATGCCCCCACTGGGCCTCTGGCAGCATCTGGACAGGACAGACACAGTCTAAATCGGCCACCATGCTGGCAAAATGGCGGCCCAAAGCTGCAACTTAGATACCGGCCCATCACCCATTGCCCAAGTGCCGGCCTTATCACTCTGACCCTGCCGGCAAGGACCAGGTATCGCTATACGCAGATGACCTGATGTAGTTGGGGAACCACCCATAACTCCAACCCTGCAGTAATGCATATCCTGGACACATTCGGATACTGCTCTGGCCTCAGGGTCTATTGGGGGGAAATGAAACTATACCCTATTAGACACTTGGAATGTACTAAGGGGTGGGCCAAGGAGGCTGGATTAATAATTGTGACCACTGGCCGTCGATACCTCGGGGTACAAATGCAGGCCACAAGATCCCAGACATGAACAGCAGCCGTGGCCCGTGCAGGTAAGAGCGGTGAGGCAGTGGGGCCGGGTGGGGGGTATTTTGACAGACGACGATGAGGGGGAAATTAATTATTTATTTAATTTTCCATCGTCGTCGTATGTCGAAATCCCCTCCCCCCACCTGGCCCCACAGCCCCACCGCTCTTACCTCCATGGGCCACGGCTGATAAACAGACACCCTCATGGCGCTGCTGACGACTACACGGTGGACCATGCCAAACTGGCCCCACTGCCACTCTCACTTATGGGCAGAGTTACACTGCTTAAAATGATGACTCACCTCGAATTGCTATACGTAATACACAACTATCCACACTACATCCTGAAAAAGACCATAATGTTCTTTCATTCGGCTCTCAAATCCTTCGTCTGGGGGTGGACCACAACAGGTGGTGCTCAACAAATGCTGCACATCCACATTTGACGGAGGACTGGCGATGGCCGACTTACTCTCCTGTGATCCGGCCTCGGTGCTTGCTCATATTAAATGACTGGTGCTTTGACACACACAAACAACCCACCATACTGTATCGACCACTGGCATATGGGTACCCAGCTCCCAGTGCAGTAGCTACACAGTACAAGCCCCCTGATGAAAGGACTGCTCTGCAAGACATGGGAAGGGAAGCTAACTCAGGAACCCCTGTATGGCACGGCACATTTTTACCTGAGGTAACATCTCCATAGGGATTTTATGCAGTGCTTTAAATGGGCCTGTACTCAGTACCTTCACTTCTTTAAATTGAGAGGGAGAGTACCAGCACTTCTCAGCACTGCTGCTATACATTTGATAGGAGAGTACGGGCACTTCTCAGCACTGCTGCTATACATTTGATAGAAGAGTACCGGCACTTCTCAGCACTGCTGCTATACATTTAATAGGAGAGTACCGGCACTTCTCAGGAGCAAAGAGGTACTCTAAGTAGTGAGTACCTGCATTTCTAGATTTCCATTTAAAAGACTGATTTCATGGGTGGGACACCCTTAACATCACCACCCTGGGTCATATGGTGCGTGGTACCGACATCAAAACCTACACAGACCTCCAAGAGGAATTCAGCATCGATCACATGCAATGCTTCTGATGCCTCCAGCTCTGACATACTCTCGGACCCTATCTGAACCCACTCATGGACCTCCCAGAGTTTAGCCTGTTAGAGGCAAAAATCATGATGGGCCCACTCCCCTCCAAGAGCCGAATTCCCTCCGAAATCCTTAGTACTGAACACACCTGTTTTGTTCCCGAGGCTATGGGAACAATATGGGACTGATCTGGGCACACTGGACGACACTGAATGGACAATGGCTCTAATGGGACCTAGAGATGCAGCAGTAACAACATGCTTTCATCGAATAGCACTCCTTTTCCCGATTTCCTTCACCCCGCATGTTATTACAACGGGGTCGTTACAACGACAGCGTTGTAACAACGCAATACCATTACCCCGCAAGTCGTTACCACGACTTGCGGAGGGGGGCACTGCATGTTGGAATAGTATGATTTACTATTCCAACTCCAGTCTGTGCGGACAGTAGGGAAGGTGTTGGATTTTAAATTCAACACCTTCTCCTCCCCCTCCGCAAGTCGTGGTTTCGACTTGCGGGTAATGTGTTGCGTTGTTACAACGCGGTCGTTGTAACGACCGCATTGTAATAACATGCAGGGTCACGGATGCGGGGTGAGTGCTGTTTACCGCTTTCATCTGATACAATGTAAAGACCTACACTGAATCTACCTCACCCCCAGCGCCTGTGGCGCATTTATGAATCCTCCGACTTCCACCGCCTCCGATGCAGGAATATGGACAGTTACTTCTTTCACACGGTAAGGGACTGCATAAACCTTCAGCCATTCTGGAAAGCGTGGGAGACATGCTCCTAGGACGCCTAATCCACCTAACTCCCAGAGTAGCCCTTCTCCACCTGGTAGATGACGACGGATGCAAACACGTTGAGAGAGCTCTCATCAAACTAGGTCTGGCGACAGCGAAAAGGGACATTGCGCACCTCTGGCGCCAGACGAGAGCCCTGCCGGTGGGAGCTTTGAGGGTAAAGGTGGACTTATATTATATATACGAGAAACCCATAAGTCCCGGATGCCTGAGAAAACATCAATAAATCTTGGGGGCATGGAAAAGATATCAAGAGAGAAGGGATGGACTGACTTCCTCAAAAGAATAATACACGTACCCAAAATAGGGACTAGCCCAACGTAACATTCCAAGGAGACCAACTGTTGTCTAAGTGATATATCTGCAAGTTGTAAGGTGACTAGTATGGCGCTGTATTCTCATAAAAATTCAATAGAAATATTACTTAAAGAAGAAACTGTCACGTGTGGTAAATCCATAAGGACATAATTTAGGTGGTCCTGACATTACACAAGCCTAGCCCATCGAGTCTGTGCATCTGAGATAGACACTCATTTGGAATGAGAATTGCATGCATGCACTTATGAAATTTGTTTCCATCAAAAGCTACAACATGCCAAGGAATGGTTCTCCAGCTCATGGACAGTATTGGCGTCCGTTTTAACACATAGGTTGGCTTCCCTTTTTTTAAAGCTTGTGTACCTCTGTACAAAAAAATTCAAGGAGTGGTGTGAAAATGCTTGCTGTCCAACAAGCATGTTATTTCAAACTGCACAATCATTAGGCAATTTGTAGCTGAAAAAACGCATATGTGCAAACATATGCATATCGCCAGAGGCAAACGTATTTTGCTATTAGCAGTTTTCAGCTGTTTTGTGTGGGATTATGATTTTGTCTATTATGAGAAGTTGGCACTGGTTCTGCATTATACGGCTGCATGAAATCTTGGCAGAGGTAAAAGTGGGGCAGCTGCGTTCCTGGGGTGTGTACTAGAGTGAGCATGGGGGAGTGTGTAGCTAAGGTTTCATGCTTATAGTGGGAAGTGGATTCCCTAAAGTATGAAACAGAGAGCCATATTTAAGGGCAGCAAATAAATGTACCAGTCATGGCAGCAAACAAGAGAGAAGGGCCAGCATTGGCTTGGACTAGGGTCAGAGGTCCATGTGTTTCTTTGTCCACCATGTCTTGAATGTTCCTATCTATAGTCCATTAGATGCAGGCCTCCTTAGAAATGTACTTTCATTGTGAGATCCCACTGACTGTTCTGAGTCATCCCCTTCCGCTCTAAACAACAAGAAGCAAGACTGAAGCTTTGAGTTACGGCCAGGCGAGCTCAGTCAATCGAGGTCGGAAGATTGAATGACCTTAGAAGTTATTCATTGCCAGGCTGGAACTCTCCCAAGTATTTTGTTATGTCAACTTTGGACTACAGTGTCGAGACAGTGGCTAATGTGGAAACCAGTTACTTTGAAATGGGTTTGTGGGCTGCCCTTGATACTATGAGGGAGGTGGGATTCCTCCTCCTGAAGGCGTAAATCTGTTCAAGGCCAGCAGTTTAGTGGGTTTTTAAGAAATTTCTCAAGGAGAAACTTCCCCAACCGCATCTTGCTGGTTGTTACAACCGCGTGGGTCAATCTTTGCGTTATCCAAGCTGGTTTACCACTCTGCAGTACCCCATTCTTGTTGTGCGGCAAGTTCAGGATTCTCATGCGGTCAGCTGAACAACCACTCGCTCTTCCTCCACTTCCACCAAGTATAGAATAGTTCTTCATGACATGCAGCATAACACACGCTCTGCCGGCGAGAGCTACAAGGGAATTAGGAAATTCGATAGTACAGCTTATCATTCTGTGTTTCAAAAAGGCACCTGTCTTTATTTGTAACAAAGAATGAATGGGGGCCTTAGTGGGCTCAATATGTTTTAAAAAAGAAAATTGTCGCCAGTTGTTGGAGTTGGTTAAACACTGAAATTTTCCTCCTCTGGTCATAGAAGATACCCTGAAGACAAATGCATAATTCCAGCCTGCACTTCCTATAGGTCACACACGCTCCTTGGCTTTGCTATTGGTTATTTGACACGTCTGTGCCTGCCATGCTCGCTGTCCATTACTTCAAGTAGCTATTGCTCTGATTCCAATAACTAGGACCAGAAAATCACTTTTACTTACTAGCAACTTAATCCCATGAGCCAAAGCGTCCAACATCGAGATCTAGGGGTTAGAGCCATTGACCTTGAGAATATTGCATGAGCTTTGTGTCTGGGTTAGACAGGCAAAGAGCCGCCTTCGGAAGTGAAGCTTTTATTTAGAGCCAGAGCAGCCAATACTGAGAGCCCCTAATGCCCCGGGAACAGTACTGGCTAGGGTTTTTTTACTCTGCTATATAACGACTACTAGTTATTGGCCGATGTATTGCTGTCTAGCCTCATAGGCCATTCAACTCTTAAGTACATATTGTGACTCAACCACTTTCGTTGGGTGTTAGTTAGACTTATACACTACTCTGTCAGCGAAGCAATGTTTCTAGCATTTGTTAAGTACCATGCACTTGGAGCTGGTTGTAGTTAATGGCAAAGGTGCACAACTGCAGTCAACATAAAAGGTGCTTTAGATGAGAATGGCTGTGTTAAGTCATGGGCAAAGTGAGGAATTGCCAATGTCGGCACCTTTCCGGAGGACCTGTGGGAAAATGATAGTGTGAATAAAAACAGAAATTATTTTAATTTGACTGGTGAGCATGCTTGTCCTTCCAAATTGTAACCCTTGTGATCTCAGGCAGTTAACTTAAAAAAACTCTCTGTCCTTTTTCTTTCTCTCTTTATCTCTGTCTCCCTGTCTGTCTTTCTCTTCTTATTTCATCTCACTTGTTCTACCTCACACTTTTGTCTTTATCTCTCGCTACCTAAATTCACATCTCTATGCACCAAGCCCCTCTCTATCAACTCTATCTGCCTCACCTACATTTACCACATCTCTCCCTCAATGCACATCTCTTTACCTCAACTATCTTTACCTCTCTGACGACCTTGCATCTCTCTCTCTCTCTGCCTACATTCTGTGCCTACCTAAGCATCTCTACCTCTCAACGCCCTGTATAGAGCTCAATCCACTCTCTGCACCACACTGTTCTGCTTCCATATTGAGTCTCTGTATCATTCCTCCATCTGTTTCAGCTCTCTCAAGCGTATTTGTCTCTTTACTTGACCTTTTTATATCTCTCTATCTCAATTTACCTCACCTGGCTCTGCTGTTTCCTCAGCCCTCACCTTGCCTCTCTACTTTCATGAACTCAGCACATCTACTTTTCTCTGCAAATACATGTGTAAATTTTAGAGTGGCTACACACTGCTCTAAGACCAAGGAGGCATTCACATATCAATAGGCAATCATATGAAATCAGACCTTTAAGGAGAAATGATTTAATTAATACATATTTCAAATACATTGGGGATGCAATACTGTAGACTTCAAGTAAGTAGTATTAGTATTATGTGATGAAACTATTATCCTTGTAGGAGGAATCTCCCTTATGTAGCTATTTAACTCAAAATGTTGGTATGTTTATGGGTAATGGTTAACAGTCATTCGGTTCACCGACCACCTCACGGACCACAAGTTAGGAACCACTGCTCTACCTCATTTCTATCATTCACAATTCTGTCACTACCTCAACTCTGTACCCAATATCCGTTTCTCACAATCTATCCTTCAATTTACCTCATCATTTGAGAGATTATTCACCTCTCCACCACCCTTAGATGTCTCTATATTTATGTACTTGATGTACTTTCTCTTTCTATCTGGCTCTATACTTGTTCTCTTTTCTCTCTGTAACTTATCTCTTCTATCTACATCATGACTGCCTTTGCCTAACCTGTCTTTCTAAACCTCTTCTCATTTTCTTGTTTCTCTATCTCACCAATTATTCTACCTTGTATTTCACTCTAATCCTCTTACTAACTCACCTCTCTGTCTACCTCTACCTCTCTTTCTCTAAAATACCTGTCTTTCAATCTTAACTTTCACCACTTCACCCCTCGGTATACCCAACGCTTTCCTCTCTCTCTACTTTTCCTTCTGTCTATCTCTAGGTCTCTTCATCTCACTTCCAAATCTTACTTATCTCTCTACCTCTTTTTTCACTTACCTCTTTCTATCTCTCTCATTTTTAAGTCAAACCCACTAGACAACGCAAGTGGTCTGGTTGCACAAGACATAATTTGGGCCTTCCATGAACTTATAGAGTCATACAGCCAAGTTATTGCTGAACATTGGTTGGCTTTATTGTCACCTTCATTTGCTTCCTTATATTTTATGGATTTCCATGTCCCAGATTGTCAATCTTGTGTTAATCCCTCCCCTGGAGCAATGTCTCCATACCACTTCTCTGATTAGCTGCCTTTTATACTTCCACTGCTCACATTTAAGAAACTACAATTTTTTCTTTCTGCTTAAGCACTCTGGGGCATATGTACAAACCCCTATTGCCACCACAACATCACTTTATACGACGTGGTGGCAATAGGGCATTGCTCTAGTTACAAGGCAGCGTTAAGCCACTTAACGTGGCTTAACGCTGCCTTGTAAATAAGGCCCTCACGCTATGCTTAGTGTGAAAGGGGTGGGCAGTGGGTGTTGCGGTGGGCGTTCCACCGCAACACCCATTGATTTTGACGCTGCCCCCTATTTACAAGGGCAGCGTAAATAGGAGGCAGCGCCAAAATTAAGACCAGGGAAACCCTGGTCTTAACTTGGCGAAACGAGGAGAAATGCTTTATTTCTCCTAATTTTTGCTTTTTTCCATGTGTGCTACCTTGTGCAGCACACATGGAAAAAACAAAACACCTTGGATTGTTTAGGTTCAGGAAGGTGACCCTTCCTGCACATAAACAATCTTTAAAAAAATGCAATTTTGTGACTTCCATGTGTGCTGCATTAAGCAGCACACATAGAAGTGACAAAATGGCATTTAAAGATTGTTTATGTACAGGAAGGGGGACCTACCTGTGCATACACAATCTTTCCCCTGCACGCAGACACCCTTGCACTATGGTGCAAGGGTGCCTGCGTTTGCGTTACACTGCTAAGTGTAGCGCCATCGCAGGGGGAAACGCAAGGCTGCACCATATCGTTGTAAATATGGTACAGCCTTGCGTTTCTGAAGTGGCAGAGTGAGGCGTTAAGCCATGACGGCTAACGCCCCACTCCTCCACTTCCTTGAACATATGACCCTCTGAGTGAATGCATGTGCTTTCCAGCTTTCTCCCTCATGTGCTTCTCTGCCCCAATGCCTGCCACCACGCTCCATGTTGCTGTCTCCCTCATATTTCACGGTCCCTCACCTGTGGTTCTCCTTGCTTAACTCCCAACTTCTCCTATGCTTTGTGTTGCTTTCTCACTTGTGTGCTTCTCCCCCTTACACCTGTGTTGCTCTTCTTCATGTAGGCACTTTTCCCATCCCCTGACTGTAGGAGAGTAGGATCTGCTTCACATGGGTACCCCCACTTTTTGCTGATGCTTCACTGTTTTTCGACATTAGTCTGGCTGGGGCCCTGCTAATCAGAACCCCAGCCTAGCTGCTTCCTCTCTAAAAAGGTTTCCATGTGCCTTAGGCACATCACTGATTGGGATCTGGAGTGCCCTTATAAGTCCCTAGTATATGGTATACTATGTACCAAGGGCATAGGTACCTCAGAGGCCTGCCAGGGGCTGCAGCATGTATTATGCCACCCCTGGAAGGCCATCCAAACTGACACCACAGGTCTGCTACTGCAGCCTGGGTAAGGTGGTGCATGCACCCCTTACTGTGATATAGGTTACCTATATCACTAAATACATACAAACATATAAACCTATAAGTCACTCCTAAGGCAGGCCTTATCAATCCTAAAGGCAGAGTGCATGGTTCCTATGTGAGAGGGTGCCCCTGCATGAGCAGGGCCCCTCTGCCGCGTTCGGGAGGCCATCTCTGATGCTGTTTGTAGTGCAGCCTGACCATATACTCTTAAGCGCATTATAACCTCGCGGTAAAATGCTAACTTGGGAATGGCTGCACCTAAACATGTCGTGTTTGGTGTCAAACATCTTGGAATACTACCCCCCGCCAATTCTGGCGGCGGGGGTAGCATTCCACCCTTCTAGAGGGAAAGACATGTTAACTCTGACTAACCCGGTAACTTCTTTCCAAAGCCCTGGCATCACAAAATGGATGCTGCTGCCACAGACACGCAGTCTGGCCTCCTGCTGCTGGACGAAACTCCGGCAGGGAGGCCTGGACACTAGGTTTCCTGTCCCAGAGAGGTGTGACCACCTCCCCAGACAGGATAATGTGTATTGGGGCTGGGTGGGAGCACCATCTGTGTGCTTTGAAGTCCTGCACTGGGGGCACATTTGGTGTCCCTGTGCATACCCCAGTTCAAACCGGATCAGGGGCTTCCAGCCCCTGCTTTGGCGCGAACTGGACAAAGGAAAGGGGTGTAGCCACCCCTCTGCCCTGACCCACCCATAGGTGGGGCCACAGAGTAGTCCAACCCCTATCCTTAGTATAAGTATAGGAACCCAGTCCTTAGGACTTTAGATTATCCCTGGACGAAACTCTGAAACTGAATCCTGGACCTTCGACGCTCTACTCACGATTAGAGGACAGAAGAATCTCCCTTGGGGTCAAGGAGTGACTCCCCTGCTTGGCAGGCACCAAAGAAGCATCTGTCCGGTTCGCATTTCTGAAGCTCCCGTCGGACGCCGAAGTCATCGCATCACCAGAGGTGGATTCTCAGACTTCCCCGAGGCTACCCTGAGTCCCCAGCAAAGCTGAGGCCCGTGGCTATCGTGGGTGACTTGAGACCGTGACCCCTGGACACCGAGCACATTTGTAAGTGCATCCTCTTCTGGGTCTTCCAAGAAGTCGTACTTTGGGCTCCGAGTAGCCCTAGCCTCCAGCACCAACTGCATCGAAGATCACTGGCCCCCACTCCACGAGTGTCCTGTGAGCCAGATCCACGTGCGGCGTCACAAGGCTCTTTTGCGGTCGCTAGCCCGTTGGCTAGTAGCCCTTAACGAAGGCCAATCTTTTTCTAACTTGGCATCCTGGTTGCTCCAGACCTGCCCTCACTTACCCTTGCTGGGTGAGTTCCCCAGACCTTGCTGATCTGCACCATCGACGATCTTCATCTTCACCGAGACTTGCCGTTGCCAAGGCTTGTTGGGTCCAATCCGGTCGCCGACACATCAGCACTCGACAAACATTGTGTACCAGCCCGAATCCTGCTCCTGGTTGCCGACAACGCCTCCTGGACCTCGTGGCTGAAGAGTCAAGATGACTGTCAACGCACCTGAAGCACTCGACATCGGTGGGCATCTGTCCATCGCCTTCCTGGTCACTGGCTAATGACCCAGACTCTGTCCCCTCTGCTTTCAGGTTCTTCAGAACTCCGATCCACTCTTGGATCCACCCGGACACTTTTCTCTTGGTCGCCAGCAGCACTTTGCAGCAGATCGCCATTCAAATCGACGACGAAACCTGACCCCGAAAGGCACCTATGCACCCGGCTTCCTGGGTGAGGTAACACGAGTACTCCGGTGCTCCCGTGGGTAGAGACTCTTCAAAGTCCTAGATCTCAAAGGGTTTGGTCCAAGTCCTCTTTTAAGTGTCCCTTTTCTCTAATTTCCCGATCACGACTTTCTCCATAGAAGTCAACGGCGTATCGCGAGTTGTGTATTTACACTGAACGCGTCTCCCGTGGGTCCCCTGTGTCACTACCTTGGGTGGTTCCTTGTGGTCCAAGCACTTCTAGAGGCTCTAGGCCTAGTGTCTAGTTCAGTCGTGGTTCTTATACCACTTTATTGGTATATGGTTTGGTACGCCCCTAGGGCCCAAACGTGTATTTGTGCTATTACTGTGTTTAAATAACTTCTAACTTATGTACTTCGAACTCTAGCCTCATAAAGAGACTAGAGGGGTGTGTTTAGCAATAAATACATATATTTTGAATATATACCTGGTGTGGTTCTCTTTCATTTGATCACTCAAGAGATTATAGACTGGTAAAACAAGCTGCTTTACATTCCTTCAAGACTTAGCCTGAAGGCTGCTCTCCATAGCTACCACTAGGATAGCTTTCAATAAGGTTGTCTTTAACCTATCTCCAATAAGGGGTTGTTTGGACTGGTGCAAGGTGCCCACTATAATTAGTGGACAGCATATGCCAGGCCAACTTCTCACACTGACCACTACCCATTACTTCCCCCAACCTGTTCCTTCACAGCCCCATGTTCACTGTCTTTTTTTTAACATTTTTAAATTTTTGGGGATGGAGGACCAGGAAGCAAATTGCTAATGGCCCCTTCTCCTTAAAAAATCACTTTGGTGCTACTTCTTTAAAAAAAAAAAAATATTTACAGATCTTTCTTGGCTTAGTTAATAAAAACGTTGGGCCTGTGTTATTTTGTAGGCGTGCATGTGTAATGACAGGTGCGCATGCATACGTAATGATGTGGCTCGTCATAGTGCATTTTTTCTGGTTTTCACTTTTGATCATGCTGCACAACATATTGATGATGCTGTACAGCATCACATAAAAGACATTGGCAAAGCCAATAGGTCCCAAAGGCAAGACCCATTAGCTTTGCAAGTCCTTGATCTTTCCTGTATCCTCACAATTTTTTCTTCACCTTTTGTTTCTTCCTACCTCACCTATCCCTATAGCTCAGCCTTCCTTCACCATGTATTTCATCACTCTCACTATACTCTTCCCTTTAACTCTCTGTCTCCTATCTTATGCCTTTTGAATTTTCCTTACTCAGCATAGTTGGTCACTGTCTAGCCAGAGAAGTGTACACATAGAAAAAAAGACAGGCAAAACGAATTAAGGAGATATGTTAGACCTGACCCTTCTTACAGGTTTACCCCAAACTTTTTGCCTTTTGCCTCCTATTTTTCTGACCTTGTTTTTGTTGGCTTGGCTATAGGATTCTGGGCACTTTACCACTGCTGATCAGTGCTAAAGTGCATATCCTCTTTGTATAAATTGTGATATGATTGGTTATCCATGATTGGCATTTTTGATTTACTGGTAAGTCCCTTGTAAAGTGCACGGTGTGTGCCAGGGCCTATAACTCAAGTGCTACTAGTTGGCCTGCAGCATTAGTTGTGCCACCCACATGAGTAGCCCTGCAAAGGTAACTCAGACCAGTCACCGCAGTGTCAGGTCACGCAGTATTGTGACCTGCCATGTTTTCTTGGCAAGTGCACCCACTTGCCAGGCCCACCCCTTCCTATTCCTTACATGTAAGGCACCCCTAAGGTAGGCCCAAGGTACTCCCATCGGCAGGGTGCAGTATATGTAGAAGGGAGGACATGTACTGGTGTGTGTGTGACATGTCCTGATAGTGAAATACTGCGTAATTCATTTTTCACTATTGAAAGGCTGTCTGTCCCATTGGCTTATTATTGGGATTGCACTGTAAAAAGATTTGCATGTGTAACTTTCAATAGGGACAAGTTAGAAAAATGAAGTTTAGGCTCTCTGAACTCAGAATTTATCAACGCACCTTTTGGTAAAGGTGGTATTTGAATTCTGTGTTTGAAAATGCCACTTTTAGAAAGTGGGCATTTTCTTACTTTACCATTCTGTGTGCCTCTGGTTGTTTGTGTGTTCAGCGCCTGGTGTGTGAGTGACAGGAGCTGGGGATGTGCATTCACTCTAGACAGTCAATAGGGGGGTTGAGGTGTGCCCTGCCTTGCCTGGGTGACTTATCACTGGGCTGAATAGACCTGGTCTTCATTTAGGGTGGTGGGAGGAGTTTTGCTTGCACCTGAATAGACTGCGTCTCCTTTTTCACAATGCTGTCTATGCCCCCTGTCGTCATGCTGCACCAGGGAGGACAGGATTGGTTTGGACTGGGTTCAGAAACCCTAATGTCAAAGAGAACAATGACAAATTGGGGTATAAGTATTGCACCTAAAACCCCAGGACTTTAGATTACTTCAAGAAACAAGAGGACCCTCCCAAGAAGAAGAGCAGAAGGACTGTGTCAGCAGTGCTGCCTTTTCTGAGTAAGGGGTGGGTTGGCCAGCAGTTGCTCCTTCTGTCTGTGGTGGAGCAAAAGGACTGACTCTTTTTACCCTGCTGTGGTATCTGCTTGTGAAGGACTCTCCAAGGGCTTGTGTGTGCTGGCCTCCTGTTGGAAGTCTCAGGGATACAAAAGACTTCAAGGAAGATACTGGCTATAGTCAAAAAGAACATGCATGGAGCAGGAGAAAGGACTGGACAGTTCTTTTCCCAATTGGCCACACGGGGAGCACTGTGTTCTTCACGCTTTTTGTTTGGTTAAAAGGAAGAGCGTGATAAGCGCTTTCCTCCTGCTCGCTGTGCCTGCCTCATTTACCTGCTGGGGCAACCGGAGTTGGGGGCAGAAACGGCTGCAAAGAAGGGCACCGTGGTGCCAGAGGAAAGCCCTACTTCAAGGCTGCCAGGGAGCTTGATACCCTGCATCATTTGGAAGCTCGCTCCGCCTCCCTCTCCCTGCCAGCCGAGGCCGCGATCAGGATGGCGGGGCTAGCGAGGAGCTCCTTGGCCGGCCCCAATCAGGGAGAGCAGCATACCGATAGGAGTTCCTGGTAGCCCGCCAAACTGCTGCCACACCTCGAAGAAGAGTGGGGCTGGGATCCAGCTGCAGCAACAGGGGGGAGGAGAAATGGCCTTCCATGCAGAGCCGCCCAGTTCCAGCCCCGCCCATCGTGGATGGAGCCTCGCGGGTGATCTAACCATCCCAACAGGGACAGAGGAGAGACCGGGTGAGCGGTCTGTCACTACCTCGCTGGGCAGACGTGTGCCCTACCCTACTTCACGGTCAGTAAGCCGAGGGGGGAGTAATCCTCGACAGAGGTCCCGATCGGCCGCATTGTTTAGAAGTACAGCCGCATTTTGACGCCAGGCATGGGCTAGCGGCCAAAACATGCAAATCAGCGCCTGCACACCGGGATGGTGTGCCTAGGGCTAATTAGGACAGACGTACTAAATCCCGAGGTAGGGATTTGGGGAGTAGTATTGCAGTTTCTTTGTTGTGCCATACCGGGTGGAACCTCGATGGAGGCCCCGTGTACTGTTAGGGGAAAAGGGCGCCTGTAGGGACAGCTTCCCAGATTACCTTATTTCTGATAATAAGAGTACTGGGGCGTTGACACATGATTTTGCTGGGGTTGTGCCCTGTTGTTGGGGTACCAGTTGTTTTTCCCAGAGCTGGCATGGGAGGCCCAGCAGGGATGATTTATGTGTAACCTAACATGCAATGTTTCATGGGATTTATAATATTCTCCTACATATTCTACACAGTGATGGTGTAAGGTGTTATGTTTATAATGTTTTTATGCCATGTGCAATTTATAGGTAATTATCTTATTACACTGCATGTACAGTGATGACTATTGCCTAGTTGACAAGGTGGTTATTAATTTATGTGACTGTGGTCTAAATTGTTTGGTGTATAATACAAAGGATATTTTTATAGAACCTTGTGTGGAGTCTCTTTTGTGGTGTGCCTAGTGTATCACTAGTGTGTGTGTGTGTTGCGCAAACACTTTACACATTGCCTCTGGGATAATCCTGACTGCTCTGCCAAGCTACCAAAGGGGTGAGCAGGGGTTATCTTGGGTGTGCAACTCCCTTACCATGACTAGGGTGGTGGATTCTGCCTAGCTTAGGTGTATACCCTAGCCAACCAGAAACCCAATTTCTAACAAGAAGTAGGAGATGAAAATTCTCGAAGAAGTGCTTTTATTTTCACTATTGCTAAGGAAATGCCAGCTATGAATGGGATTTTTTTGTGATTAAGATTATCTGGCAATTGAAGATACAATTTCAAGTGGTATGTGCAGATATCTTATTTTAATGTTATACATTAGTCCATAGAACATCCACCAAGTTAGTCTTACTATTGTGTCCTACAGTGCAAGAAGCAGTATGGGTAGACACTGAGGGGCTTATTTACAAGCCCATTGAGCCGCTGGTGCGTCACTTTTTTCGACACACCAGCGGCGGAGTGTGCCGGCCCATATTTACAAGGACACGTAAAGCCACCCTGTGTGGCTTTTCACGACCTTGTAAATATCGCCCCCTTTCACACATTACTCTGCGTGAAAGGGGTGTTCCATGGGTGTTGCTATGGATGTTCCTTTATTTCTCCTTGTTTTTGATTTTTCTATGTGTGCTGCAGCACACATAGAAAGAGGAAACGCTCCTTGTGTTTGTTGTTGTGCAGTTGGGTGTCCTTTCCTGCATAAAAACTATCACCCCTGCAACGCAGACACCCTTGCACCATGGTGCAAGGGTGTCTACAATGGTTCATGGCAGCCCATTGTGCACCAGCGCAGGCAAAAAGGACAGGAATGCGTAATATCTTGTACATACGCCTCATTCCTGCCCTTTTCTACTGACTAACAGCAGCGCAGCAGGAAGGCTTGCTGCGCTGTCGTGTGTCAAAATATTGTAAATGAGGCCCTGAATTTCACCTAACATTCTATCGTAAGACATGAAAATCAAAGTGCAAAAACAATTGACTTCAGTAATACTTGTTACGTTTTTTTTTTATATATACTTTTTAAGTGGCAGGCGCTGGACAGCTGGAGCTTTATTTTTTACATGTTTGGCATCACCAGGACTTGAATCAGATGAAAATAGGTAAAACGTTCAACGTTATTGTTAACAGGGGCCCCCAAAATATTTGTTGCCCAAAGCCCCAAAAACTCTTAGCATGGCAGTGCCTATAAAGTGGGCAGCAAAATGTCACTTTGCCTAGTAAAGCAGTTGTTTTTCCATTGCCCATCTTTTTGACAAAAATGATGATCTGTCTGACTGGAGTTGGGGCCGAGGGGGCACTTACCACTTGGGGTGTCTCCTTTCAGTTCACACTTTCTACTGTGAGTCCGAAAGCGGTCATAATGGCTTTCACAACCAACAAAACTTCTTCATGCCGCTGACTGAATCAGAACTTGAAAAGACTTTGCTAAGGCGGAAATGCCTTTCCAAGCCTTTGTCATCCATCCTTGTCTCCTGTCCTTTAATTTCAACACCGCACCCCCTGCGCCGCTAAACATCGCGCGCGTGGCACGACGCTGACTCAGACACCCATCCGATGCAATCGGAGCACTAAAGGGTTGGCACGCGCCGCAGTCGAGGGAGGAATACGCTGAGAAAGAACGATTTCACTGGCCGTATTAAAAAATGGCATTATCAACCGGACCAGACAAGACTTGTATATAATGCATAAGCAGTGTTTGCTTGCGCTGCGCACACCTCATACATCACCGGGACAGAGGCACTGCGGATGAGGAGCCGAGAGAAAAATATGAGATAGCATCGGGAGAGACGCGGCCGGCGGCTGGAAAATAGGGCGACTTAATCACGAGACGGAATGGAGACGCTGTTTGGGCCTGCCAGCTGCGCGCCACTCCTCGCGTCCACTGCATCTGGGTGTCCCATGGCCCACTGCGTCACGTAGACATCAGCTGACTGGCTCTGAGGGAGGCAATGATTACTAGCTGTTTTATTAATTGATGAGAGAAATGACTCGTGAGGTTTGAAGGTCGGCAGCCTACTGCGTTGTATGTTATGCAATGATGGATACCTCAACAAAGCTAATTTCATAAACGACTCCAATTAGCAGCTGCAGCATGGGGCAGCAGGAGTGCAACCTTCCCTCACACAGCACACCAAGGTGCAAGCTTTCCTCACAAAAACAGGTACGGAACACGGACAACAACAGTTCACGATTCCTACAGAACAAATACAACACGTGCAGAAACGGCAAAAGCTTCATTCACGCAGTGCAAGTTCAGCACGTGCAGCAAAGGTAAGGCTTCCATCACGCAGTACAAGTATGGCATATGCAGCAACAGTTCAAGCATCCCTTACTTAGAACGGGTACAGCAAGTACAACATCAGTGCAAGCTTCACTTATACTGCTGGGAAAGCAGCGGTTCAATATGTTACACCCAAACAAACTGACAGCAGCATTATGAGCTAACCACACACACACAACCACTGTACAGGCTGCTGAAATGCAAATTCCCTCACACATATTAGATTCCAATGGCCTGATTACGAGTTGCACAGTATTGGCAGCGTGCAAACACTGTATGTGGAATTCATGTTATCATGCAGTAACACTGTGTCAATACCATGCAAATTCGAGGCAAACCTCCATGATATGGGGAATAACTGTGTGGGACTGGAATTATTGTTCATTAAACCACAATAAATTTCGAATTCTGAGGGGTTTAACACACACATTTACAACCTGTTCTGCGAATTGTATGCTCCCTGTGGCCAGAAGAAAAATAAGAAAAGAGGCTTGGTTGCTGCTGGAGGCAAAGCCTGATGCAATTTTTCGGGACAAAATTTCTGCATGGTAAAATTGGGTCTGAAAACTTGGTGCGGTTTCACCGACCCAATCAGGATCAAGCGGAGTGGAATTCCATGTGGTAACTCTGCTATTACTGATTCACAATCAGGGCCCATGATTACAAGTAGCATAAGAACTTGTGTTCAGTTACCAGAATTTCACTGTTGTTATTTCTTTCCACGTCTTAGCAATGCTTTCTACCTTGAGAAGAACAAGAAATGATTGACAGAATGCTTGAATGAATCTCAGCTGCTATTAATTCTGGGCCTCATTTCAGTCGATATTACTTTGCTTATTGTGCCACTATAGACAGGGGCAACTATATGCAAATCAGCTTGTACCCCACCCCAAGAGGAACAGTCCAACCTAAACTACTAAACTTGCATTTCCTCTGCCAGGTAACACAGCAGTCCCAGAAAGCTTACTGTCAGCCTTGTTAGATTTCACCAGTGAAGTACAGTGTGTGTCCCATGTCCCATGGCATAGTGAGCTATTTGACCCCACGTCTGGAAAAGAAACACATCTAAACCTGGGAAAGAAAACACATCCATGCATTCAAACACACATAAAGAAGACAAAACATAAATATGCAACACAATCTCTGAGTCTCAAACTCACACCATTATAAACAGTGATCAAGAAAAAAAAACGAAACTTGTTAGTACTCAACAACAAACACAAAGGGGTCCAATAATGCATCCTCTGTTTTTTGTAGTGACACTTGGTTTTGGTGCATGGAGTTTGTTGCAGACATTTTGAGGACAAGACCCATATTTCCCTTCCTTTGAGCCTTATATATCAGCAACCTCCACTCCCAAGAGCACCAGTATGCAGGTGTAGCTGACCTGACCCACATGCTACAAGGACGTCTTAGGTGTACAGTGCATAAGAAACGAGCATTTGCTCTGGCTACCTGTGGGTTTGTGAGACAGAAGCTGCTTCTCCGGCAGGTTTCATCTTCAACAAAAAATGAATCCATACTAAATGGCCACCAAAGGGACTCAGGAGGAGCCATGCTACTATGAAGAAAGGTATGCAACGCTTGTTGAGGTGCCCAACAGCCATTCCATGATTTTGAAGTGTGGAAAGCGACAGGCTGGAAAGGAAAGCTGATGCTTGCTACTGCAGTCTATTTTAGTGACTCATAGAACTATGAGTCAGTCTATTTTAGTGACTCATAGAACTATGTTCCTCATCAACTTTATGGAACAAAGGAAGAGTTCATTTCAGTGACGGATGGTAATTAGAGTGGGGGCAGGGCGAGCTACACATGCACACTCGCTCCCATGCATTCACATGCACACACAAAACACCCATTCACAGCACATTCACAAATATACTACATTCATGCATACACACACAATGCATGCAACAACCATTGAAAAAGAAAACGTACCTGCTGCAGCGTCTTGGGGAGGGAAGCCTGGGTAGTTACAGAAGGGTAGGGAGTGCCATCTGCTCGCATTGGTTGACCATAGGTCAGCCAATGAGAGGAGTTAGCAGTCCCTCACTCGTCATAGAGTGAGATGGGGTCAGAGAGACTGCTGACACCACCACACTCTGTGACAAGGTGTTACTGATGGACACTCGACCCTGGGCACACCAGGGCTTAAAACAGGGGTGCCCAGGTCTGAGGCTATCAGTGACACTCCCCTTCTTCATGAAAGGGAGGTCCTTAAGGTGCTTTGCCAGACTGAGTAGGTCACACTCTCCAGGCTGTAACATCCTCAGTCCGGCAAAGTTCAGCTCAGGCAGCTAAGCTCCTGCGGTTAGAGAATGCTGGCATTTTAATAAAAGGGCATGTTATAGATTATCATGCACGTTAAGGCACGATTGCTTGAAATGCAATAGGAAACACCCATTAGTTTAATGTTACAATGGTTAGCAAAGTGAAGTTGGTTTCCGTAATAGAAGAACTAGATGAAGGGCTTTTGGCAAGGGCCAGTTTTCCAGTTAAACGAAGGCAATTCATCCATGTTTGAAGAGATACTTGGACAGCAAGGCAGTAGAGAGGTTGAGAGAAGCGTTTATAGCAGGCACTGGGATACCATATGCTCATCTGCAGTGGAGTCAGTGGGCAGACACATTGAAATTTGTGAAAGGAATGTCAGCTACTGTTCAAAGCAAATTGATGAAATAAGTCAAGGCTTGGAGGGTCGAGAGTCCCTTTAAGGGCATCCTGCTTCCAGATCTGATCATTTCACATCTTGGTGTTATCCCAGAAAAGATGAACTATCAGTTTAGGCTGTTCTACCATCAGTCATGGGCAGAAGCAGGAGTGAATGACTAGATTGTGTATTGCAAGTGTTCGGTGCTGATGAGGCTATTGCAATAACTCTGAAAGGCGGGGATGGTAAAAGCAGACATAAAATCAGCATTCATATTGGTGCTGGTAGATCCAAATGAGTTCTTTCTTTCAGAGATTCAGTTTGAAAGAAAGCTACTTTATGGACAATGCAATGTTGAAGGGCTGCTCTCTGGCTTATGCTATTTTGAGACGTTCAGTTCTTTCCTTGAGAGGGTGATAAAGAAAGTAGGAGGGCCTGAGCAAGTGCTGGACTACCTCAATTAATTCTTGTTCGTAGATAAAAAAGGGTGGTCATAGCAAATGCGAACAATTTATGAAGGGTCTGGAACAGGTGTCAATGAACTTTGGAGTGTCTTTATCGCCAGAGAAAATGGAGGGTCCAGCAATGATCGTTACGTTTCTGGGAACTGGCCATAGTAACGATTACTGGCAGAGAAGGTAAAGGAAGTGACAGCACTGTTCCATGAGGTAGCGATCATGAAAAAGTGTGACCTGAGGAAGGGGCAATGGGTTCTAGGCCATTTGAATGAAAGGTGGTTGCTCCGGACAGAACTTTCTGCAGGCATTGACTAGACTCCTAGAGAACTGCAACAGATTGCAAACATTGCTTCAAACAGATCCTGTCATTTGGAGGTGTAGTGTAATTTCCACCTCACGGTAGGAACTGCGCGTTTGTGCACAGCATAAACGTTGGGATGGTGCCAGACTGATTCTATGCAACCCCCCAGGATATGTCATCCTATAGGCCAACTAGCTCAGAATGCCACCATAAGCCCCCTAAACCTGGTCAGGCAGCAAATGGTTCTGGCAACCACTGAACATGACAACCCTAGTGCCTCGAAAACGTGGTAAGAGTTCTAGAACCTTTTTGCTTAGTCACTCTCAGAGAAATATACAAGGAATGCACAAAGGGATGCTTTTAATATTTATTGAATCAACGTGATTCTTGTATAAAATATATGTGCTACAATAATCAGTAGACAAAAGCAAATGAAAGTTATAAAAAGCTCCAGAATGGTGAACAGAATAAAATGCTCCACCATGGTGGTAAAACAATGTACATATGCAGGCATAACATACAGTATAGAGAATTGGTCGTACTCCTACTATGCAGTCCCTAACCTGAGTGTCTAGGGTGTGTGTTTGTGTGTGTATGTACAGCCAAGAATCCCCATACTGGATGATCCAACCCCGGTTACTTGATGGGAAAATAATATAAGTCCCGGTCGTGGTCACAAGCTGGACACCCTTGCAAGAAGAAATCAGCAAGTTGCTGGGCTGAAGCATCAGCATTTAGAGACCTCATCAATATCAGCAAAGCGCTTCTCTGTCTAATCCTAGAAATGCTTGTTTATTGAAAATGAAAAGCATCCTTGCAAGTTCTGTGCAAGCCAGCATTATTTTGGTCTATAGCTAGCCATGTCACCCTGTGGCTGAACAATAGAATGATATTTACACAATGTGTGTTGAGGCTTTGTACGTGGTGTTCAAGGATTCGTGATAATGTTAGGCGAAGCAGAATCTGTAAGCAAAGCAGTTTCAGAGAAACTAATCCAACATGGTCAGGCACGTAAATGTGTGTAAAAGGTTATTGTGTGAAAGGGAAGGAAACTTAAGAAAACTTGTCCATGATAAACAATGGCATTGGTTTATTGTGGGCCTACTTCAGACGCATAACAGAGAGTAGAAATTATTTCTGATGCTCAGGTTATGTACGGCCCAGGGCACCAACAGCAGCTAGTGAGCAGTAATCGGTCATTGTTTTCATCTGAGGAGGGCCAAGGGGGCACAGAGGTAATAAATATGGATATTGGAGGACTCCACTTTAAAGCAGGCCAGTGAAAACACAAAGAGATAATGTATAGTCTGGAGTTGGGCCTCAACGAGATGTGGGTTAGGGTGGTATGGCACAGTTCAGACAGCATGCATTGGGGTCAATTGCTTACCCAGCCACGGCCCATGCAGGTAAGAGCAGTGGGTTGGTGGGTTCGGGTGTGGTGAATTTCGACGGATGATGATGAGGGAAAATTAATTATTTATTTAATTTTCCCTCGTCATCGTCCGTCGAAATGCCCCGGCCCCACCGTTTTTACCTGCACAGGCCGTGGCTGTGCTTACCACTGGGAGCTGAGTGTGAGTAAGCCAAGCCAGACATGATTTTTATAGACATGTGGGAGAGTAACAGTATACAGTTGAAAGGACTAGAAAGGGATTTGAAAATGATTGAGGGAAAAGGGGAAGCCACAGACATTTTTTGGACTCGCCTGTTACATCGGAGGGCAGGGTGGTGCATAAGGAAGCTGGCAGGCATCAACAGGGCATGTAACATGAACATAGAGGTGTCCGCTTTTTTCCTAAAGTTCACAACAGTGTGCGGTTAAGCCCCATTGACATAGGTCACAACTGGTCCATGTTATGCAGGCAAGATGGAGTACAGTTATCCTTGCTGGATTGCAGGATATATATGGTGAAAGTAATGGAAGTGTTTAAAAATTGTTGTGTAAACAGAGAAAGAGTGGTTGGACAGAATGAACACCTCTGGGGAGGGTTTTGTGGTGGTGGAATGGTATAGCTCAAGGTAAAATGTGGCAGAAGTAGGAAGTTCAGAAAGGAGAAGCGTTGAGACAAAACAGATCAAGAATGGAATAGGAGGCTGCCTGGGCGTAGAGCAGAGAGGGCACACTGGAAAGGAAGTTGGTGAAAATTAAAGAGTAGGAAATAAGAAATAGGAAGATAGCATTTAAACTTGTCAGAAGTGTCAGACTTTAAAGGAGAGAAAATAACCTTTGATGCATTGATGTTTAGTGCTAAAACAATGATAATGGTCATGTGGTGTATCAGATAATGTGAACTCTGCTTTCTTCCAAAAAAGTGGCCTTTCCCACAAATCAAAAGGATCACGAATTGTTGTTCCCCAAGGATCCATAATGTTTGTTCCTATGATAGACAGAAACAAGCATTTGCAATGCAATAGGTCTCGCATTTGCGAGGGTTTGAGCTATTGGCATTGTAAATGACAATGCCTTTTATGTGTTTTGAAAACCTGCAAAAGGTGCATCAGCCCACAACTTGTACTTATAGGGGCTTATTTACAAGCCTCTTGCACCGCCGGCGCGTCACTTTTAAAATGGGAAAAAGTGACGTATCGGCGGAGCAAGGGGCTTGTAAATAAGCCCCATAGTCCTTGCTTACGATAAGCAAGTCTGGCAGTAAAAGAGGAGCAGTTACTGCCAGCCTTGCTTCTCGTAAGCAAGTTCTATAAGTACAAAGTGCACGTTTACGCACCGCTTGCAAGTTTTCAAAACACATAAATAAAAGGCATTGTCATTTACAATGCCAATAGCTCAAACTCTCGCAAATGCGAGACCTACTGCTTTGCAAATGCTTGTTTTATAAGCGACCCTCACTTGTTCGGACGCCTCAACAAAACACGTGAGATGCATTGGACGCAGTACGTTTTAAAATGGTCTCAAGGAAGAGAACTACACTACAGTTAGAGAAAATGTGAAGTGATCGATATATGAAAATTTCTAAATGCCTAAAAAATTCCAACTCAAACGTAGCTCACAAATGCATTGAACTAAAACTGCCCACTATCGCCAGTACTTAAATCTAGCGCTTACAATTAAAATTCAAGACATTTCAACAGGTTTTTAAAGCGCACGCAAAGTGTTCATCTTTTTGGGCCATCTTAGATATCCTCAAATACAATAGTTTCCGCACAGCCTCGTCGCCATTCAACAAATCACAATAACAGAAAAAGTTTTAATCTTTAAAGAGGTGTAGAGACTAAGGGGCCAATTCCGATCTCGGCTGGTAGGGCACCGAATCGGATTCGGCTTAACCGGATCCGATTCGGATCCCTCTTTCCCGACCGATTCGAACGTGCGTCCGGGCGAGTGAGTACGATGCGAGCGCACACGAAATCGCCGACCGACTCGTTCACGGGTCCAAACCGCTCCGACCGACTCGCATGGACACGACTCGCACCGCGCAATGGAGACGTTCCCCGGCCGGGCAAGTACGATGCGCGCCTCGAGCAGTCCGACCGACTCGCGCCGTCCGGCTCCAAAGGGCAGTCGGAGCCGGACTTTGGGGGTCCGTGTCGGACCCCCTGTACGCGTAGCCGCGCGAGTCGCACACAACGGGGACCCATGGTTCCCCCCTACCTGTGCATGTATGGCGCGATTCGCATCGACGCGTACCCGCTGTAGGGGGCGCCCTTGTTCGCCTCGCACCCATTGAGTCAATGGGAGCCCGCGTACGCGTTGTACGACCGGCTCCCATTGACTTCAATGGGAGTCCGACCGAATCGAGTCCGATTGCATGCGTACGCATCGTACTCGTTCGGTCGGGCTGCTAGAGTCCGATTCGGTCAGAAATCTCTCCGGGTCCGGCTTGGTCGGAGTGATTTCCTACATGAATCGGCCCCAATATATCGAATTTTTTATATCGAAAGGACAAAATATTGAGTCCAAAATATCGAGAGGACAGAATATAGAAAAGACATAATATAGTTGGAAAAAATATCGACATATAGGTAATATCGAATGTCATTATATTGAATTTTATAATATCGATTTTTTTTAATTATTTTATATGTTACTATATGTGTTAAAAATATATAATATTTTTTTAATGTATGTTACAATTTTTTTAAGGTAATGGATTTTATGTGAATTAATTTTTGTGTATATTAGTTCCGTAGCGGGTTGTGGGTTTATAGGGAATAGGGTGGGAAGTAATTTAATTTACATTATAAAAATTAATAATTTATTAATTAATAATTTAGTGTTTAATAATTACTATTGTTTAATAATTTTTGCGTATATTAGTTCGGTAGCGGGTTGTGGGTTTATAGGGGAATAGGGTGGGAAGTAATTTTATTTACATTATAAAAATTAATAATTTATTAATTAATAATTTAGTGTTTAATAATTACTATTGTTTAATAATTTTTGCGCAGATTAGTTCCGTAGCGGGTTGTGGGTTTATAGGGTCATAGGGTGGGAAGTCATTTAATTTAAATTAAAAAAATTAATAATTTATTAATTAATAATTTATGGTTTAATAATTACTATTGTTAATTAAGTTAATTAATTTATTATTAAATATATAAAAAGTGAATAATAATCTTTTAATTAATTGATAATTATGTAAATTGTTTAATTTTTTTATTAATTCGTAATTAATTACATATTAATTATTAAAAAATAATTTACTAATATGTTAATTATGTACTTTTTTAGTAGTGTGTTCAGTGTTGATAGGGGAGTAGGGTGGGAATTAAGTTACATTTAATTCCAATTTTAATAATTTTTAAATATTATTTATTCAAAGTTATTTTATAGTGTTAATTGTGTTAATTAATTTAGATATGATGGTTATTAATTTCATTGTTAATTGTAATTAGCTAATTAATTAAATGTTAATTAATTATGTTGATTCATTAATATTTTACACTATTGGAGGTGACATTTATAGGGGAAAATGTTGGAAGGTAAATATATTTTTATTAATTAATTATTTGTTAATTATTTTTAATTATATTGTAGGAGTGGGTCTACTCAATTATTCCCCTACGCTACCCAACACTTTCCCTACTGTTGCACTCACTGGAGTGGGAATAGTTATTTTTACACTCCCGCTATCCAACACTTTCCCTACAGTTCCACTCACTGGAGTGGGAATAGTAATTTTTACCCTCCCGCTATCCAACACTTTTCCTACTGTTCCACTCACTGGAGTGGGAATAGTAATTTTTACCCTCCCGCTATCCAACACTTTTCCTACTGTTCCACTCACTGGAGTGGGAATAGTAATTTGTACCCTCTCGCTATCCAACACTTTCCCTACTGTTCGACTCGCTGGAGTAGGAATAGTAATTTTTACCCACCCGCTATCCAACACTTTGCCAACTGTTCCACTCGCTGGAGTCGGAATAGTAATTTGTACTCACCCGCTATCCAACACTTTCCCTACTGTTCCACTCGCTGGAGTAGGAATAGTAATTTTTACCCACCCGCTATCCAACACTTTCCCTACTGTTCCACTCACTTGAGTGGGAATAGTCATTTCTACCCACCCGGTATCCAACAAATTCCCTACTTTTGCAGTTGTTGGAGTGTGAATACTAATTTTATTCCCTTAGCTATGCAACGTTTTTAATTTTGTTATATTTAATGTAGTGTAAATTATTAATTAACATAACAAAATTACATTAATTATTTAAATTATTATATATTATTTATTTTTATATTTATATAATATGTTTATTTATATATATATGTAAATATATTTTTAATAAAGTTTTAAATATTTTATAATTAAACATGAATAATTATTTTATAATATTATTAAGTAAATATATACATGTTAAAAAATAATTAATATGTTTTTTTTTACATTACATTTATTATTTTTACATTTTAAGCTTTTTTACATTATTTTAACTATGTTTTATTTAATTGTGTTTATTATTTAATTACTTTTATATTATTTTTAATACATTTAAAAAATTCAATATTTTAGTTAACTATATTTTAAACATCGATATTTTGTACTCGATATTTTAGTACTTACCTGTTTGTAGATAGGGACTCGATATTCTGTCCCTCGATATTTTGGCATCGATATTCTGGACAGTCGATATTCTGTCCCTCGATATTCAGTCACTGAACCCTTTAAAGACTCACCGGCTTAGGCAAAGGGGACTCATTCAGAACACCAACCTAGCCAGGAAGTAACCAGCTTCCTGGTTACTCAGGAGTAACAAGACTACTTGTCACGACCGTGATGTGATGACACAGGAACGATTAAAAAAAAAAAAACACAGCACAGGGACAGCGACGGCAGTGGACAACATGCGCAACATTTAGGAAGGCTACGATCATACAGAGAATCGCGCCCCTTTTTGCATACAAGAGAATAAAATCACGCATACATATGTGCAATCAGAGGACAACAAGACACACACCATAACAAGAGAAAGCAGCAACGAAAGTGACAAGCCTTTCAGTTGCAGGACCCAAGCCATGCAACTCGGTATCACTAACTTCGGAAGCAGACTAAGGGGCCGATTCCGATTCGGGCCGGAAATCTCTCTGACCGAGCCGGACCCGGAGAGATTTCCGACCGAATCGGACCCTGGCAGTCCGACCGAACGAGTACGATGCGCACGCATGCAATCGGACTCGAGTCGGTCGGACTCCCATTGAAGTCAATGGGAGCCGGACGTACAAGGCGTACGCGGGCTCCCATCGACTCAATGGGTGCGAGGCGAAAAAGGGTGCCCCCTACAGCGGGTACGCCTCGAAGCAACTCGCGGCGTACATGCACAGGTAGGGGGGACCCATGGGTCCCCCCTGTGTGCGACTCGCGCGGCTAGGCATACCCCCAAAGTCCGGCTCCGACTCCTCTTTCGAGCCGGACGGCGCGAGTCGGTCGGACTGCTCGAGGCACGCATCGTACTTACCCGGCCGGGGAACGTCTCCATTGCGCGGTGCGAGTCGTGTCCGTGCGAGTCGGTCGGAGCGCGTCGGACCCGCGATCGAGTCGGTCGGCGATTTCGCGTGCGCTCGCATCGTACTCGCTCGGCCGGATGCACGTACGAATCAGTCGGGAAAGAGGGCTCCGAATCGGATCCGGTTAAGCCGAATCCGATTCGGTGCCCTACCGGCCGAGATCGGAATCGGCCCCCTATTTGGGAGTTAAAAAAAAAAGTAAGTAGTATTACCCATTCACACAACCAGTCAAACCAAAATACCTTAAAAAAATGCTACCTTTGCGTTAAAAGTATGATCAATGGATGCTTTGCCCTCTAACCAGACCAGGCAAATGTTATCTTCGCATTACAGATTACATTTTCACCCACCTGGAATGTATTTTTATTTCAGCTGACAGGAGCTTTTTCCAGTCCATTAACACTTTCTTCTACCTCCCAGGGCGTTGATGCTCGTTATGGCCCAGTCTGTCCCCTTCTTGTGTCACTAAACCCCCATCTGTTCCTCTTAACGTGCTGCCGCAGATATGCCTGTCTCTTTCTGAGCTACTGAAACGGTTTACAATCATCCCTGCTCGTGACTCATGCTATTACAACGAGTTACAGTCTTGCATGCCCCTTTCTTGGGATATTACGGTTCCCTCCAACCCAAGAACTGTCCACTACATTCTCGTGCACATAGTGCTGCTGGAGCAATGTAAGCCTCTTCCCTGGACAACCAATGAAGATCTGGACTGTCTGTCCAAATGGCATGCAATGAACTGAGGTTAAAGCTCGCACTGTCCCATCTCACCCATGCCCCAAAATACCTCAGGCGCCTCGGCCGGCATGTGCCCCTGTCAGGGTCCGGGGCAGCTGGACTCCTAGCAGTGGGACAGGAATCCCCACACACCGGCCATCTTGAACATCCGGCTCGACGACGTGTACATTCATACGTCACTCACCCGGCTTTATTGCGTCACATGAAGCTCCCCGGTCCTGAAAGGGTGCTTCTGCCCTTCTATTGGGATCGCATCTATTTAGCGCCAGTTTTAAGTACTCCTCAGCACTGCCCCTAAGTGCATGAAGGAAATTAAACGGTGAACTGTCCGGGTCTCTATGTCTGTAGACATAAAGGAAGGGCTACGGTGTACAGGTTCTTGCAGAGGAACTGGATGGCTTATTGGGAATGAAGTCATTAGATTGTGTTCATTTCTTTTAATGATTTTAAAAATTTCTAAATTGTGTCACGTATAAGTCGGTTCCAAACATTTTATTATATTTTTCAAATCCAGTATGACACAGGAAGTTATGTAATTATTATATGTTATTTACAATAGTAACATATTATACAAGCTCTCGCCATTGCACAAAGGCAGCCGCTTGTTTATATTTGCATCGCGCTTTCACTTTAAGTGAAAGCGCGATGCAAAAATAAACACGCGGCCGCCCTTGCCAAAGGCGACTGAACAAGCTGTCGCCATTATGCAAATAATAAAAAAAGTGCTTACCCAGTAATTAAAGAGACTGTGCCAGGCCGCAAGTAAACGATCCAGTCCGTATGGGCCGTCCAAAAAGGAGACAGGGCGGTAACAAAGAAGAGTCGTTTTGAATCGGAAGCCAGCGTTTAGCATAAACGATGACGCCAGCCAATAGGAATGATGGGCGGGGCTTCAAGTCCCCTTCTGAAATCTACTCGATTACAAAAAGCCTCGCAGAGCGAGCAGCGCTCGGGCGCTGCAACGCAGGTCTGCGAGACCTAAAAAGCAGAAACTGTTAAAGCGAGTCACAGATCCCATGGCTGGGCAGGTGGTTTCTACAGCAAGCCTCTGATGAGTACAAGTATCTCAGGAAGCAATATAATAAAGTATTACACGATAAGTTAAAAATGTATCTTTTTACCTCATTAGTTTTTCTACAAGGCTAGTCAAGATTGTTGAAATACATTGGGAATAACAAATATCCAACAAGTTAATGTGACACAAAATGAATTCTATAGATGTATTTCCTTACAAAAGGGTAATCTGGCTGGGAAATTACTCTGTTGAAGGTGAACTTTTTTCCTGCAAATACTTTTCAGTGGGTACATATTCCATGGAAAAAGTAGACAGTGTAGGAATATATTCCTGTTCCAGTAGTCTTCGTCTACATTTTTTGACAAGTAGTAGAATCCCCTGTTGCCTGATTTGTACCAGAGTGTTTCCTTAAAAATGGGCTCTGCATGAATTTTTGACTGAAATATCAGTAAGGGCTGCATGCTCTGCCTCGCTTTGCACGTTTTGTCCAGGAGTCAAAATGGCTAAATATTTAATCTAACGCTGCAGAGGATTGAAATCCTGCCTTGCATCTAGTCTTTGAGACCCAGGTGGTGGACTTCGAGCATTCTTGGCAGAGGTTATTGGTATTATGGTTATATCATTTTCGAATTTTGGAAATGGTTTACAGAACCTTTACACACTTTATAAAAACCCTTATACATCTTTAACCAGAGTAAAGGGTGTAAGCGGTGATAGGGTCCACAATCAAAGATTTCCCTAATGTATTGAATGTGAACTCATTTGAGCAGTGACTCATCACTGAAAAACATGTCTGATCATGAGGTAGTCTCTTTGGCAGAGACTACCTCTCACACCTTTGACTGATATATCTTCAGTTTCTTAACATTTCTGGATATTGGGTAGAAACCGATATCAGTGTGCCAGGATTCTCATAGACAAGTGGGTTGTTTGTGAATTATATGAGGGCCCGAGCCAGGATCTCTGATTGCTGGTTTCCTTCCAGGTGCGGACAAACTGCAAGACCAATGCTAGAAATGCTGCAGACCGCATGAAGAAAAGGAGGAACTGTTTGGAGGTGAAACTGGGTGACTGGGCTGCATTCCCCAACAGAGAAGCCTGCCTTGTGGAGTCATCTGCCCAACTTCCTATTACCTAAAGAGCTTGCAATCTACTTGGGTCCTAGATCTGCTTAAGAAGCTGAATCTGCTTTGAAGCAAGAGGACCACTCTCTGTGGGAAGGTGGTGCTATGGGAGTGCCTTGCAAGAATACGCCGTCTAAAAAGGCGAGTTTAGCTGATATGGAGGCACGAAGAAGGAGCCACTAAAGTCGTAGAGTCAGGATGACACTGAAAGGCGGTCCTGGTAGTTCGAGCTTACCACCAGGAGAAAAGGCTGAAAACCCCATGCAAATTGTGCACCAGGGCTTGAGAAAACCTCTAAAACATTGAGCTGCTTTTGAGCAGCATATTAGAAAGCCACTATGGGTGTCCTGTGACATGTGGCACCTGCAGCTGTAAGGAAATCCAAAGCAGAATTTATTGTAAGCCCTCGGGAAATCCATAAGGCTGTGGGTCCCCTGGTGATCCAGCAGACCATAGCATCATTGTGCTGCTTAATAATTAAATTCCCCCAGTGAGAGCTTGGGGAAATCGCTAACATTTCCGCTTTTTCCCAGAAAGCCCCCATGCCTCGATAGTCTTGGCCCTTGAGGAGGTGGCACCTAAGTCTGAGGTACGCTGCCACGTGCACCCCTGCTTCCTGTGCCTGCTTTACACATGGAGAGGCAGATAAGGGCAGCCATAAAAGCAGTTTCTTCTGTATGGCACAAAGGAGTGTTAAGGAGGGCAGGGAGCCATCTTAGACCAGAGGGAGCAGGAGCAGACACACATTGTTTGTATTACCTGTGAGTTGGAGCCTCAGAAAGGGGCAGGGGCACCAAAGGTCCTGTTATACATCCAGTGCCACATCAAAATGTAAAGCAAAAAGAAGAGCCCGACAGCTGTATCAAAGAAAACAACTTCAGAGTGAAGGAGAACCCATTTAGGCATTGAGTATGATCTTTAATTTGCTTATACTTTGCTGTTCTGCCCCATAACGGCAGGTACACCCCAAAGAGTCTCTGATGTTCGTGGGGGAGAGGACTGATGAGAGCAGGAAGGAATTGAACCCCAAGTTTCCATGGTCAAGCATGCCATGACCACAGGAAAAGATAGTGCCTGGAGCCTTGGTTGTGTGAAGGTCTAGGATTGTTGGATCCCTTTAATTTTTGGGGTCCTCTGAGGCTACATAGCAACACAGTGTATGTTCTGATGTGGAGTATCTATTTAGGATGAAATGTTTATTTTTAATTAAATGCATATATCTGGTGTAAGAAATTTAGTGATTAGTACGGGGCGGAGGGCGTAAGTACCCACCCCCAGTATTACAGGGTAGACAGGCTTAACTTAGAGGGAATGTGTAAGGTATTTATGCAGTTCTAAAACAGTAATAAAGTTGAAATGCCAAGGAATACAAATACGACTGATAAAAATGTAGCAGAATTTAATAAACAAAATGACACAACAATTATAAAAATCCAACGAGGGGAACCAGAGATGTGATTTTCTAAATTTTAAGTAGAAATAGTGCCAAGAAGCCCAAAGTGACAATGATAGTCAATGGTAGCAGTAGAACAGGACCTAGGCACAATGTAACGCTGACCGCGTAGGAGCGTGGGTCAGATACAGTAACCAGGTTCACCCTGGTCAAAAATGTTACTTTGTGACTAATAGGCGAGTTAAATATTCCAATCAGGTGTAGTATATACATTTGACCATATTGATATGAGGAGCACCTGTACTTTACCACTGGTTAGCAGGGGTAAAGAGCATGGAGTTCTATAGCCAGCAAAATTAGGGTTCAACAAAAAGGCAAACAAATTGGGGTGACCCTGCATAAAGGCCACAATTCCAACACCTTGTTATATGTTCACGCTTTGTAAAATGGTAATTGTTGCTGACATATTGATTACTTGATAATATTCTTAAGAGCGAAGCAAAGCCAATAGGTTTGGCTAATAGTGAAGTGTGACAAACGTGATTATTGATTTAACATGTATCAATTATTGCTAAAGGCAAAAGACCTCCATTGTTGTTTTCACGCTAACCTGTCAAAGACTAAAAGGTTACATTTTTGTTGGTTATTTGCAAGGTTCTCTTGAGATAGGGTTTAAAATATTGCTGCCACTGTTTTGGTGATAACAGTTTGGTATATTATTTTGCCAATAGTAGAGTGAGTAAAATTTGTGATTCTATTCTAATATCTAGATATGTATACACTACAGTATATTTCCTTTTTAAATGTAAAAGCACTGACTGGACAATGAGTTATTGAGAGTTAAAAATATGTGTTACAGAGTTCATAGTTTCACACACATATCATCTCCATGTGGAATCCTTGGACAACTTCAGCATTGCTAACTTGAGAGTCAAGTGCTGAAAATGTGTGCTTGGTTTTCAATTTGCGTTGACGATAGCAGGGTGAGTCTGGTAAATGAGTTCAGTTAACATAATTGCGGCCCAGTAAACACTGGATGCCCTTATCCTCACTGATATAGTCTTCACACATCCAATCCCAGACCAGTATTAAAGATCTTGAAAAGGGGGCGTGGCTTGGCGCCCAACGGAGATGGCAGCACACGGGTGAAGCTCCCCGGTGTGTCTCTGAGGAACTGCACTTCTAGACTAAACGGGGACTAACGGAGGGCAAATACAAGTGGCGGAAGATGGAAGGAGCACCATGGGACCCTTGCAACACTTGAATGTCACCAGCAAGTAACTCTTTTTTTGCATTTTCTGCTAATTTTCGGCCGCGATTTATCGCGGCCGCCATTTTGAATTTTTTACCGCGATCGCGGCATTCCTGCACTTCAGGCTGGACCCCTCATTAAGTACTTTATACCATTCCATAACGCCTAGAAGATGTTTGACACCTCTTCACTTCAATGGGGTAAAAGTTTATAGGAAAACGTCAAGAATTGCAGGAAGTTTGCGATTTTTTATGTTTGGCGGCCATTTTAGGTCTTTATGAGGAGCCCTCACAGAAAATAATCTTCCTTATTTCGCTCTACTGAATGGTGGCAATTGCGGAGTGATTATTCACTAATGGCATTGATTATGTTCTGACGCATCCAGTTTACCTCGGTTTGGGTTACAGCGCATGTTTTCTCCTCAGAGCACCGAGGTATGAAGCTGTGTGAGGGCGCTAAGGCTGACTGAGGATTTATGAGAGATCTATTTGGCGGCCATCTTAGCTTTTCTGAGTGAGCTCGCATTGGAGTTATTTTTTCTCCTCCTATACTGCTGAATAGGAGTGGGAGTCTGGGGTTAGCGTTTTATGGGTGGAACAAAAGGAGTCCGACCCTCTCCACCCAAAAGGCATATCTTCATAAAAAACTCAAATATTTTCTCTGAGTTCTCTAAGTTTGAAGACTCTCTATCATCTTCGCACCAGTACTCTCAAACAAATATGGATTCATCCTCTGGAACTGCTGGAAAATCTCTCACTAAACGGCTTAAAAAGGACCCTCCTTCACCACCCAAGTCCGCCTCGCCTGTTTCGATGGAACTATTACTTGAGGAAATTAGGGCCCTTCGACCTTTCATGGAAGAGACTAACATCAAACTGCAAACCCTAACAGATAATTGGTCTCAATTAGACGCGAGAGTCTCCTCAGTCGAAAATACTGTTTCCTCTCTGAAAGAGACATGTACAACTGTCTCTCAATTACACTCCCATGTCTCCATACTCCAGAAACAGGTGGAAGATCTTGGAAACCGCAACAGACGGAACAATCTGCGTATCTACGGCCTGGAAGAAGGAGTTGAGGGTTCAGATCCGCCCACGTTCTTTAAGTCATTTCTCCCTAAACTACTCCGCATGCCAGAGGGAACCCAACTCAACATTCAGCGGGCCCACAGATTGGGACGGGCTTCATCTCACACTAGTCCCTCACAGAGACCGAGAGGAGTTATCTTATATTTCTTGGAGTAAACGGATTTGATGAAAGTGCTCGCAGCGGTTAAAACTTCTACGAGAATTGTCTGGTCAGGATCGCCTTTATTTTTTGCACAAGATTATTCTAAAGCCACTGCTGACAGACGTAAGGCTTTCCTCAACATGAGAGCTGATCTACGTTCCATGGGAGCCAGATATGGCCTGTTCCACCCGTGTCTCTTCAAGGTTACCTATAACAACAAGACAACGTCGTATGAAGACCCGTTACGTTTGCAAAGTTTCATCAATTCCTATAAAACGACTGTTATGGACTCTTCTGGGCCTTCGTCCTCATTCAACATTTGATTCTTTAATAGGTTGTTTAAGGTTGCTTTAGATCCGGTTTTCTTTGGCATAATATCTTGTTAACTCACAGGTGTTTTTTCTTAGTTTTGGATATTATTGCTACTGTTCTCATGAAGTAATACTGTTTAATGAGTTATGGATCATTGTTACTGATCTCCTCCTCGCATTGGAACGTTCTAATATTTGTTTCATGTGTTTGTCCCAATGCTTTTCTCAATCCCTATTTGGTATTGTCCCCACAGATTATTACCTTTGTATTGTGGTTTCTCCCCGACCCTCTGTTCCGTTGATCCTGGGTGTGTTGCCTGCTTCATGTGGCTCCATCCCCCCGTGTATACCTGAGTCTTCTTCGTAAGTATGGTATTTTCATACATCCTCTTAGATATATTGTTTGTTTTGTCTTTTGTTTTCTGTCTCTTTTCTGTAGTTTCTATTCTTTCGTCAATTTACGTCTCTTCTTTTTTTTCAACTTTTCTTGCCTTCCTATAATCACTATTCTTTTAGTCAGTACAATTGCAAATATCTTGACTCTTATGATATCCCTTTACCTCTCTACTTGGACTTTCTTTTTTCATATCCTGTCACTTGATTCCCTTTTTTTATTCTGGTTATTGGTCTTATCTATTATGCTTTGCTATGAAACTAAATCAATTAATTCCTTCCTGTTTTATCTCTCTTACTTTGAATACTGCTTATATAATGAATTGGACTTATGTGCTACATTATTATTACAACCTGTTCTTAAGTGCTTATGTCATTAAAACTGATTACATGGAACGTTAGGGGATTAAACTCTCCCATCAAGAGGCAGAGAATTTTGAGCCATTTAGCCAAATTAGACGCGGATGTTGTATTCCTGCAAGAAACTCACCTCTCAGATGTTGAGTCATTGAAGTTGAAGAGAGGTTGGGTGGGGAGGTTTTCTATTCCCCTGGAGATGGCAAGCGAAATGGAGTAATGATACTTTGTCGCAAATCCCTTTCACTTTCATTTGTGTCCCAAGAATCCGATCTGGATGGCAGATGGTTGAATGTCAAATTATCTTTGAAGGGCGTTACAATATCTCTTCTAAATGTCTATGCTCCTACGTGTGGTGAATCCTCTTTTGGCATACAATGGCTAAGCGAATTACTCACTGTATGGAGGACAATTTTATTTTAGCTGGAGATTGTAACCAGACTTTTGACCCATTTATCGACAGAAATTCCAAAGTCTCCTTTGTTCCCAACAAGTCACATAAATCTTTTGTTCATGCTATAAATCAACATAAACTCTTGGACGCTTGGCGTCTTTGCAACCCGACCACTAGAGAGTATACTTTTTATTCCCCAGCTCACCAAACTCAATCAAGAATTGACTATATATTTGTCTCGCATAACATCTCACAAACACTTACGCATGCAGAGATTGGTCCCATCTTATTATCAGATCACGCCCCAATCTCGATTGGTATTGATATTCTACCTAAGGATTCGGGCCCCAAGAGATGGCGTTTTAACAATGCTCTCCTTCTGGACCCAAAGTTTACTGCCTCATTCCCTAACTTCTTCAAAGAGTTTTTTGAATTGAATCAAACCCAATTCATGCCCTTTTCCACTCTATGGGATGCATTCAAGGCCTCGGCGAGGGGTTTCATAATTAGCTATGTTGCAAAGAAACGGAAAACTTCCCGTAAGCTCACTAAAGATCTGCTTCAGGATATTAAAAGATTGGAACACTCATTTTACACCTCACACTCGAAGGAGTGTCTCACAACTCTCATAAAAGCCAAAATGCAATTTAATAAGAAATCAACGGAGGACGCTTCATTATATCTGTTGAAATCCAGTGCAAAATTTTATGGGGGCAAAAATAAGGCAGGGAAAATATTGGCTAATTACTTAAAAGTTAAACATAATAGACTAAATATTGAATCTATCTATGATGAACGTTCAGATTTAAAATTTAAAGACGCTGAAATACTGAATGAGTTCTCCACCTTTTACAAATCACTATATACTTCCGCAACACAGCCCTCTGAGCAATCATTATCGCACTTCTTCTCTGATATTCAAAATCCCCAATAAACATTGCCGGACTTATCATCTCTGGAGTTAGACCTAACTCACCAAAAACTATTAATTGCTCTTCAACATCTCAAAAAAGACAAAGCACCGGGACCAGATGGCTTCACCGTAGAATTTTATCAACATTTTTCTAAACTCATAATGCCCAAGTTACATTCTCTAATCGATGCCTTCACCACACTAGGTAGCTCACTGGGTTCTTTTTCGGAAGCACATATTTGCCTTATACCAAAAGAGGGCAAGGACTCTAAATATTGTAAAAATTACAGACCCATATCCTTGGTCAACATTGATTATAAAATTTTCTCCAAAGCATTAGCATTACGTTTAGATTCCTATTTACCTGATTTATTGGGAAAAGAACAATCTGGTTTCGTTAAGGGTAGGTTCATAACTGACAATACGAGACTCCTCTTTAACGTCTTATCTAAATCTTCCCACTTAAAACAATCCCTTGTGGCAATAGCTCTGGATGCTGAAAAGGCGTTTGATAGAGTTGAGTGGACTTATTTATTTTATACTCTTAAACAGTTCGGCTTTGGCCCTAAATTTATATCCCTCATCTCTCTCCTCTACTCTAATCCACGTGCGGCTGTGTGCGCCAACGGGTTAATTTCCCCATATTTTGAGCTGGGGAGAGGAGTGCGTCAGGGCTGCCCTCTTTCCCCCTTCCTTTTAATTTGGCCTTGGAACCTTTTCTCTCTAAACTATGTCAAAATCCAAATTTACATGGTTTTCAAACATTGAACTCCCATATTAAACTTGCAGCCTACGCTGACGATATTTTGCTTTTTATGTCCAAACCAAGTGACTCAATTCCTGCCTTTTTGGCAGAGGTACAAGCCTACTCTAATATCTCCGGTTATAAGTTAAACAACGATAAATGTGAGATTTTACCCCTGACTAAGTTTACTTTTAAATCAGACTTTATGACTTCCAATTTTACTTGGAGCCCGAATCATATTAAATATCTCGGATTACATGTTACTTCCTCAATATCAGACACAGTGTCATTGTGCATGAATAAATGTATACAAAAAATCTCAGACTTAACTGCCAAGTGGCACCCCCTCTATTTGTCCTGGTGGGGTCGTCTGGATACCATAAAGATGATGCTGTCCCCCATAATTTTATACACTGTTTCCAACATTCCAGTTCCTATTTCCGCAATTTTTTTAAAAAGATCAATTCATCTCTATCCTCCTTCCTATGGAATAATAAGAGATCCCGAATGTCTCTATTTAAATTAATTCGACCTAAAGTAGAAGGGGGTTAACTTTCCAGATTTTCAAGCATATCAGAAGGCATTCCTTTTACGTCAAGCCTCTCGTTGGTTGCTTGACCCCACGGAAGATTGTCCTCTATGGACTACAGTTGAACGTCTTTTCTTAACCCCTTCTCTTTTCATGAATATCTTTCTTTTTCACGCAAACCACAGGCCTTGTCCACCCCCATAATCAAACTGACCTCTAAACTTTTGGAACCTGCATTCACTCCCACACATAACATTATAGATTCATTCCTCAATTCAACAATTTGGCATAACAAAAATCTGACCATCCGTAATAAACCATTTTATTGGAAGACTTGGCGACTGAAAGGTCTAATTTGGATACATCAATTATTTACACACATGGACTTTCTATCTTTCCCCTCACTCAGTCAAATATTTAACCTACCTACCACCTACATTCATAAATATAATTTACTTAAGAAGGCAGTGACAGATAGATACACTCATCTCTTGGGCACGTCCATTGCTCCAATTGTTTTGGATCCTCCTTCACAACTTCACACGTTGTTAAAAACCATGCCCAAAGCTTCCACTTTATATAGTTTTTTGCAGGGCAAGGATAGCGTTAGGCAGAAGTCTAAAACAGAGGAGGCATGGGAACAGGATTTCATGGTATCTTGGCCAGTGTCTTTGTGGAATAAATTATGGCTCAAATTACGTAAATCATCTAGAGCAGCTAACATAACACAAACGCTTTTTTTGTATATAATAGACTTTTTCTCACACCAGCTATCTTAAGTAAAAGTTTTGCGACCACATCAGATGTTTGTTGGACATGTTCTACTCCGAACGCTAATTTATTTCATATGTTATTCTCTTGTCCAAATGTATACAATTTCTGGAAGCAGGTATGGTCTCAAATTAACCTAATTTTTGGAGCTAAATTTGCTTTTTCTTTGACCCATGTTTTCTTGGGAAGTCTCTCACCTTGCTGGGAGAAGGTTACTCACAATGTTAAAATTATTGATTTATTATTAGCAGTCGCATTTCAGCAGATCACTGTAAACTGGAAGGATTTCACAAAAATCTCTTATAAGGCATGGTGGTATGCTGTTTGCCATAATCATAGATTGGACACCTCCTTTGTTTACCCAATACATATGGCAGCGAAACGTATAGATTTGTGGTCACATGTTACAATATATCTTGATACATGTGCCAAGCGATATTACCAACTGCAACCATCTCAGCAAGAGGTCCTAAAACCTCCTTGATCCCCTCAATTGTTCCTAGAATATTTGTTATTCCATTTTTCTTAATGATTTTTTTTTTTATTGTATCATTTTTCCTTATTCAATCATAAGTCTGAGTCATTTATCATTATTGTAGCAAACTTTATTGTAATGACAGGAATTTAATGCTTTGAACTCTGTACTGACACTTTTATCTATATCAATAAAATTTTCTTTTGAACTGAAAAAAAGATCTTGAAAAAACATTTCTGCCCACAAGTTATGGTCCTTAGATATCTTCCCAGTTCATGAGTAATGATACAGAGATACCACACAAGTGTTACACCCTAGATATAATCCATGCCATGAGCAATGACACTGAGGTACCACTAGCAGTCACAAAGGAGAGTCTATGAATGTCAGTCCAGGCCACGAGTAATGATCCCGATATACAACTACCAACCACAAATGTGGGTCCTTGTATATCAACTCAAGCTATGAATAATGAACCTGATGGACCAGTCTTGGTCAGAGTGATGGTCCTGAGTTTTCATCGCTGGTTGAAAATAAAGGTCCATGGTCCTGGCACACCATCACAATCAATAAGGAGAGATTCTGAAATACAATTACTTTGCTTTCATTGACCCTATATCTAAATAATCTCAAGGAACAACCCAGACTGCCTGACATGGTTTCCTTTAAAATCACCGAAAGACTTACATTGATCTGACGGACAGTAAGACTCACCATTCGACCGCCCACTATAAATCGTCTGGGCGGTTGAATGGCCAAATCTCTGAAGGCCTTTACTCCATCAGTATGTCAGCGATGGAGATGGAGAAGTCTCTGTTGTTACTTAAGGTCTAGGATGGACCTTCAGTTTACTGGCAAGATTACACAGAATACCCTCACCCCTAAACTCTAAATCAGCACATTAGTTAGTTTCCAGCCAAACAGATCTATAAATTGTAAGAAGTCAATATGTAGAAACAGGTACAGAATTTGATGGGAACCCAAAATAGAAGATAATGAGAATGAAGATATCCTAACATTAAATCAAAGACAAAATTAAGATATATAGAAATCAGAAAACAATATGTCTAAAAAGGCATAGATAACAGTGGTTGAATTCAGTTAGCAGAACTCATCCAATGTACAACCCTGGCTGGAGCAGGGATTTCTGCACATTAATATTTTACGGGCACTTCCAGGCCAAGGAATGCGGCACAGAAAGTTCCACAAAGGTGAGAATTATCCCAAGCGATGGGAACATTTTGCTTACAGGAACCTCAGCAAACTATTGGCTCTACGTTTAGTGGGTTTTGCTGTCTTGTGACATATTTTGCAAAGTGCCCCGGGGGCGCAACGGGCATTTGCGCCTGCTTTGCTCGCTCCCGGGGCACTTTGGTATTACAGGAGTAGTTGCAGACACTTGTGAAGGTCCTTCTGTATTACAGAGAGCGCTGGTGCACATATCATCAGAGGGTGTTCCCTCATTTGCATGGTGGCATTGCCCCATGCAAATGAGGAAACCTCTTTGTCTCTGCAACATATTATAGATGCGGGTGCAGAGGCAAAGAAGCTGCCAAGAGGCACACTGACAGTGAGCCACCTGAAGGCAGCCCTCTGAAGGGGGTCCTATGGACCCCCTAGATATCCCCTTGCAGACTGTTGCAGTCGAATGTATGACGTTACTACGACATATATTAACGCTGTTTCCCGTTGCAGTCACTCAATGCACCAGCCTACAAGGCAATCTCTCATCGCTCTTAAAAGTGCAGGGGGGTTGCCGTCTGCATAGTGAAACATGGAGAGGCTGCTTCAAAGCCACTTCGTATTTCACTTGAATACGCTGCCCCCAACGCAGCCCAACTTCACGTCTGCCCTGGGGGCAGCGCATTCAATATAATCCAGTGCACTCTCCTTGTTTGCACAGGGCGTACCTTTTGAAAGGTGAGCCCGGTACAAACAAGAAAAATCCATTGCATAGTGTACTATGGCCCCTGGTGTACTTACAGATAGAGTCTCCTTTTTTAGTAATTTATTTGAAAAGTTAAATAGCATAGTCTGGACCAGAGATGTATATGGGCACTGTTCAATCAGTCTTTAACTGAAAAATAAGACAAAGGATTACAATGGATAGGAAGGGATAGACTTGGGTTAAGAGTAAAAGATAAGAGTTGAATGAATTTCCCATCTGAGTCTAATGAACCCACGTTTAGATTATGGTAACTCCCTTTACTTAGGGCGTTCAAAACACATGATAAAAAGACTCCAAGTGGTCCAGAATGCCACAGCCAGAGTCCTTCCCAAAGTACCTAAGGGCCAATCAGCCAGACCAGCCCTTGTAGCCCTGCACAGGCTTCAGTTCAAAAGAGAATTCATTTCAAGGCTCTTTACATTGCACATAGGTCCTTTCATGGGAAAGGCCCAATCATCATCCGGAACCTACTTGCCTCTTATGTTCCAGAGAGGTCTCTTCGATCAAGCTGTCCAGGGCTCCTGTCGGTGCCCAAGGTCAAAAGATCGAGAGGCAGGGGCCGCTCCTTTGTGCATCTTGTTCCCCAGATTTGGAACACCCTTCCTGCCTCCCTCAGAAGCCAACAGTGGGAAGTCTGCTTCAGAAAACTTCTCAAAACTCACCTTTTCTGAAGAGTAGATTTTAGTGAAAAGTTTTATTAAGATATTCCAGAGGGGCTGTTGCAATGAGTGCTGGGAGGCTCGGACGGGTAGCTATGTGCTATATAAAAGCAACGGAATTGAATTGAATCTGTGCATTTAGCATCAATTACTAATGAATAGTCAGTCATGTATCCTAAGTTTGTCAGTGTGGTTTTAGTTCAGGAATTGTTTAGGCAAATGGGCTTTAAATTGTTTCCTGAAAGCCGAAAGTGGCCTTAATGTACTCAAATTTGTAGGAAATGAGTACCAGTTGCTGTCATCAGTCGCAGAGAATGACTGTTTGCAGGCCATTGTAGATCTGAATTTTGGTACTTCCAGTAAAAATGAATCTTTGTTTCCCAGACTTCTACAATCTCCTGCATTACTCAGGAGTTGAGAAAGGTAAGAGGAATGTTTTCTTGCAAGGTCCTGTGAGTGAAGGTGCATAATTTGTGTTCCTGATTGGAGTGGAAAACAAGAGAAGATCTCATAAGATGGGGTGATGTGTTTGAAGTGCTGTGCTTTGTGGACTATCAGCAGAGTGGAGAATGGATTAGAAGGGGGCAAGTGAGAAAGAAGGGCTTCTGTCAGGATGTCATTTAATACATTTAGTTTCGGGAAGACTGGTACTTGCACTACTGTTTTTGAAAAATCCTCCTGGATTGGGTGTCAGATTTTTTTTTATGGGATGGAGCTGAAAATTCACAGATTTCGCTATGCTAATATATGTATTGGCTAAATGATAGAAGAGAAGAGGAAACACCATTCAGGTTAAGTGAATTCAGTAGTGATGAGGCCAGCTTGTTTGCTGATGTGGGAAGTAATAGGAACTCATTTTTTTCCATGTTGAGAAGGAGAACATGTTCATTCATCAACGTCTGTGCCCGGGGAAAGGCACATTTGAAGAGCTGGCATGTCTTGAATGCTGGATAATTTTAAGCAGATTTGTGTGTCACTAGTGTACTGACTATGCTCGCTTCAGAATCCTTTAGTAATAATCTAATCAATTCCAAGTATATGTTAAATAGGTTAGGGGCACAGATCGATCCATGTGGAATCCCACATGGTAAATCTGCTGGTTCAGATGTGTGGTCCCCAATTTTTTTGAGGTACTGCCTGTTTCTCAGGGAAGATGAGAACCAGTTTAGGATAGTTTGCACCTCATTGCTTCTGTTATCAGCCCCTTAATCTTTCAAGCTAGTCAGTTCATCTCTTACGTATGACTCTTTACACTCTGAGTAAAATAAGACATACATCATCTCTCTATTTAAAAAAATGTGCGTTGACCTTGCAACCCTTAGTTATTTTTGTTTCACCTTATTGCCTCCCTTTTGTGACAAAGTAACTGATAGGTAGTCAATAAGCTGCTTCAGAGTTTATTGTTGCTAACTTCTTCCTTATCCTCACCCAGGCCTTTCATGGCACAAAGCAGCGCTTAATTTGAGCCGGTGGTTTCCGGTGCTCAGCACCGGCACTTAATCATCAACACCGGCGCTTTTCATGAGCATCACTGAAGGATACATTCATTTACGGGGAGATTAAGTGATTTGCCTAGATTCACAGGATGTTGAGCCAACGCTGAGACCTGAACCTGGTTCACAGCCTGAAGTCGGCAGCTCTGGCCATTAGCCCACATCCTCTCCCCGCTGTCATGGTTAGTAGTTGGCTTTGTTTTAGATGACGCTAACAGGAGAAATGGGCAGGTGCAAGCTTCCTCCTGACAAGAGCCCCAGCACTTATTTTTTTACAAATTAACAACTGCCACAGAGGTAGCATTAATTACAGTCCAGAGTCAACTGTGATTGATACTGGATCAGGTGGGAGGAGCTGCCCTTCTCTCCCTCGACCTCTTTGCATCATTTGTCGCCATGTTCAAATCGCACTGGTGAACAGGTTTGCGGTAGCGAGTGTGCGAGAGCTGGCCTTGAATTGGCTTTGGTCTTTTCTTATATGTCAAATTCAGATGATTTTTATTCCTCCATTTACATCTACTTCCAAACTGCTGCTTGGTGGAGTCCCACAAGGGTCCATCTTGAGTCCCATATAGTTTAGTGATTTGATGACAGAATTTTAGCTTTCATGTATGTGTTACGTGGGTGACACACAAGTAATTCTGAGATTGGAAGTTAAAGGAGAAGCTGCTCATATGGATGGCCCTAGGAGGCTCGAGGCTGTGGCAGACTGGATGTCAACTAAGTGAATAAAAGTAAATTGCAACAAAACTGAGATTTGGATTTGGGAAGGTCAACCTTCCTTTTGTCCTCTGGACTAGTGGCCTCTTGTCCTCGAGCAATGCCCCTCCCCAGCTGTGAGATATCTAGGGGTCATGTATGATGAAACACTCGCTTTTCTTCCTCAGATAAAGCCTCATAATACATTTTCAACATCTGAAAATACTACAGAAAATCCTTCTTTTTTCTTCCCAGAAAGGCACATTTTCCTATCTTACAAGCGATGGAGCCATCTTGAGATGCTAATGCTCTTTATCGTGGTCTCCCAGGATACTCAATCGAACCACTCCAACTGGATCAGAACAGCACTGCACGCCAGCTTGTGGACCTATCACAACACGTCCCAATTTCAAACATCTGCACACTTTGAATTGGCCCCCATTTGAAAAGCTCATTCTCTTTACAAGGCTCTGTATTTGCTTTAAAGTTTACATGGCAGTGCACTTCTTTTACTCAATAAATGTTTTCATGGTACTCTCCCCCTAGACCACTATTACCCTCCTCGACTTCCCTCCTACAGAACCACAAGATAAAAAGAAATGATCAGGATGGCAGAACATTTGTTCTCCAGCTAGCCAAAGTCCGGAATAAATTACCATTAGATTTAACATGTCAGACCAGTCTGCTCAGGTTCAGAAGGAACTTAAGAACTGGCAGTTTGTAAAGTAGGTTGAATTTAAATAAATAAATAGAATGTGGGATTTTCATTCTTTGATTCACCTTCTAACAACCTTTACCAATATATCAAACTGGCATATTTGACAACTCCACTTCAGAACTCGCTTGACTTCGCAGCCATGAAACCAGCCGAAGGCTCAGTTAACAAGTTATCACAAATCTGTTAATGCTCGCTGGGCCATTGCAGGCAAAACAAATATCCTTATAGCGGAAAACAGTAAAAACGACAAAATCCCTGGGGCATTTTTACAATAAAATGTCGGAGCACAGAGCTGAGCCAAATTTGGCAGCGCCATGCTCCGACATTTCCAAAACACAGAGATGTGCCGTATTTACAACAATATGCTGCACCCCTGTGTTTTCCCTAGCACTGGCGCTAAAATTCGCTGCCTAACACCAACACAGGCATCCTTTCATCGTAATGGCTATTTGTCACTTCTATGTGTGCTGCCGAATGCAGCACATATTGAAGTAGCAAATCGTAATTATTAAATGATTGTTTATGTGCAGGAAGGGATACCTTCCTGCACATAAATAATCATTCATGGCGTTTTGCTCTTTCTATGTGTGCTGCAAAATGTAGTACAAATAGAAAAGGCAAAAACGAGGAGAAATAAAAGTATTTCTCCTCGTATCGACATTCTAACTCCAGCTCTTGTATGGCGTTAGTATTTGGCGCTGCCTCAGATTTACCGATCCTTGTAAATCTGGGGCAGCGTCAAAAAACAATGGGTGTTGCGGTGGAATGACCACAGCAACACACATTGCACGCCCCTTTCACGCAGATACCTGGGTGAAAGGGTACCATATTTACAAATTAAAAAATTAACTCTAAAACAGATGAGGAGGGGGCAATTTCAACAAAAAGATATGCATGTTTTGCTTGGGACTGACTGAATTTCATAGACTCTTTTGGTTTGCCGCAAATAATACTGTGCTCCATATAACTTCAGGGGCTCTGTTATACAATGCGATGCATTTGCCTTGTTAGCGCAGGGCGCACCTTTCAGAAGGTGCGCTCGGTGATAGCAAGGAGAGTGCACCGTATTAGATTGAATGCGCAGCCCCTATGGCAGCCGCAAAGTCTGTCGTGATGAAATACAGAGCAGCTTTGAAGCAGCCGCTCTGTGTTTCACTGAGCAGGCGGCAACCCGTCTGCACTTTTAAGAGGGGTGAGAGATCCCCTTGCAGATGGGTGAAGTGAATGACTAACCCTGCCTGCAAGGGGATGTCTGGGGGTCCATAGGACCCCCTTCACACCCTGCAGAGGGCTGCCATCAAGGGGCTCACTGACAGCGTGCTGCATTTCAGGTGGCGCATTGTCAGTGCGCCTCCTGACAGCTTCTTTACCTCTGCACCCACGTCTATAATACGGCGTGGATGCAGAAGCAACGAGATTCCCTCATTTTCATGGGACCATGCCCCCATGTAAATGATGACAGTGCTGGCGCTATATGTGCGCCAGCGCTATCTGTATTACAGTAGGGGGCCGCGCAAGAGTCTGCAGCCCCTTCTGTAATACCAAAGTGCCCTGGGGCACACAAACCGGGTGCAAACGCCAGTTGCACCCCTGGGACACTTTGCATAATACAGCCCCAGATGTTATTTCCATTTCACATAAAATAGAATGAACCTGGTTTTCTAGTTCATTATGGACTATTTCCATGCTTGAAATGAAGCCAGTGAAAGGACTTTCTGCCTAGATATCCTTGTTTTGGCCAGCCTTTTCTCCACTTCCTGTTGGTTTTGTTACTAGAACTGAAGCTAGCACTGTACACTGAAAGTTGACGACAACAGGGGGCATATTACACAAGCGCCCCGGAGGTGCAACCGGCATTTGCGCCCTCTATATGCGCCCCTGGAACACTTTGATATTACAGAAGGAGCAGCAGATGCTCGTGTTCCCCCTTTTGTAATACAGCTAGCTTAGGTGCACATACCGCGCCAGCGCTATCATTAGCGGATGTTCCCTCATTTGCATGGGGTCGTAGTCCCATGCAAATGAGGGAATCACTTTGCCTCTGCACCCATGCCATATTGCCGACGTGGGTGCAGAGGCAAACATGCCTTTAGAAGGCACACTGAAAGTGCGCCACAAAAAGGTGGCACACTTTTAGTGTGCCTTCTAAATGCAGCCCTCTAAAGGGATAAAAGGGGTCCTATGGACCCCCCAGACACTCACTTGGGTGCAGTCACTCACTGCACCCACCTGCAAGGGGATCTCTAATCCCTTTTAAAAGTGTAGGCGGATTGCTGTCTGCACAGAGAAACACAGAGCAGCTTTTAATCAGCTGCTCCTTATTTCTTTTGAATGCGCTGCCCTGGGGGCACCGCGAGTTCGAGGCTGCCTCTAAGGCAGCACATGTTTCCTGCTAGAGCGCACTTTCCATGTTTGCACCCGGCGCACCTGTTTTAAGGTGCACATTGGCACAAACATGGAAAGTGCGCCCTACTCGTAATATGGGCCCTGGTTGGCTGGACACATATTTATGACATAAATAGTTATGTGAAGTTTACATATTTATGCTTTCTATTCATATGGATATTTGTTCCTTGGCTGGGAATGCTTATGTTGCACACTGCAAATTTGTTTTGTTAATCAAGAGATGATAGCTACCAATGATGAATGACATTTGCTTGCACCCTTATTTAGAAATGACTGACTGATTGAGTCACTGACCAATACGTCCAGCAGTTAGTGTCATTGGTCAGCTGCTTAAGTCAACAGCCACCTTATTGAGTCATTGGATAACTGATTTTGCCACTGATCAATCCACTGACTCACTGGCAAGCTGATTAGTTCAATGGTAGGGCGAGGGTCCCTAGAGACTGACCCTCAGAGAAAGTCTGAAGGTGTACAGCTAGCCTGTTCCTCTTTCGAATCAGCCCAGGAGCCACATGAATTGCTAGCATCACTCTACCAACCTACGTGCTCACAGTCCAGCAACTTTCAAAGGTTTGTACTAGCTACAAGCTTCTAAACCTGAAATGTTAATCCCTATACACCCTTTCACTTACTGAACCACAGACCAGCGACATAGTGCCTGGCACTGGCAGACTCTTGAAAACATGGTGGGACCTGGCACCCCTCCAGCAAAACATTTTGTCCGAAGGATAGAGAGAACATCAAAGGCTTTGGGCAGTGTCCATGCAAACAGGAGGCAGTCCTATCAGTGGAAGCGTGCCCACGCACGTTGTGGAACTGGGCGCTGGAGTCTGAAGAAGAATTTTGGAATTCATCACTCATTTTTTTATGCACTGAGTACAATGTTGTTAAAAGATGAACCCCAAGAACCAGAATGCACTGAGGTTACAATGTGAACCAGTCCTTGAAAAATTAAGAGAAAGCAGTGCTTAATTTGCAAAAAACATAAGTGCCAGGGCCCTCATCAGGAGGCCACTTCCCCTTGCACCGCCCATTGCACTGCCAATTACAAGTACAACACAACTACTAACCATCACATTACTACAAGTATGACAATTCTGACTATTCCAGGACCCCAAAACTGTAAGAGTGGCTCTGGCAGCAGTTTTTAGTCATTTTCAATGTATATTGAATTAATAAACAACTGTTCTTGAGCCTGTCTCTTAATTAGACAAACAGCACCACCATGTTGCAGACTACCATAAGTACCGGTGTTTGCAATTAATTGCCGGTGCCAAGCACCGGAAACCACCTGCCCAAATTAAGCACTGAGAGAAAGGCTCTTGCACAGCAAAGTACTGCCACACTGCACAAGAGCTCGACTGGTGTTGAGGTGACTGTCTTTCCATCACATTAATTGCATGCATCTCCCTCCTGAAGATAGGAGCTAATCACAGTATTCTTGGCTTGGACAAGTGCATAGAATACAGAGGTGTTGCCTAGTGGCTAGAGTATCTGACTTTACAACACGGAAAACCTTGTTTGAATCCTTGCCTTGGCTCAACATCCTCTGGCTCTGGACAGGTCACTCATTCTTACCAGTGCGTAAAAAAATGTAACATACCTTGGCTTTACTGTAATGCCCATCACAACAAGTACAGTACAGAAAAGAATTTCCCAATAATATGCCTTACATTTTAGAAATTCGGTCATCCGATAAACTGCATTTCAGAATCCATTACCATACTCTGAAACAGTCGCCTCGACAGAGCTGCTGCTAACCGGAGATAGATTTAGTGTCAACGCCTGGGTGGAGTTCTCATAACATATATAGAATTATAGATGAGTAACAGTGAATAATGGGAATTAATTCACTGGGGTGTTCTGAGTGGCAACAAGCAGTGGCGACTCGCATAGGGCGTGCTGTGGGGTGGTGGGGCGGGGAGGGGAGGGCAGGGTGGGGGTAGTAAACTCAGACATACGACGGAACTGAGAAACATAATAATTACTTTCCTCCGTTCCGTCGTATGTCCAAGTTTACTACTCCCCACCCTGCCCCTCCCCGCCCCACCGCCCCGCAGCACGCCCTATGCGAGCCGCCACTGGCAACAAGTATACAAGAGTGAAGCTTGAGTTGTCTGTGATGTCATTCAGAACCCCGAGGTGAAACATTCATGTTATTCACAATTTACCCATGTGTAATTTTATGTTAGGTATGACTCACAAATTCATCTGCCCTGCTTTCAACGGAGGAGTTATGGGAAGCTATTTATACCATGTTTTCTCCAGACTGTCTCAAATGTTAAAATTAATAAATAAATAACTGGCCTTCAGTCCCCAACCCTCCACCCTCTGTGCCTTCTCACACCTCCCCTTCCACCTCCCAAAGCACAGAGGCAACAACACACTGACAGGCTCTCAAAGAACCCTGCCAGATCAGCGTGGAATTCCTTTATGACATAGCAACAGCAAGTAACAACTTTTGTTACCCTCCGCTGGTGTGTAATATCAGTGAATAACCAGACTGAGAACGCGGTGTTCACTCTAGTGGCTCTCAGTGAGAGTCATACATAGCAGTATTATTACTACTGCTAAAGACTTCTCATTTCTAGGTCGGTACCACTGGATACAAAGGAGGTTGAATAATAACTTCAGGAAATCAGGTAGGTGTGGGCTCAGCTTGTGCTAATGCTGTGTTGTGGCTTGAGATTGCTGGAGCAGACCTTTATCATGACCCTTGTGACTGGGATTACCTCTTCTCCATTCCTGAGGAGCCACATTTCTATAGCCAACCGCAGCAGTCCAGCCAGCCAAGTGGGCAAACAGACATGTTGTGCAATGTTTATTTTCATTAAAGAGCAAAGCTGTGTCGCGGAAGACTCTGAGCTCCTTTAAGCACCGCATTGGAGGGAGCATGCGAGGGGGCAGCTATTGCTGGAAAAACTGTGTGCAGAGGGATTTGTGCTAATCTACCAGCCAAAGCTAAAAGAATATATACCGGGCACCTCCTGCCAAGGGCCTTATTTGCTTCTGGGTAGGGCATCGCCACCATGCTCAACCCCGGGCCGAAGGATGACTTTCTAATGCCAGTCTGCAGGTCTTTTTTTCTGACTTGTTGGTATCGCGTCTGCAACACTTGCTATCTAGGGCCTCATATATAGGACAACACCACAAGTCTTCTTGCTGCACTGCCCTATGCCAATGTGAAAGGGCAGGAATGAGATAAAGTGTGTTCCAATTCTTTGCCCCTGTGCTGGTGCACAATTTGCTGCCTAGCACCAATGCAGGCACCCTTGCACCATTGTGCAAGGGGGTCTGCGTTGCATGCAGGATTGTTTTTGTGCAGGAAGGGGCACCTTCCTGTACAATACCAATCCCGAGAGGCATTTTCCTCTTTCTATGTGTGCTGCAGAATGCAGCACACATGGAAAGACGAAAAAACGAGGAGAAATAAAAATATTTCTCTTTTGTTATGCCTGCTCCGGGGAGGGTTAAGGTTTTGGTTCTGCCCCAGGTTTAAGTGATGAAGTAAATCTGGGGCAGCATCAAAATCCATGGGTGCTGAATGGGAAAATAGACCCCAAAGCCCAAGGAATGCCTCCCTGGTGCACAGTAAGGCAGCAAAGTGACTTGCACTGCTTTGTCTTAGTCTATATCTGTGAGGCCACGCATAGCCATGCAAAGTGGCTTTGTGTGGCCTCGTAGATATGGTGAAGAGGTTTGCACCAACAGAGCATCAGAAAAAGTGATGCTCTAGTGGCACAAACCTCTCATTAATAAGCCCCTAGTGCTCAGAATTTCAGTTTACTAATGTACAGGAGGAAATGGCCTTTTCAATGTGGACGGCAATGCGGTGAGTGCAAGGTAAGTGGTTTTCTTTTTTAAAAATGTTATTCTCCCTCGTTGTCGTATGTTTACTCCCCCCCACACCACCCCCTGCCCCCCCACTCTTACCTACACCAGCCGTGGCTGATGGTTACTCCATCTAGGAGGACTTGCTGAATGACCCTTTAGGTGGCAGAATGTTGTATATCACCCCTAGCAAAAAAGTAGTAAATTAGCCAACATGTCGTAGTTCAGTCACTTGTGTGCGTTTTCTTCAAGTGTGTTTTACTTGTCCCTGCTTGAAAGGTGTCTTTGCTAACAGGATGTGTCCTATTGCCCTTTGCTGGAACACTGGGGACAAATAAAGCTTATTGTTGGAGAAAGTGATGTGTTGACTAGGAAACCATCTTTGAAATGAACCTACCATACAATGTGAGCCTCCTTTAGGAACCTTTTAAGAACAGTTGTGATAGATTCACAGACAGACCACTGAATAAAAAAGGCAAACCCCAAAAACTTATTAGAAATATTTTCAGAACCACCACCTGGAAAGTAACACAAAATAATGTAAGTCTGGCATAGACAACTACTTCAAGGACAATGTTAGTATGCAGGCATGGTCTGGGTTGTTAAAAAGTTTCGAAGGGAACAATGCAAGATTTTAAAAATCAAGAGATCCATTTCAGGCTTGTCGTTGAAAAAAATCACTGCATTTTCATAGTTAGCTTTGAGTCTCCATCAAAAGGGATTGAGGCACGAGCTAGTCTGGAAACCCCACCTGACTTTGCTAATACTCAGAGGGGCATATTCTCAAGGACTTATCGCCGAGTTAGCGGCACTTTATCGCAGCCAAAGTGGCGATAGATTTATCGGCCTATTCACAAGCTGGTGCTAACAGACGATATCGCCAGTTTTCCTGCGATAGCAGCCGCAAAAAACATCGCCACGGATGACACCGGCAACTAACGCTAATGAGATGCAGAGTAGGCGTTCCCGTGCAAAAACCCGCGACAACACCACTTCGCAACATTCTCAACGACCAGCCAGATCAGCGATAAGATCACAAAACATGCGATAAGGCGCGTTAGCAGTAGGGAATTAACACCTGCTCTTTCCTGGTATTAAGTCGGACGATAACCTGCACCAGAAATGGGAGCCCAGCCCACAGCCACACCAGAAGAACAACAGATGCCATGGAGCTACTGATCATGCAGCCGGACACCCAAGAGGGCCACAACACCCACCGCCACCCCCCCCAGGACTCCCCCTCCGGGCCCTACCCCGGACAAAGATATTTTACATCAACTTTACGAAATTATGAACAAAACAATTCGCCTGATGTCGCACAAGTACAACCATTAACATTCATGTGTGGTCAGAAAAAGGAGAATCATTCATTCATCTTTGAATTTCCAAACAAATTATTTTATTCAAATTTAACTCAAAACAACTATTCGGAAGAGTCATGGCGGGTCTTCTCTGGACAATCTGTAAGACACAGCCTGCAAGACAAAATTCAAGATGAGAAGGTGTGTCATGCGCTCATCAAAGGACAGAGAGAGAGAGAAAGAAAGGGAGAGAGAGAGAGAGTAAAAGAGAGGGAGAGAGAGAAAGAGAAAGAGAGAGAAAGGGGGAGAGAGGGAGAAGGAGAGAGAGAGAGAGAAACAGAGGAAGAGAGAGAGAGAAACAGAGGAAGAGAGAGAGAGAGACAGTGAAAGGAAGAGAGGGAGAAGGAGAGAGAGAGTAACAGAGGAAGAGAGAGAGACAGTGAAAGGAAGAGAGGGAGAGGGAGAGGGAGAGAGAGTGCCAACACTGTGGACCCAGGCCTCACTGCTCACCTGCTGCCACCGGTGTGTCTCCAACCACATGCCGGTATACACTGCAGTCCACCAGGTCCCTTATCTGAAACAGAGTCCAGATTTATGAATGGCAGAGTTCATATCATTGCACACGCCATCATCGCTTGGCTGCCCCTGCGCACACAGGCTGCTGCATCCCAGCCGCTCCCGCCGCCCAGCGGTGTTTGCCTGCCCTTGCGCACCCAAGCCTCACTGCTCACCTTCTGCCACCAGCGTGTCTCCAAGAGGGCCCACCACGTGCCGGTGCAAGCTCCAAGCCCAGGGCCCGCGACCTTGGCAGCCTCCACATCATGCAGGCCCGCCCCGCGGGCCACCAGGTCACACACGTGATTCTGGGTCTTGATTTCGCAATGGCAGAGATCATATCAGTGCACACGGCATCATCGCAGGCTGCACACCCGCTCAGCTCTATAGGTGGCACTAACTCTGTGAACCGCAAGGCAACGCCACGTGGCGGTAGGCCCGCGCTGCCCGCTGGCTCAGGCCTACAATGCGGTCCAGCAGGGCTCACACAAATCCTTACCAGTCCGGACCGCCAGGACGGCGCATCATCGCAGGCTGCAGACCCGCTCAGCACTTAAGGTGCCCCTACCTCAGTGAACCGAAAGTCACCGTCCCGTGGCGGTAGGCCTGTGCCGGCCGCAGTGTATCCGGTGCCACCAACTCTGTGCAACACAAGTCATGGACCCTTTCTGATTGAGTCTCGTGATATGCCAGGCGGACGCAGCCATGTCACCTCCGGCAGTGGGGAAGAACTGGGACACGTAGCGTCCCCCCCCCTTTATACGTAAGCCGAGTGGGCTGGGTCGGCGTACGCCAGGTCAGCATAGGGGTGTGAATAATTATCCCTGGGCTCTGGGCGTGGTTCATTTCTGGGCTGGACAGGAAACCAACTGATGCGTGTGTCTCTGTTGCAGTGTCTGCGCCACACGGCCCACAAATCGACAATGTTGCAATGTTGCATGCACCCGGAGGGCTGCCGCGCACGAAGGGATTGTACAAGGAGCGCAAGGCCGCTCCGGCTCTTGGCTCATGCATGCCAACTGTTGTGTGTGTATCGCTATTGGTGCACCATAAGCCTAAGGCCTAGCCTCAATTGCAGCGTGAAAGCCACATCACATTTCCAGAATGCAAGCAGTAGTCAGACTAACATTAGGGATGAAAGCTCCTTTGTCTCAATACATAAGGCGGAAGGACATCTGCACCTCCGACCTTGGTCTTGCATGTGGCAGGCACCCCCTGAGAGAGATACCATAGCAGATGATGATGACTCCCACACTACGCACAGCGCTAATGAAAGACCAACGTATCCACACCCCACACACAGAAGTTCTTGCTCGAGGTACTCTTGCATGGAATGCCCTTGACACTTACGTACACAACAACCCATACGTCCATTGCTCCGAGCTGTGGCATATCATCCACATAACTGCCGCAAGTCAGAAGAGTGCCGGTTCTACGAGAGCCACCAACGCAATGGCAGAACATCCCGGGCGCATGCACAACCCCTGTCACGTGGAACTGTACCGTGACCGAATGCTGCCTGTTAGTGTCTGATGCATTGGTCTGCATGTTGTGGCCCTTGTCTTGCCCGTATTGACACGCACATGCTAATTAAGTCTACGCAACTTCACTAGTGTTCAACTGTAATGAGTGTTGATTAGAATGACAAATCGTGTGCCTCAATGAGCATTGTCCGTACAGAGGGAGGGACTGACTGACGCATTTCACTTAGGGGTGAGTCCCTATTGCCAGCTCCACCTCTGTGAGCCAGACATAGTGGTTAGGATAGTTGCTGATAGACCTGTGCTCTTACGTGTCTTCAGCAATGTGAGTATGGTGTCCATATTCTTACCATGTGGATCAATGTGATCCATCACTACAGGCTGTGTCCACCCAGTTGAGTGTGAGTGGGTATGCGAAGAGATGTTCTGTTGTCAAATGTGATGGTGGACACTACTTTAGGCCTGTCAATGACTTTGACATTTCATACCCAGCCCTATTTCTAACATTGCGTGGGTCAAAGTTGAGAAATTGCGCGATTGTTGTTTCAGAGCAATGAGGCCACAGCTAGTGCACACATTCCCAGTCATCTCACTTCCTATGTGTGTCACGGTCAAACATGCGCATTGCTTTCATTTCCCAGGGTGTACCTTTTTGGGCAATCAATGTCCTTACATTCATCCATACTTTCATACTTGATCGATTGTGGACATGACACATCTGTGTGAATTTGAATGATTTATTCACATTCGGTGGAGTGTTGGAGCTGGAGCAGTACATGGCCATTCAAACCCCACATTACATTGTAGCCCAGTGGAGGGCCAGCCAGAGTCATTTAGGGATTGACAAGTACATCGGAAGAGGAAGAGTACAGTCCGCAGTCTGATTGCTGTGTCATTGGTAAGCAAACAAAATATGGCAGTCCATGTCGAGGTCCAAGGTGAGTGTCGCAGAGTGTTTCGGGGACAGTGGGAGGTGTTGTTACAGGGCATGATGCAGAGGGCAGAACCAAGCTGAAACAGGGCATATGGTGAAGAAGAATGCTACTTGCTCCTTCTTACTACAAAGGTGGAATCACCCGCATCTTCGTCCTCTATGTCATCTGTCTGACATGTGGGTGCTGATGTTTGGTCTGCAGCACTGTGTGCCACTGACACATCAGGGGCCGGAGATGTGTGTGTAGAAGTACCAGCAGCATTCATCAGCGACTGCCTTAGTGGCAGCAATGCGATGAGGAGGATCTGCAGGGCATAGAAGCTCCCAACAACTTTTCGCTGATGTGCATCCGTGGCAGCCATTCTTTCCGCATGCATCCGCTCCATGTTCTCCATTATCCTCAGCATCTGTGCCAACTCTCGGCTGACATCGCTGAGGCCACTCTGACTAGACAGTTGTTCTCCTCTCAGAGTCATGACTCCAGCGATGTCGGGCATGGATTGTTGGACATCATGGAGCGAACTGTGGGTGTCCGTTAGGGAGTGTAAGTGGTCCCTGATGGGACTTAGACACCCACGTATGTGATCTAGTTTGGCTGCCATGAGGTCGAACCCCACCCGCACCTGTTCAGCCACCTCCTTCTGGCAGTCTAACACATGGCCTTGGAATGCGATGTGTTCTTCGGTGAGGTGCTGGGAGCCAGCCGTGGTGGTGGGTGCTTCCTGCTGTGTGGTCTGTGCAGGGGGTGGGGTCTCCTCGAAGCAGCTGGGCTGCCCTGCTCCTGGAGGTGGGTTGCCGTGGCTGTCCATGAGCTGTTGTAGGGCGTCGGTGTCGAAGGTGTGGAGGTCCTCTTCATCATCACTGATGAGTTGTCTGGTCTGCTCTGCAGGAGGTGTTGATTGTCCCTCTGCAATGTGAAGGGGAGATGCATTTTAACATTGTGTTGACATGTATGTTGACGCATTGTTCAAGTTTACATACAGACTGCATGACAATGTACATTGTGACTGTTTGGGAGGAGCTGACTATTTGAAGCGGGACAGTGGGCATTTGTACTACATCACGGATGTGAGGTTGTACACGTACATTATCATCTCACAGTTTCCTGCTATGCCAGATGTGATTGGCCAGTTTCTACGCACAAGCACAACCAGTTGAGTCCTCTGTTCTGTAGTAAGAGTGTTGCACTTTGTACCACATTGTCGTCAATGATGATGTGCTGTTATTGCTATGTGTGTGTGCTGCATTGTGGGAGAATCGCCCCTGCAGCTGTGATTTTGCTGCCCCTTATCCCTTTGAGGCGGTGTGCCTTTGACTTCTGTGCTTCTGCAGTGCTGAGATGTTGCAGACTTGGCTAATTTTGGCTCTAGTTCGGACTCTTGGGCATGGTTTATCCGCAGATGTGTTGTTGATGTCAGGGGTTGTTTGTGCACGTGGATGTGTCAGAGTGTGACCTGCTCCTTTACGGATGTGTTCCACACTCAGCCACCTCATTGTTGTGGCCTGCACCATGTCATGATAATTGGACTGCAGCCATGCTGTTCGTCATGCAGTGTCACTTCCATTGTCAGTGTGGCTCACTGACACGCAGCTTTGCTGGTTTTAACACGTGTGCATGGGTTGGTTGTGAGATTGGTGCTGTGTGGGGAGAGACCCCTTTGTGCCCATAGTGGATGGGGGCCTTCTTGCTGATGTATGTGTGCTGCAGTGTGCCAAGGGGATCAGGGGCATGATCCAGAGTCATTGTGGGTGTGCAGTGTGCTCTATGTAATTGTGCATGTGTGCCATTGTGCCCATCTCCCCCGTCCCCCCAGTCCCTGTTCGATACTCACCCTGGTGCTGTTGTGTCAGGTCATGTTGAGCAGTGTCCGGACCCCCAACTCCTGCCACCGTCTCCCCACTGATGACTGTGGACACCATTTCCTCCATCTCATCCAGCTCCTGGTGTTCCGCTGGACTGCCACCTCCAGTCTGCATTGCTGCCTGATGGTTGTCAGCGAGTTTCTTCTTGGTTTTGCGCTTTGCATCATTCCAGCGCTTCTTGACCTCTCCAATTGTCCTCCTCCTCACTCCGACTGCATTCACCTTGTCCAGGATGGACTGCCATATTGCATTTTTATTTGCCAATGACACGTTGGAGGTGATGTACAGTTGTTGGTGGTGTTCTGTCACCTCCGTGATGATGATCCTGTTTTCCTGCGGACTGAACCTCGTCTTCCTCGTCTTCTTCTCCTTGCCCTTCCGTGACCCCGAGGTCCCAGGCTGGTCCTCCTGGGGGCTTGTGGGGTTCTGGTCGTCCTCTGTACTTGCTCCGGCTTCCTCCATGGTGCTACGCAGTTTAAATTATTTTGTTTGTGTTTTTCGGTGCTTTTGTAGTGCATTTTCCCGCATGACGCGTGGTTATTGCAGGCCTGTTGCTGGTTATCGCAGATTTTTTTATCGCGGTTGGCCACATTGCAACTTTTTTCGCGTTCGTGTTTAGTGTTTTTTTGCCGTCACGGTAATTTTATCGCAGTCATTTGACGTGTTAGCGTGAGACTATCGCATGGTACCGCCATGTTGAGAATACAACGTTAACACTGCGTTATTTTCCCACGATAGACTGCGATGTGCAAAGTTGTGTTAAGCTAATTTTGCAGTAATTATCACACGTTCTTGAGAATATCTCCCAGAGACTCTATCTTGCAGATGGTCAGGGTTGGGTGACTTTACTCATTTAATTGAACAAAGTACAGGTGAACAGCTGGTAGCTTCTAGGCATCTGTAAAGAAATTTACAAGAACATTACAAACCATGAAACAAGTCACATAGTGGATAAAATAACATACCAGGGGCGGCTCCTCCGTGAAGGCATAGGAGTGTCAGCCCGCTAACCAAATTACCCCTAGATATGGAAAAATACAATGGTAATAAAGTTTATTTATTACCATTTTATTTTTCAAAACCCTGTGCCGAGCACAGCGTCAGGACGATGGGGCGGGGCTTCCTAACGCTGCCAATCAGGCAGCAGCAGAATGCAGTGATAGGCAGGGCACTTTAGGCTTCAAGTGTGCATGTCTTTTTGTCCAAGTGTCTTGCGACAGCCAGCCAGATATGCACAGTTTAAACTTCTCTAACCCAGCTGTCCAAGACAGCTGGATTAGAGACAGCATAGGGCTTCAGTGCCCTTGGGAGCGTCGAGAGAGGACGCTTCCTCCAATTCTGGTGCTGCTTTCATGCTGCATGAAGGCAGCGCCAGGATTGGTTACTGCAGTTTCCTGGTCCTGCATTGGAGCCTGCCTGCCTGGACCCGAGCAAGAAGGACATCGCACCAGGATTGAAAGTGCATTTTTAATTTATTTATTAATAACTTATTTTTTTCCCTCCCGCCCCACTACCCTGCTTACATGCCAGCTGCCACTGTAACATACTGCGTCACAATGGTGAAAAGGGCACTGCCCGAAATTCCACTATTTTGGAGGAAATCTGTCGAGCAGGGGCTGCAAGCTCATCCGGTGCAACTTAACACATACATCTCAGCACTTCTGAATTGTGTATTTTATGTGGGATTTACCATTTAAATAATATTAAAAATATCTTTACTCTATCAAATTGGTAAAACCATGTTTCAGTTTGAGGGAGCCCACAACACACCAGCGATCTACAGACCACTCTAATGAGTTGTTGATTTCTGACCTTCCTTGACTGATCCGGCAGTACCCCCAGTGATGCTGCATTCTTCCAACTGCCCATAGTTTATTCCTCCCTAAGTTCTCATTTCACTAGAAGTTTGTTGGGGCCTCCTGCTATTGGGGCCTTGGGGTTCTTTCACCTTGCTTGCAGTCTTCTCTCAGGTTGTCCTGACTGAGAGTCCACTTATTACAAGTCTTGTGGCTCTGATGAGGTTGTAGCAGAGAGTATACTGCATCCGGGCATATATGAAGGATGAAAAAATTGCCCATCGAGAGTCATATCTACAAACAAGGTGAGTACCACTGTTCAAAGAAAACTACAAAAGAAAGCTGGTGCTTAAGTAATTATTCACATGCACACGTTCTGTCAAATATATCTAGCAAATAACGCAAGCACATCTAAGGGATTTCTTTATCTGGATTTCTATGATGCTTTAATAGCCATATACTTTATAACATTTATTGTATGATACAATAATCCCAGTAAACTGTTACAAAATAACTGAGGTAAAAAGAAAAACAAAAATACGAAAAATCGGGGTAAAACTGAAAAAGGAAAATCGGCATCATTAAAATGATACATGCAGCAGATATGTAAGTGGAAGTAGTAATGGTTAAAATTACATAAAGCCAAAGTTTATAGTCTCAAGAACCGTCCTGCAATGTAGAAAGAAGGGAGTTATCCAATCCAAACACATCCAGAGTTCAGGACGGGACAAACCACTCACAAAAAAGTCAGTGAAGCCTCTAAAGACAACAAGTGCGTGAGAGGTAAATACCATGGGGCTTATTTAGATGCCCCTTGCACCGCTGGTGCGTCACTTTTAATATGGGAAAAAGTGACATACCGGCGGAGCAAGGAGCTTGTAAATAATCCCTCATATGTCCACTTTGTTGATTGGCTCGCATCTAAAGTGTTACAGCATGAATTCAAATACGTCCTTGTTCACTGAATATTCATTCTCTGCAACTTAGCCGCTCCATTTGCTATGGTATTTTGTCATTAACTGGTCATATATAGCTGGATCCTGTCAGAAAGTTATTAATTTGGAAAGGAGGTACCATTACCGAGTTAATAAACTCTTTGGGCCTCATTATGATGCCGGTTGGACCGACCATCCGACCGCTGTGGCATGATCTGATTTCGACCGGCAAGGCTGGGAAAGTTACCCCCGCCGTATTATGATGCAACTGCTGCTACCATGGTGTTTTCAGCTACAGCAGTGCACATAACCCCGAATATGTTTCTGCGAGTGCATGCAAAATCACAATAAACATATGTACACACATGCATGACATATGTGGGAATATGCCTGTGCACCATGTACCTCATTGCTGGAGTGTGGCGATATGTGCACAGTTCAGTCAATGGGGATATGTGTCACCGATGGACTTACCTGCATTCCGGTGCCCGTAGGATCGTAGTCTTCGGGGTTCAGCTACCAAGGTGTAGGGGGACCTGGAGGAAGGGATCCATGCTGGAGACTGTCAGGGAGAAGCTGATTTGGGTGAGTATGCACCCCAAAGACATCATTTTTGACGACTCAAGGCAGGCGGTCGGACAGCCATGGTCAGGTCGTCGGAAACAAAATTCGTAATCCGGACGGCAATCGGAGATCCCTATACTGCCCTATAGATGCTGCTTTTCTCCAACCGCCATCTTGCAGTCGGAGGCAGGCTGTCGAAGTCGCCGGTCTTTCAGCGGACGGTCAGAGTAAAGGATGCATGCATTGTAATCCAGCTGTCAGATCGACCGCTTCCGATGAGACCCGGGCGGTCGGACCACCTCCGAAAGGACCGCGAAAGCCGCTCTGATCGGCATCGTAATCAGGCCCACTATTAGGCCTCAATGCAGTTCTACGAGAAACTCTTCTCAGCCTATGGTAAGTGTGACACAAGCTGCAGGCAATACCCTGAGAATTGAAGAAAAGCTCAATACCATAAACTTCCCAAACCAATATAAACCAAAAATCAATTATGAAGCAAAAGGAGACAAAATTATTACAAGTGAATAAGGGGAGCAGGAGACACTGATTTTTAAAATGTTAAAGCAAAATGGTCAAAAATGCCCATAGAAACAACAATATCGAAAGATAACTTTCAGCCATGGTGCATTTTCAAAAAAAAAGCCAGCAGAGGCTGCTCTTGCTCCATAAACAAAAGCAAAGTAAAGTTGCCATCAAATTGAGCTATTCATAAAGGCTTGAGGTCAGTAGCAGAGTTAACAATTGTTTATGGTTGTAGGTTCTGTGGGCTTGGTGAACTAATGCATCCACTGGAGGGGCCTGTGTTTGACCTCATGGTCACAGGTTCAAATACCGGCAGGATCACTCAGTCTTTCATCCTTCTGAGGTTGATAAAATTTTCGGTGAACATTCATTTTTATAAATACACGTTATTTTACAAATACACATTTTATGTACATGCCAGTGCTTGCATTCTTTCTGGTGCTCCTCTATGTGACTTCAGTCACAGCTCCAAGGGGTAGGCTTCCCTCTCTACCTCAGCTTCCTACTACAGGAAAGAGCTCCAAATGTGTCTTGATGCTTGGACAGTCAACCCTGGGTTCTCTACTTCAGTCCCCAGGGAATGTTGTCAGGCACCAGGTCTCTCACCAGCCAGATTAGTTCTATGGTCTATCCCAAATGGTCAGCTGGGACCTTTTCAGAGTGGGGAGTCCATCTGCTTTTTTCAACCCTGTAACAGTGAAAGAAAACCAATCAAATTCATCAGTGGAGAGCACGTCCAGTTGCTAACAATAACCAGGAGTCATCCAGTCTTCTTTCTCCCACAGTCAGAAAGAACATTTTATTCTTGTGCATATTTCTTACCTGGTCCAGAAATGGTCTGGTGAGGTGGTGCTGTAGCCTTTGCTCTAGCCAGTAGATGGACAACTCCGTACACACTGTCCTGACTACATTCTTTCAAGAGCCCCAGGTACTTTTCAGCACTTCTTTTCTTGGTTTACTTCACACCTTTCCAGTAGCTGTAAAACAAGGTGGATCCGTTATTTAGAAAAAAGGGGGCCCCTGCATATGGGTAGCTTGCCAAGAGCAGGGAGAGAACAATGTAACTTCGAAAAAATCTTGAGCAAGAACTATTACATTTAAGTTGCGGGCATATAGATTAATCAACAATGCATAAGTGATGAATTTAATACAAACATAGACAAAAACTCATATATTTTATATTCAAAATAGAAAAAATATTTATTTAATATACAATTATTAAGAAAGCTAACATATCATAAGACGACAATCCGTATAGTAGTTCACAGTCATCTTTTGTGAGAAATCCGACTGGATTTCAAATTTATATACATACAATTGAACAATATAATATAAATACAATTAACTAAACATATTCTGAAATAAGCTTGATGTTCTCTATGACTGATAATGTTAATGAATTGAGTAGAGTGAGTATGTGATAACAATATAGCATATCAGATTGTGGAAGGATTGACAATGTAATTACTATGCGCGTTTCTGCGAAATGCCTTTATCAGGAAGCCTTCACATTAATATGTGTAAAGGGATAGAGAATAGAGGGAATGTCTTCATATATAATATGCCCGCAAACGGATAATTAAAGTATCATAAAGAAAAATGAAATTGGATTAAAAACAGTTGGTGTAGCTTCCACCATGTTAACCACCACGATAAATGTGTGATATAGCAGAAAATAATTTGTGGGCATAGAAAAAGGAAAAGAGAAAGAAGGAAGGTCAAACCTTTAATCCCCAGTGCATGAGTAGCAGATTATCTGCACTATAAAATTATATATGTGAATTAGTCATATAGACCTTCAAGCCAAGATAGCAATGATCCTAAGCATGCTATTCTGTAAGTTAGGGGTATATAAAATGCCCTAAAAATGTAGGAGGATACCTTTACATGAGCATTGGAGTTATACTTGGTGGCCCGGTGCCACAGGCGAGCCAACCGCAGCTACCCCCTGGGGTTGAAAGAGGGTGTGTCCACCCTTAAGAGTGTTGACAAGAAATGTATGTAGGCACACTGTAAAAGAAGGTCAATAAAAGGATAACTTAAGTGTTAGGTACAGACAGCATAAAGTGCAGAGCCTATATGGTCTACCCCTTTCTTGGCTTATTGCCCAATTTTACAATATTTGTGGGACAACCCCCTGCTCAGCTTCTTACCAAGTTGTGCTCATGTACTCACTAGATTGTATTGCGATAGACGTGAGTAGAGGCGTATAAAAGTAAACACGGTTCCTGAAACACAATGAAAATAAATGTGAGCCCATTAAATAGAAAGTTGGGGGGTGTATATGCTCTACAAGTTACATGCTGAAATGCTACACTTACTGATTCCAAGTGTATGTTGATTAACTTCTTGGTCACTGGTGATTTGTGAAACAAGGTGTACCACAGAAGAGTGATTTTAAGTTCAAAAATAGTTGAGGAAGTTTCTTAAAATATGTCTGACCTCGATGTTTAGTTCATGAAAGCGATAAATTGCCGCAAAATATGTCTGACCTTGATATGTAGTTCATAAAAGCGATAACTTGCCGCAAACAGGGGCACCTTATTGGTGCGGCGAACTGAAATCAGAAAGGGGTGGAAATGTGAGCACTGCCTATATGTGTAAAGTTAGACTTCAGTAGGGTTCCTGCATGGTTTACCAGGGATCTATCTACATCCGAGACATGCACCATAGGAGGTCCAGAAATGTAGCCACATTCGCCCGGGATCCTGGTTAAGGGAAAGAAAGGGCACTTAGTAAAAAATGGACAGATAGAAAAACACCATGAAAGAGGCAGTCTCTAATACAGAGAGGGGTACACAATGAGAGCACTAATTTGCATAGTTTATATGTATCTGTATGTGAGATTAGCTGCACTTACTCAATCGTAAAAGAGGCGGGCTCTAATTCAGAGATGGGTGCACTTTGAGAGTACTGGTTTGCATGGTTTATTTACATCTGTGCATTAGGTTAACTGCACTGACTCATTCCCAAAATGGGAAGAAAGGCTGCTTGATAACTAATACCACCGGCATACTGCAAGCGCAGGTAACACCGTAAGAGGGGCGGACTGTAAGGGAGAAATGAGTACACAGTAGGCAGTGCTTTAAATGGGCCGGTACTCAGAGGTACTGAGTACCGGCACTTCTTATTTTTATAGCTCTGAGTACCGGCACTTCTCTGCTGCCAAGGAGAGTACCAGTACTCATCAAAGGTAGGCTCATTGTTACTAGTGCTCACGAGCACGAACGAGGCTGTCTGACAGCCAAAGCGCCTCTGTAGCCCAAGCGGAGCCACCTCAACTATTCAGCAGGGCTCATTTGCATAATGTCGGGTGTTCACCATCACGTTGTGTTTGACAGAGCAGGGTTCATTCAGTCCCTGTGCTGTCAATCACATTCACACTATCGTGTGCATTTGTGCACACACTGGAATCCAGGCATCCCGCTGACAGCAGCAATTAAGAAAGCCACCGGAGAGAAGGAGTGTAAAATGGCCTTTATCCCACCTTAGTCTTTTGTGTGAGTGTCTGCTAGTATCTGGGTGTTTGCCTGCTTGTGTGTGCATGTCTGTGTGTGTGAGAATAGCGAGTGAAAGAGGGAGAGAATCCAGACACTCAGGAGGTATTTTAAAGGACATTCTTGGAATGCTTTGTGTGTGCATTGCTGCTTGTTTCTGTGAGTGCGCACTTATGAATATATAAGTATTCGGCCACATCCAAGCATATAAGAGTATGGCATTAAGAAGCTGCAGATATTACAAAAGCAGGAAATATTAACATATGATTGTGATTGGCCTTCATGTTGTATAATGAGGTGACCTATTTTATTAATAGTACATTTCTCATGTGTTTTGGTACATGCAACTAATATTGAAGTCATTAATGCTGTTATTCCAGTCTGTTTCCAAGGGCACACTGATTATTAACCCCGTGGGGCCGATGGCTTAGCTGCATTAATAGTGATTTAGAGCCTATTCAGATGTTCACACCACTGTTTTTTAACATAGGAAGTTAAAAGTCTTCCCATTTCACCTTGTAATGAAAGGCTGGCCCCCAGAAAGCATCCTTATCACACCTTATTTACAGTGTGCAGCTACATCCAGTATGGGCATCTTCAGGAGTTTTCAAATGCAGCAACCAGAGAAGAGAACTAGGGGCACTTTCAGTTAATTTAATGAACCAACTCAGTATTATGCCAGTTGCACTGCAACTTCATAACAATCATTAATACAATCACTACATCTGGCAAACCGTGGAAAGCCTTTCTGTCTTGTGTTGAAGATACACATGCCTCTACATCAGGTGCATTCCAATCTACTTCTCTGCAAAGCTGGTAAACATTTAATAAGATGTATAGTCAAATTCCCTGTACATAATGTTGGTGCATTAGTAGCACTTATCTCAATATACAGTGTTGGCCCAGTCCACCTATATAGAAAGTGGTATGCAAAATCACTCAACGTTGTGACAGTATCACAAAAATTAGGCCAGGTATCACAAGGTGCATACAAATTACACAGCTCTTGTCCAGTATATAGTAATGGCATAAATTTACATACTATCCTATCAATAATCAATATACCACAGTGGTCGGATCACATAACACTGGCCTACAATTCTGTCCTGGTCTAATATCACACACAGTGATGGCAGTGTGCACCTTGCAAAATCTGTCAAATTTGTGCTAATGATCCTTTGGCAGGGCTGGTGTGGCCAGTACATATAAATATAACGGGCCCCTTTCGTGATAGGGGAAATTAGAATAAGCTCTTAAAATGAGAACAACTTGAAAACTGTGGGGCTGAAGGGAGTGGGTGCCCAGGACTTTACAGCCATGCATTGGTGTTGCCTGGTTAAACAGAAATAGTTGAGAAAGCAGTGATGGGTGAGTGTGTGCATTGAAACTGCTCTCCTGCAGCTGCACCCTCAATCTCTTTCTATGTTAGGGGAAGATAGGTGGAAGGACCAGGACCACTCACATTACACATCCTACTCTATACCTGACAACATATTGGGAATACCTAATAGTTTTAGAGACATACAATGCAAAAACTGTATTTTCTTCTTAGCTTTCATCAGAATGAAGACAGCATCGAAACGTTGAAATATAATTTTAACTTCCCCGCATGAGGTTTTGCATGCATGCAATTAGGAAATAAATGGTGGTCTTCATCAGCTCACCCTGATCTTTTCATTATGTCCTCTGTGCAAAACGAAGCACTGAGCAAAGATCTAAAATGACTGAGCCAAGATCAGACAGGGCTGAGCTAAGACCCCACGTCACTGGCACAAGATAGTACATCGACAGTCCAGTGTTATTACTGGCCTAAATTTCAGCAATGGCTCAGGATCAGATCAGGATGGCTTAAAAACAAGCTGTTTTGAGCCATGTCCACTGATTACTAGCCTAGGACAACACATCATGGGTCAAGATCATGCAGTACTGAGCCAATTTCACACACTGTTGGGCCAAAATCAACCACTCGCTGGCCCCAGATCATACACTACTGGACCACATAACACAGAGCAAAGCCAAGTTCACATACTAGTGGATAGAAATCATCAAGATTCTGCTGATTTTTATGTGCAGTTCTAAACCTGGCAAATTGGCACTTAATCTCCTGAGGCATCAAGATGATTATCCAGTCTAACCTTTCCCTTCCAATGGACTAAATACATATTTCTGATGGTCATGACATCATACTAGCGGTTAATTACATTATATGTCTTGTGCCACATGTGCAGAGGGAATCTGTACATACGGGGAATTAAAGACTACTATCAAGGGCAATATGAATACTCCATAGTAGAAGTGTCTTATGTGTCTTGTCCTTAGCCCCGTCCCTAGCCCCGCCCACTTGCCACACTCATAGCTCATTTTAATGAGTACCTGCACTTATTTTTTCCCATTTAAAGCACTGACAGTAGGAGCATTCAATCACATAATTTATATGTATCAAATCTGTGCGCGAGGTTAACTTCACGTTTTCATTCCCAACTTAGGGTAAAAAATGCTTGCTAGCTAGTGCACGCGGACTCCCGCAAATGTTGATGGCGTGAAGTGGCAGCAATCTATATGTGAAAGGATATAAATATGTGGAGGCCACTTGAGTACGCATCAAAACAGCGCCAGTGTAGTCCCTATCTGGCTTACCTGTGATAGAGGTAAAGACGGAATAGTCCGGTAGACTAGCAACACTAGCACTGAACCCAGCATGCTGCGGCGAAAAAAACATCCTAACCGGGGGCATGACCCGGAAGTGTAAAGCCAGAAGAATTAATTGGATGAAAGCGCGCCATCTTGGAGTAGGCGCTACTTTACGAAAAAGAGTGAAGTGGACTGGGTATTGTGGTTGAGGGACGCGATAAGTTGAGAGTATAGGGGGGTTAAATACTAGTAAAAGTGGATGAGTCTATGTACTTTTAATTATGTATAGATACACCAATGAATGGATGTTGTAACCTATAGTGGACAAAGACAATGGTTACTGAAAAAAGGGGTTTAACTTGATAAGGGAGGGTGCCTCTGAAGTAGGCAACCCCAAAATCCTTAATAGATATGTGAAAGGAGATTGAGAAAATATTGAATATCCAAAATGGGTGATAAATAATAATCAGATTAGACATACTCACAAATATAAAATATCGAGAATATATATATATACAGGGGGTATTTTGGATAAACTGTGAAGGAATTGGTCTGGAAAAGAGATAGCAGACAAATAAAGAAACTAAGAACACCCTATGTGTATCAGAATAAATGTGCGAGCACAATTCTTAGAATTGAAAGAATATCAAGAGATACAACAAGACCAGAGGGTACCTATAATGGGAGCTCCCCGAGGGATCCACCTGATGAGGAGGAGTCGTTGAACATGAATAGAAGGTTATATGTGGAATAAATCACATATATATTGACAGATACTCCAATGATTGGAGAACATGACATAGCAGGAGCCTGGACTGGGAGTTACTGTTACAGCCACAAGAGAGGGGAAGCCTCTGATGTCAAGGTGGCTTAAGTATTAACCTGAAAACCATGGTGGCCCAACAAAGAGGTATGTCTAAATTGAACCGGATCACTTGATCCCATGGGATCTTGTTATTGAGGCCCTGTGTATATGTGTTCAAACTGAAAATCCAGAAAACATTCTTACATTTACGAATGGCTTCTAGATCTATGCCTGAACGGGCTTGGATTTTCTCCAGGATAATCCAATTGATATCATCCGGTGTGTGGTTATGATCTGCATAATGTTGAACTAAAGGGGCTGAAAACTTCTTCGTGCGTATGGCTGATCTGTGTTCGGTAAGTCTAATGGCTAAGGAATGTGATGTTTCTCCCACATAGCCTAACTTGCAAGGACAAATAAGAAGAAATATAATGTCTTTAGTTTTGCAGTTGGTAAAGACATTAAGACTGATTTTATAGCCACTGAAACACATGTTGTCTGTTTCTAGCGCCAAGTTGCATACTTTGCATGTGGTGCATTTGAAGTTTCCAACTACAGGATTACTACCATCTATGGTCTTTTGGGTGAATCCTTTACTAGATGGCAGTCTGGATCTCACCATGTGATCTTTCAGATTTTTGTTGGGTCGATGCGCAAACATGGGTTTTGGAATTCGTCGAGTCTTTTCTTTGTCTGCGTTGAGAATATGCCAATTTGAACAAACAATTTGGCATATCTTTTCATTAAGAGTGGAATGTCGTGTTATAAAAACTAGTAAGGGTGTTTCTTTGGGTCTAGTGTTTGTGAGTAGATGTTGTCAATCATAAAAGTGTGCCCTTTTACATAAATCTCTGACTAATTTCTTAGGGTAGCCTCTGAGAATTAATTTTTGTTTCATCTCAATGGCTCTGACATTGTAATCTTCCAGATTGGTGCAATTCCGACGTAGCCTAAGGAATTGTCCTTCTTCTGCGTTGTTGGGTGAAAACTGTCAAAATGTAAAAGGGTGTTACGGACTGTTGGTTTTGTATACAAATGGACCTCAAGTTGACCAGCTGTGTGTTTGATGACTATGTCAAGGAATTCTACCTGGACATTACTGGTGTTTGATGTGAAATGTATGTTATCATCACATAGACTGAGCCAGGCTAAGAATTCAGGAGTATCTCAGGGAGGCCAGTCCATATAAACAAAATATCATCGATATAACGAGACCATCTGGTAACTGATTCTGAAAACAGGGCCACTTCGTTATAGATGAATGTGTTCTCGAATTTAGCCATGAAGATGTTGGCTATGGTTGGCGCTCAAGATGCTCCCATACTTACACCTTTTATTTGCTTGTATAAGTTGCCATTAAATTCGAAAGTATTTTCTTCAAGAACAATTTTAAGGGATTCGAGGATAAAAGTGGCTACACAATCTATATTGAAGGTGTTAATGAACCAAAGGCAGCATCTAAGGCTCCTTGTTGAGGTATGTTGTTGTAAAGGGCCTCAGTTTCTCAGGTGACCATGAGATCTGACGCTTGGTTATATCGGAGTCCTTCAACAATGTTGATGATATGTCTGGTGTCTTGGACATGGGATGGGTTATTGGATACATGAGGTCTCAAAATCGTATCAATGTATTTTGAGAGCGGCTCCGTGATCGACCCTATTGTGGTGACTATAGGTCGATACGGGGAGGTCAAATTGGTTTTTGTGGATTTTTGGCACTCCGTATATGCTGGCCATCTTGGGGTTTTTGGTGTTTAAATAGACATGTTCTTTCTCACAGATATATTCATTTCGGAGAGCTCTTGCTGTTAAACATTATATTTTGGTTTTAACGTTAGTCGTAGGGTCCACAGTGAGAAGCATATAGTAAGTAGTGTCTTGTAGGAGGTCCATCATTTTGGATACATAGTTGTTCGTACCCAAAACTACAATGCCACCACCTTTGTCACAATTCTTGATTGTGATAGCCTTGGTCTGTTTCAGCTCAGAGAGTGCAGCAAATTCTTGGCGATCAAGATTAAAAGGAGTTTTTGGATACTACCTGTTCACAAATGGTGATCTCAGCTCCGACCTGGTCTAAAGTCGGAATGAAATTTGACCTGATCTATTAGTAGTTACTAAGGTAGCTTGGTGAGCTGAGAAAAATACTCTAAGGCGGACTTTTCTGAAAAATGCCAGCAGGTCTGAAAAAAGCTCAAAAGTATTAATGCCAGTGTGGAGCACAAATGAGAGTCCTTTATAAAGTAAGGAATATGCAGAAGCATCCAGGCTGGATTTTGAAAGATTGAATATTGGGATATGGTTCATTCCCTCCAATACTGGGCATTCCTTGTCACTAGGTATTGGTTGTAATCTACTTGCTGGTTGCCTCGATATCTGCGTTGGTACTGTGGCCTTCAATGACCCCTGCGGTTGTTGCGCCTGGATAAAAAAGGCTGGCCATTGTACTGTCCTCTCCTGGCATGTCTATTGCCTCTTGGGTCAAATTGGTTGGAACTACCTTCATTCTCAGAATCAGAAGTATCTGAAAATGTAGTGATCTTTCAATTGTACTGTCTAGTTGAGCATTGATAATTTTTTTTAATATTTTCTTTATTGGAATTTTAAAGCGTTACAATTGCAAGATGAGAAAATGATTCATAAATACAAACATGTACACATGTTTACTCATACCTTAACAGTAACAAACCCCCTTTAGGACAAAGCACCATCATTTTCCTGTGCCAACGACATGCCTCCATATATAATACAGTTTAAACCTTTCATGTCTACAACCTCTTACAATAGTCGAGCCTTGGATCCACGCATCATTACACTATTCGATCTAATTGCCTGTATCTGCAAGGGGGGGTTATTACAGGTAGCGTTCACCTCTGACTATGCAACCTCTGTCTGATCTTGCTGTTGTGCTCTCAACCAATCCAAAAAAGGCCCCCAGATGTCCTTAGGCCTGGACACAGTGGGCATAAGCTCCCAAAATACTGAGAGCTGAGTTTGACAAAATGTAACATCTTTTAGCCAGTCTTTTCTGGCTGGGGCATTTGATTTCCTCCAATGCATGGCTACTCTACGTTTGGCAAGTAGTAATAACATGGCATGCAATTTCCTAGAGTTTGCAGGAGTCTCTTTCACATAACCGAATAAACCTATCAGCGTCAAGGGTATTTTCTGTACATTAAGTATGTCCCCAATGATGTTGAAAATATCTGTCCAATATTTAGCTATGAGAGGACAATGCCAGGCTACATGCAGGAACGTTTCAGAGTCTATTCTGCATCTCCAACCTTCCGAAGTGTGCCTCAGACCCATGCGATGGAGCTGGGCAGGGGTCCTGTAGTATCTGTGTAAATATTTAAAATGAATCAATTTCAATTTATAATTCGGGGATAACATCCTTAGTTGGTCACAGCAAAATTTCTACTGTTCCTCTGAAAGTGAAGGGTTGAGCTCTGAGTTCCAAAGCTGGAGGGATTTGGGCTGCAGTATTGGGCAGGAGGTCTGCATTGATCTATATAGCTTGGTAATGAGTCTCCGAGGAGAGGGGCAAGTCAGCAGTTGTTCCAAGGCCAACAGTGTAGGTGGTGGGTTGGGAAAAGTAGAATGAAGCTGACGGCAAGTAGCTTTAATATGGTAATATAGGAATGAGGCTGAAAATGAGGGTGCAACACCCGACTCACCCTCTGGCGTTGAGCGAAAAGAGTCAGCATGGTATAAATCCGCATATGTATTTATGCCCAGTTTTTGGGCCAGACTAACATTGCCCCTATCTTCCATCACCGGCAATTGGGGGTTATGTGCCAGCATGATCGAGGCGGCAAATAGGATCTCAACCCCAGCTCTCCTCCTCAGACCATCCCAACTCCATATTAACGTTTCAACAGTGTCTATCTCATCACGAGGCCTTGTGAACCGCTTATATATCGCAACTGAGAGTGGGACCGGAGCCGCCCTATCCAGTTCAATCGCCACGTGTGGCTGAAACGGTATGGGATGAACCCAATAATGTAGGAACAGCGTCGGCACGCAGTATGCATAAAGTTGAATGTCTGGCGCACCTAGTCCACCCTGTGCCAATGGGAGGGTCAACAGCTCCCACGATACTCTAGCCTGTTTACCAGCCCAAACCAGTAATATCATCAAGGAGCGCAAAGTCTTGAAAAAGGCCTGAGTGAGTGGGAGAGGGATATTGATGAATAAATATAAGAATTTAGGGAGAACTATCATTTTTGGAATGGCTATATGCCCCGCCAAAGAGATAGGGAGTCTGGACCATGTCTTTATTTTGCTTTCCAACCAGGACACCGCCCTGCCATAGTTTTCATCCCATAGTTCTTGCACCTTGGTGCTGAGCTGGATTCCCAAGTATCGTACAGGGCCAATCGCCCATTGAAGGGGGTAATCTAATGGAAATGGCTGTGTACGGGCTGTCAGTGGTAAAAGCACCGATTTCGACCAGTTAATTTGGATACCAGATAGTCCGCCAAATTTTAGGATTTCACGAATTACTGGGTTTAGATTGACCACTGTATTATTGATATATAGGGTAATATCATCCGCATATAGCGAAACTATAATTCCACGGGTGGTGAAGCCTAGTCCTCTTTCAGCATGATGTTGCCTAAGGGCAGCAGCAAGTGGCTCCATAGCTATAGCAAAAAGCAAGGGAGAGAGCGGGCAGCCCTACCTCGTGCCTCTGGTAATAGTCAGCAGGGGTGAATCAGACCATTCAGTCGAAGTCTCGCAGTGGGTAGGAGTAGAGTAGTTTTATTTGTCCTATGAATAAGGGACGAAGGCCCAGTCTAGCGAGGATAGATAATAAATAGTCCCACTCAAGTGAGTCAAATGCTTTTGTAACATCCAATAACGCCGCCAAAGCTGGGTATTGAGGGTTGAGGTAGTGCAACACCGAGAAAAAGGTGCGGAGATTGTGTGAAGTGGACCTGCCAGGGATAAAGCCAGATTGGTCGGGTCGTGCGATAAGGGGTAACAGTGGTTGTATTCTATTTGCTAACAATTTGGCATATATTTTGGTATCAACGTTTAGTAGCGAAAGTGGCCTGTAAGAATCTCTGTCATCTGGGGCTTTCCCGGGTTTTAGTAGTGACAATATTATGGCTTCTCTCATTGTGGGGGGAAATTTCCCCAGCTCCTGCGCCTCTTCATATACTGCCAGGAGTTGGGGCGCTATTTGATCTGCATAGGACTTATAAAATGCCACTGTCAGGCCTTCAGATCCTGGCACCTTACCAGAGGGAAGACTATTTATAACCTGCCTGACGTCATCAACTGTGAATGGTTCGTCCGGATCATTTCTGTGGCCCCTGCTCAACCATAACAATTCAAGCCTATCAAGGTAGGACTGAAACTCCTCCTGTGTAGCCTGAGAAGCTGAGGTGTAAAGGTTAGAATAGTGCCGTGTAAACTGGTCCAGAATAACCTGTGGGCCTCTTACCACCTCCCGGTTATCATCTAGAATTTCAGAGATGAACGTCTCAGTATTTGGTGTGCGTAGTGTGTTAGCCAAGGTCCTACCAGGTCTGTCCCCCTCACCAAATCTGAGAGCACAGGCATATTTCCCCAAGAATTTCACTTCCTTGTCGGCTTCCTCCTCGTATTCCGATATTTTTCCCTAATGGTACATAATATATCTGTGTCTCCAGTGCTATAGTATTGTGACTCAAGATCCTTGATATGGTCCCCCAGCTTCTTCAAAGTGAGTCTAATTGATCTCAGTACCCCCGCTTGTCTCGAGATACATTTTCCCCTGATAACCACCTTGAATGCTTCCCATAGCATGGCTTGTGTCTGAACTGAACCTGTATTTGTGGAGAAATATTCTGAAATGTTCCCTCTTACCTCTTCCCTGAACAGCGTGTCCAGCAGGGCATGTGGTGGTAGCCTCCAGCAGACCGTTCTAGACTGGTCTGCCGGCACAGACAATTTTTAACAGGACGGGCGCATGATCTGACAGTGTCCTGGGCAGATGCCGTGCCGAGTTGGACCAAGCTGCTATGTCAGGCGTTACTAAATAAAAGTCAAGCCTGGACCAAACATTATGCTGAGTTGCGATGCAGGTGCCCTCATGTAATGTTGGGTGTCTTTGGCGCCAAATGTTGATGAGCCCTTCCTCTGCAATTATCTTGTTAATAGCGATACTCGATCGCGGGTGTAGTTTCCGAGACCCTCCCTTTCTGTCCTTGACATCGCCGATCAAGGCATTAAAGTCACCTCCCCATATAATTGAGTCATATCCCATTGTTTTTTATCTTAGCCCAAACATCCCTAAAGAAATCTGGCTTGTCAACATTAGGGCCATACACTGCGGCCAACGTGATGCCCATCGTCCCCAATATCCCCACCAGGATCACATAGCGGCCTTCTGGATCTATCTGTGAAGACGTTAATTTCCAGTGCAGTCCCCACTTTACCAGAATGGATACCCCTCTAGCGTAGTTTGAGTAGATGGCTGAGTATACAGCTCCCCAGCGCCTATTTTGCAGTTTGGTATGAGACGAGCTATTTAAATGAGTTTCCTGAAGGAAACAAATATCTATGTTGTGCCTAGCCAGGTATGTATGCACCAATCGTGTTTTGCAGAAATTATTTAATTACCTAATGTTCCACGTGAGAAAATTATACTCTATCTGTTGAGCATGACTGAGTGTCTCTCATGCGTGGACCCGTGGTGGCAAATTCGCTGCTTCATAAGGTTTAAAGTGAGTACATACTCATGAGACTTATCTGACTACATCTGTGTTGAAGCAATAAGGGAGGGTGGCCTGCTGACACACTGCAATATATCAGTTGTTAGAATTCTATCCCGTAATGCTGTCCTTGTTAACTGTAAAACATCCCCATCCCGCCCCCCGCCCAAACCAACCCCCCAATTAGGTTGAGTGAAAATCCCACCCCATTGTAACAAACTTCGCAACATGCCCCGGACTTGTGCTAAGGGACTGGTACTGGAAAATCTCCCCGGGGGCATGGTTTACCGGCTTACTCCCCCATCATAGATGGGTTGGCCACCAATGTGTTAACGAGCTCCGCAGGCGCCCAGGGCAGGTACTGTGTAAAGGCAATGGCTAGCCCGCCATTTCCGCACTATCTATAATCTTAACATTGGGGCCGGGTTACATTGCGGACAAATACAACAATACCTGACATTATATGTCCATATATCAATCATTATCGCTCAATCTTGCTTCTTGTGAGTTCCTGGTGGGCGATTTGGCTGGTTTCTTTGAGCTGCAGACGTGTTTGGCAAATGTTAAAGCTGACTTGGCATTAGTAAAATGATGAGCGGAACCCTCATAGTTGATTTTTAATTTCGCCGGATACAGCATTGAGTACGGGATTTCCGCTTGCCTTAACATCTTTTTAACTTGCAGGAATTCACGCCTGGCAGCTTGGACCGAGGAGGTGAAGTCCGGGAAGATGGAAATGTTATTACCTTTGTGATTGATGCTTCCCTTTTCCCTAGCCAACCTGAGAATGGTATCACGGTCCTGGTAGTTCAATATCCGTGCTAGAATTGGTCTGGGTGTGGAGCCTACAGGAGGTCTAGGCCCCAATGTATGGTGAGCACGTTCCACAATGAAGAGGGCGGAGAGATTCGGATCGAACAGTTCGTGCATCAGTTCCTCAACGAATGGTTCCATTTTTGTTATTGCCGTCGTTTCTGGAATACCTGTTATGCGCAGGTTGTTACGGTGCGATTGAGCCTCCAAATCTTCATTCTTATCCTTAATTATGTTCAGCACCTTATCCATGTTCAGTAGTTGTTCTTTGGTCTTGACCTGGAATTCATGTTCTTCCACTGCGCGGTTGTCTAGGTGGTCTAGACGCTCTTCGTGCATATCCACCTGCTTTTTAACCTGATCCAGCCTGGCATTCAGCAAATCAGTGGCGTAACGAAATTTGAGGGGGCCCCCCTGCAAGATGCATGGAGGGGCCCCCGCTCCGAACTTTATCAGGAACTGTCAGGCAAAAGTACTGTGCTGAGGGGGCCCCCTGCAGCTCGGGGGCACTGTGTTACGCCCCTGCAGCAAATCCAGTTTATTACCAATTGTCTTTAGGCTAGATTTCATCTCTAGTAGCAGGGCATGGAGTTCATCACCACCACCATCCGCTCCTTCTCGAGCACTAGATTCATTGTCCATATCAACGTCGTCTTCTTTGTGCCTAGTGAGCCTCTTCTGTTCAAAGGAGAGCTTAGCCTGTTTCGCGTCGTGTTTCCCCATGATCAGTCTATAACCGTTGATGCAGCAAGGAACAGGGGGGTCTCAGACGACAAAATGTTCAGTGTAACTCACAGAGCGGTCACAGGACAGGGTATATTAAATCATCCAAAACAGGGGTGAGACCTCAGGCAGGCATTCAGAACTAGGTATAGTCAGGCTTCAGGTCTGTGTCAGGGCACTGTATGGTTGTATCAAGGCTGATTTCCTTTCCCTTATGCTTCTGGGTACTGCGAGTAGGTCAGTTGATTATGCCACAACCATGTAATTGGCCATGGTAGGTAGATCACTCGCACCGTACCGCAAAATATTGAAATGGGTTGTGTAATCGCCACAGCCGTGGGGAGTATTACAGTTGTAAACTATGTCATCAACCTCCACTTGTAATCCTGAGCGTTTTTATTCCATTTCTCACTGGTGGGCCCCCCCTGTCACTCCCGGATCAGAGCACTAATACCACAACGGTCCCGGGGGGTCGCCACTCATGGAGCCAGTCACACAAAAATTAAGGGCCGTGACTCGCGTCCCGCAGCAAGGCAAGTGTCCAAGGCGTTTCACAATGCCGGGAACCACAGGAGGGGGAGCCCCGGACGCGCAGCCAAAGTCCCTCCAGGAACCATACGTAGGACCCACCAAAACCACTAGGCCCGGAATGCGTCTCCTCCAACGGGCAGATCAATCAGTCACAGGTGCCTGAGGTTGGGAGCGCTGCGTGACTCACCCCCATGAAGCAGGCCCTTTCTTCGCCTGTCTCCTCCGAAAATCACCGCTGCGACACCACGCCCAGCCACGGCCCAGCGATCACACCCGGGCTCCCGCGGCCGCTCTTCACCTCCAGGCAATCCGGGTGTCCTCACCTGGGATCCGCCCAGCGCGTCGCACGCCCACCTCCAGAGACCACAGCACCCGAGGAGACCGTGGTCCAGCCGGACCCAGGAGACGGCAGCAACCAGCTTGCGCCGCAGGCCGGGCGCGCCTTGCCGTCATCGATCGCGGGCAGCTCCACCAGATCAGGTTTCTTGATGTCTGTTACCTCGGCTTTAGCCAGTTTGCAAGCACGTTCGCTTCTTTGGGCGGCAGCTGCCGATGCCTGACGTTTTGGTTAGCAGATTACACCGAACCGTGGGCGACTCTGCGCGCTCTCATGCCAGGATAGTGTAGGATTTTGTGGTGGCCGGCGGAGCCCTCTCAGAGAGCGGCCATTTCGCTGCTCGGCTAGCCACGCCCCCTAGTTGAGCATTGATCATTGGTTTGATACTCTACCTGACTATAGTAGTTTTCAGCTAAGTATGGATATGTCGTTTCTTTTCTGGCAAATCGAATATCTTTTTTTAATTTATCTCTCTTCCTTTTTGTCAGATAATTTGTGTATGAAGCCATATCTCTATCTACCTCTTCCAATTTCTTTTTTGCTTCTTCAAGAGCTGAGGTACTTTTGTTCTTGGTTTCTAGTTCTATTATTTCTAGCATAAGTTGTTGCACTAATTCTTTCGCTGTCTCGACAATTAACATCATAAGATCTCTTGAGCAGCGGTTGGCGATCATGGATCAGCGTTCTAAGAATTTTTTAATGTGTACAAAGAGGCCTGGGATGTTTTTAACTCATAAGCCTTGAGGAATGACTCCTGCACGTAGATATTCTAACATGACTAGGCCATGCATTTCCATACGTTTTATTTTTTTCTTGAGGGCTGCTAGTTTTTGTATGTGATCTCTATCTTCAGAGTTGGACGTGGTCTGATGTCCAAAATTAGCTGAACTACCTACTAAAGAGGCAAATTCTTCATCAGAGAAGCCAAAAGATGGTAGATTTGCCATCGTAAAAAATTCGGAAAAATCTGCAATGTGGACAAGAAGAAATAAAGATAAATGTCCTCCATCAGTGCAAAAATGAAAACAAAATGAAAACAAGGTGGACCCAGTCATCCTCCACCTAGAGGAGCAGTAGTCCTTCCCCCAGCCACTTCCCTATGGAGATTGGTGTCATCCCCTCTGTCAGGGCCAGAACTGCTTTACCCTCCTGTTTGGGAATGGTAACTGCAAGTTTAGGGGGAGACTTGAAATGCATGGTAGCAATTCCTGGAAGGCCCATTTGTCACCTTCAGGTCAAAGGAAGAACTGTGAAATCTGTTGTTTGTTCTACCGGCTGTTTCTGCCCCCTCCCATATGGTTAGCATATGCTACATGACCACTTGCTGAAATACGACAGCTTTCCTAAGCCCAGATGCCATGCTATTGCCTTCCAGGAGCAGGGTTGCTAGTAAACCAGCCAAGGAAGTGCATTTGTTCTATGAAGCAGATCTGAGAGGCAAATCAGTTCTAAATTGATGAACTCTCAAGCAGCACAAAGAACTCTTTCTTGCAGTAATATTTCCACTAAAGTTACAAAAATTCTGCCTTCACCACTGAATTAGATTTGTAAAACCTAAATCAAAAGCAACTGTCAATCATCTCTCTGGCATTTTCCCATGCTTAGACAGGAAATAATGGTGTTCCTAGACAATGGAGCTTTACGTAAAACGTGGACATTTTTTGGGGATAATTGTTCATGCAGAGGCCCTAATATTCCCAGTGTATTCTATGCCACATTTTATACTTTAAGCACCCAGCCCTGTGGGCTTACAAAACACACTTTAGGAGTTACAGCTAGTGTATAAAATTGTTGATTTCTACATGAAAATACTTTTTTTCAACACCATTTGTCACTGGAGTGCTTTTGAACTACAACCATTGAGAGCACAATGGTGCTACCTGAAGCCATCTAATTTTCATCTATATGTGGATAGTGTAAATACGCACTGCAGTCAACATATATTCTTTAACTTCCATATCACTGGTGCAATTTATTATGAGTTTACTGGAAAGTTGAATACATCAATTAGGTGAAACCAATTTTACAGAACAGTTTTAGGACAGAGTGCCGAGTCTGTGGCACTGACTAGCAGTGTCGCTGTGCACAGATTCATAATTCCAATAAAAATGTTAAGACTTGGATTAAAAAGCCCTTGGAGAGGGAAATGTGTAGGATTATGAAGGCAGAATGCTCAAGACAAAGAATAGAAGAAAAAGTTTGTGCAACACCAAATTTGGATCCAGATCTTATTAGTTATTTATTTAGGCTTGGGAGAGATCCTAGAAAGGGTCTAGAAAGCTCATTGAAAATCTGTCAAGACAAGTAGCTGGATGTTGTGGGGCCGTAGGGGGGGATCCTAGATATGGCAGAGGATGCCTACGCAAATAAGGAACAAGTTGATGTGGAGCTATTAAGAGGATGGAGCCAAAGGGCGTTAGTCCTTCTGGGTAATGCGAATGGAGGTTTGTTGCAAGAAAGGAGGAAGGCGATTTTAATGAAGATAAATCCAAAGTTAGGGGATTTAGCACAAAAGGCAGGAAGTGAGGATTCAAAGGGTTTGTTGTTTGGAGAAGGTTTGGTGAAAGGGATAGGAAAGTACGTAGGGACTTTTATGGCATTGGATAAAGCACAGGAAAGCATGTGTAAGATGTTTGGAGTTTTTGGTAGTGCCAGTAGAAGGGGACCCTTTACTGGCCGGGGAATGCAGAGGTCCCAATATGGTTTGCAAAACAATTCACAGTATGGTTGGCAGAACAGAGGTAGAGGATACTGACAGAGTACAGGTTTCTTTCCAAGTAGAGGAAGGACAGGAAGAAGCAGGAGATATTCAAGAGGACTTGGAAAAGGCAAATAATGGAGGACAAGGTGAGTATGGGGACTATTTTTGGTTCTTCCCCAAAAGGAGTAGGAGGTCATTTGAAATTATTCAAGAAGGAATGGGAGAGAATTACAGGAGATCCATGGGTGTTGGATACGGTTTAAGGATTCGTAATAGAGTTCAAAAGCTATCCTTTTCAGGAGAAAGAACAAAGAGAGATAAAGATGCCGTTAGAGCAAGAAGCAATAGTAGAACAAGAAATAATTACTCTAATTAGAAAGAATGCAATAAAAGAAGTGGAAGATTGGGAGAAATGTTGTGTAAGCAATCTGTTTTTAGTGGAAAAGAATGACAAGGGGTGGCACCCAGTGATAAATTTAAGAGAACTAAACAGGTTCTTAGTATACCGTCATTTTAAAATGGAGGGGATACATTGCCTCAGGGATCTTTTGATGGAAAAAGATTGGATGGTGAAGTTGGATCTCAAATATGCATACTTTACAATACCCACGGCGAAGGAGAGTCAGAGATACTTGCAATGTAGACAGAAAGGGAGACTTTATCAATTCCTATGTTTACCTTTCGGTCTTTCTTCAGCACCTTGGTGTTTCACATAGGTGATGAGGGTAGTAGTTGCCTACTTTCGACAAAGGGGGATGAGAATGATAATTTATTTAGACGATATCCTGATGTTATCGCAGTGCCAGGAAGAGTTCAATGCAGGAGGTGGTGCTGAAGTTGGAGGAATTAGGTTTCATATTGAACAGGGAGAAATCTTGTATGGAACCTACACAGACGTTGGAGTTCTTAGGTTTTCAGGTGGATACGAAGGTGTGTTAGTTAAAACTGCCAGAGAAGAAGATGAAGATGATAACGAAGGAAATTCAGCAGAGTTTAAACAAAGACTTGGTTACTTTAAGGGAATTAGCAAGGATTATAGGTCTATTGTCATCTTTGGTTCAGGCAATATTTCCAGGACCACTACATTATCGTGCACTACAGAGGTTAAAAGGAAATACACTAAGGAAAGGCTTTTGGTATGGAGACAAAGGGGCCGATTCCGATCTCGGTCGGAGGCGCACCCAATACCATTCGGTCGGGAAAAAAGCCATGCGAAAGCCTGTTTCCCGACCGAACCGTACGCGGGTCCGGCCGAGCGAGTACGATGCGAGTCGCCGACCGACTCGTCCGGGCGTCCCGACAACTCCGACCGACTCGCTCGGACTCGAACCGCTCCGACCGACTCGGTCGGACCCGAGTCGCACCGCGCAATGGAGACGTTTCCCGGCCGGGTAAGTACGATGCGCGCCGCGAGCAGTCCGACCGAGCCGCGCACTCCGGCTCGTAAGAGCTGTCGGAGCCGTACTTTGGGGGTCCGTGTCGGACCCCCTGTACGCGTAGCCGCGCGAGGCGCACACAGGGGGACCCAAGGGTCCCCCTACCTGTGCGTGTACGCCGCGAGCGCTTCGCGGCGCACCCGCTGTAGGGGCGCCCTTGTCCGCCTCGCACCCATTGAGGCAATGGGAGCCCGCGTACGCGTTAGTACGACCGGCTCCCATTGAGTTCAATGGGAGTCCGACTCGACTCGTGTCCGATAACATACGGCCGCATCGTACTCTCGTTCGGTCGGACTGCACGGGTCCGATTCGGTCGGAAATCTCTCCGGGTCCGGCTCGGTCGGAGAAATTTCCGGCCCGAATCGGAATCGACCCCAAAGTAGTTTGGGATATGGATGCAAGGGAGGAACTTGGATGGTGGTTAGACAATATAGAGGCATGGAATGGAAGAGCAATTTTTGGAGTAATGCCAGATTTTGTGATACAATCAGATGTGAGTTTGACAGGCTGGGGAGCACGTCTGGGAAATCTGGAGACAGGAGGTGCGTGGACAAGAGAAGAGAAATTGAATCATATAAATTGTCTAGAATTGACAGCAGGTTTATATGCTTTGCAAAGTTTTCAGGAAGAGTTTAAAGGGTCACACAGTTCTGATTAGGATGGACAACGTGTCTGCAGTGACATATATAAACAAGTTAGGAGGTATGAAGTCCCGGAATTTAGCGGAATTAGCAAAGGATTTTTGGAATTTTTGCCTGGAGCACAAGGTGGGAGTGAAAGAGGACTACTTAGCAGGAGAATTGAATGTGAGTGCAGATTGGAATTTGAGGAATATGAGGGATTACAGCGACTAGAAGTTGGACCGGAATTGTTTTGGGAAGATAAACAATGTATGGGGTCCCTTGGAGGTGGATCTATTTGCAAGTCAATTGACTTTTCAGTTGAAGGAGTATTTCAGTTGGAGAGCAGAACCAAAGACGACTGCGATGGATGCATTCCAACAAGTGTGGAAAGGGAAGAAGGGCTATGCCTTTCAACCTTTCACGATGATTCAGAGACTATTATTGAAATTGAGACAGGAGAAGAGTCAAATAGTTCTGGTGACGCCTTTTTGGGTGTCTCAGGTTTGGTTTCCATCGGTAATGGAGCTAGCTTGTGCAGAACCCTTGTTGATGATGCCAAGGTGAGCCGACTCAGAAATGCAGAAGAAAAAGAACATCCTTTGGTTTTGAGTGGGGTTTTGAACCTTCTTGCTTGGAAGGTGTCAGTAGATCCTTCGGAGTCAAAGGTCTTTCAGATAAGGCTGCAGAGTTACTGGAGGAGTCATGGGCTCCTGCCACAAGGAGTAGATACAAAGGAATTTGGAGAATATGGTCTAGTTGGTGCATGGCAGGGGGTCTGGTTCCAGTGGAGGCTCCTGTAGTGGAGGTGGTTAATTTTTTGACGGAGAAGTTTCATGAAGGTTTGCAATTTCAGCTGGGCATTCACAGATAGATGGCAAATCTGTAGGAGGAAACGTGATGGTGTGTAGGATTCTGAAAAGTATGAGGATAAAGAGACCTCCCAAGACACGTTATAGTGTTATATGGGATGTTAACATTATGTTGTCTTTGTGTTTGTTGTGGCCAACTAATAGACATTTGGACATTAAAAGACTTTCTGAGAAGTTAGCATGTTTGTTATGTCTGGTCTCATGCAAAAGGTTGTCGGATGTGAAAGTGTTGGAGATAGATTAGAAATCGGAACCAGATGGAATATTTTTTTAGATTTATAAGAGAACAAAAACAATGTCTAGTTCTGTATTTTACCCTATTTTTAGGGAGGAGAAGAAGTTGTGTGTAGTGAATTGTTTACAGGAGTATGAAAGCAGGGTTTTAGAGAATAGGAGAGATGGGGATAATCAACGTTTGATTTCTTTTGTGAAACCATTTTGTGCAGTAAGTACTGCTAATATATCTAGGTGGGTGAAGAACATGATGAGAGAGTGTGGAATAGATGTGGAAAAGTTCAAGCCACATCCTCTACGTGGCGCTATGGCAAGTAAGATGTGTTTGTCAGGTGGTCGCTTAGAGGACATTTTAAAAGCTGCAGATTGGCAAATGCAGAAACCTTTGCAAGACATTATTTTAGGCCCATTAGGCATGTTCAAACGTGGTTTTAAAAGGCTTTGAACATGCATAATGGTAGCCTCCGGTCTTGTAATGAAATGACGATTCTCCAAGCAAAAATGAGAATCAAGATTTCATTAAAGACGCGGAGGCTAACATTATCCTGCCCTCCCCAACCCAGATGGGTAAGGAGTGGAGGAAGTAGGCTGCAGGATATATATTTAAAGATGTTATTATGTTTTGGAATCATTTAAAAAAAAAAAAAAACAACAAAAAAAAGACAGAAGGGGATAGGATTGATGTTTTTTTGGTTTTATCTTATGCAGATTAAGAATTGCATATTGCAAGCAGGATGAATGTTTACAAGAAGAAGAGCTTTTTGCCAAGGAAGTTTCTCAAATGTTCTGTATGTTTTCAAGAAAAAGAATATTCAGAGGAAGTTTCAGTTTTCTGCATTGAAAGAGGAAGAATGTTGGGAGAAAGGAATATTTATGGACTAATGTGTTCCAGTTCTAGAGTTTAACTATTGTGAAGTCTTTAAAGTGCTGCAGGAGTGGCAATAAAAGATGTTATGCATAATGTTAGCCTCCGCTTCTTTAATGAAATCTTGATTCTCATTTCACTATGCTTGGAGAATCTCCATTCTCTTTCGTTGTTGCTGGGCCCTCCAGCTTACAGGAGTATCCAGGTTCAGGTTCTAAGGCCTGGAGGGTTCCAGATGCCTGGGTCTAGCTTAGCTGCTTTGTCCTATCACAGCATGCAAGTAGCACATAGAGCACCTCACTGCTTCTTCTACATCATGTGAAGCCATCTGGGCTAACTCGCTAGACCTCTTCAGCCCAAAAGATTGGAGGCCTGGACCTGGGAGAACAACACACTTTCACCTCTCTCCTGACCAAGGAGGCTTTAGGTGCCGCAGCTTAGCCGCTTTTGCTGCGCATGCAGCGCTAGTCAAGGGTAACCTGCCTCCTACAGGTGTGGAAGAGAACCCTTCACCCAAAGCCAGCCAGAGGACTGAGGGAAATTTTCGACAGGATGACGCGTTGAGTGGCAAATGAAATGGCACAGCAGTTAGGGTGCTGTGTTGCTCAACTCATTAGGACAGGATAGTAACTGGCATGGGAATTTTGATGGCAATGTAATCTGCCTAGTAATTGCAATAGGCAACTTAACTAGGACAGTAAATTATTTAAAAAATAAAATTGCACAGTAAATTGAAGAACAAATTAAGGATCGCCGACCATGACACTGCACAATTTAACTGCAGCAGCAGCCCTCAAGGGCAGTGCAACAGGCTTACTGTTTCTGATTAGCATTTCAGCTGGAGCTGTAACACGGCCGGCAAGGGGAATGGCATAATTCTTCTGACGAACATTTCCCATTGTAATAATAATTTTTAAAGCATTTCCCTATGTCTCTCGATTGTGATTGGCTTAATTTGCCGTGTGCAATCTTGGGCATGTTAGTAATTGCACAGAATTCTGATGGATATGTCCTTCTAAGAGCGTAAGTCACATTTTTAGGACTCTGTTTGTGTTCACTAATGCAATAACTATAACAGCATACCCTTCTGGCGCTGTAATTCTGATAAGAAATGCTTCAGACCGTATTCCCCGATTGTCATATATTTGTCGGAGACAGACTTAATCGTTTGTACAGTGGCACAGTATTTTCATAGCAAAATATCACAGCCCACTGTGGGGCTTATTTATGAAGCCTTGCAACACTTTTATGCCGCCATTGCGTCACTTTTTGTGACGCACCAGTGGTGTAAAAAATAGGCCACGTTGCACCCTATTTACAAAGTGACGCATCTAAGCAGATGCGTCACTTTGTAAAGCCTTGCACTACATTGCACCTGCATCAGGTATGATGTATGCAGGGTGGCGTTCCTCTGCAAGAAAGCCTTGTAGAAGTGGCGCAGTGAAATAACACACAAAGTGAGAGAGGCATTGTTATGAAAAAAGAATTTCAAGGGGTTCAAATCCCACACATGGTGATGACAGACAAGGCCAGTCCTTCAACTCCTTGATTTGATAAATTCTTTTATTCACAATAAATACACAGCAGCCAACGCGTTTCACCCATGCGGGCTTCTTCAGGGCTAGTGTTCTAGTTCACACCATTGAGACAGATATTTTAAGAGTGGTGGCCCAATTCAATCGGCACTTTGGAACTGTTTAATTCCGGTCATCGAGTCTTAAAGAATGTATTCAGTGTGTGCTGTTCCACAATGACTAGTCCCCTTCATACGGCCATATGGGAGACTCGTGACACTTCCAAATTTCCTGCAAATTTGGAAGTGTCACGAGTCTCCCATATGGCCGTATGAAGAGGCTGGCGATTAAGCGCATAATACATTCATGTCCCTTGAAATTCTTTTTTTATAACAATGCCTCTCTCACTTTGTGTGTTCTCTTGCTGTATTTGAAACCTTTGTTGGTGGCAGGTTTCGGGAGGTGGGCATTGGTCTATTGGTGCTGTATGAATTATTGTTGGAAGTAATTACAACAAACACAAGTAGTTGGTGCAGCATCGTACACCCTGCCACCGTGTTTGTAGTTAGTGGCGCAGTTAAATCTATGAAATTTCACTGCACCACTTCTAGGGCGCCACTGCATCAAAAACCTTATGCCTGCCTCATGGCAGGCGTAGGGTGACGCAGTGCAATGTGAATAGGCCTACCCCATGCATTGCTGCAGTTGAGTCATGCTTACAACACAACTCCAGAAATGCATGAGTTTTGCGCCGACAGATGTGTCAGGATTCCTGACGCATCTGTCATTCCTTGCGACATGGAGCGCTGTACAGTAAATGCAAGGATGGCACAGTGGAAAGTGTCACATCACTGCTTTCACGCATAAATGAGGCCCTGTATTTTTGTGGATTGTTCATCACACTTTAGCACGTTAATATTCAATACATCTCTTATCACAAACATACCGAAAACCGTGCTCTTAAAAAAAGAAATCTCCATATACAAATAGCACCAACTGTCATCTGTTCATTATTTCTCCCACTGCATCACTTTAGAGGGATGGTATTTTTCTTTGAAGCATGTTTAGATGGGCATTTTATCTCCCTCTCTAGCATTGTATTTTCTCTTGGCACAACATATTTGATCGCCAGTATTCCCCCATTTTTATTAGGGTAAATGACAGTGTTTCTTGTACCATAATAATTCCATTGGCTATTATTCCTTCCACTGTACCGCTGTGATGAATAGCATGTCTCATGATATAATATTTCATATGGTCATTATTTATCCCACTATTGCACTTTAAGGAACAATAGTTCTCACAGCATAATATATATGATGGCCATTAAATCTTATTCTCCAACCTTCAGGGAACATTATTTATATAGATCCACTTTTCTGCTAGTTAATAGTTTTTTGGGAACAGCAATATGTGACCCGTTTTTCCCCACTTGCATGTTTCCAGTGGACAGTACTACTGTTTGAAATTATACGGAGTAGCCCGTTATCTCCACTAGGCACATTTTTCTAAAGAACACATTGCTATATCTGTGGTATCGCACATAACTAGATGGGCTGTGACCACATAAGTGATATGTGTGGGCACATGCACGTATAAAGCACGTTTCTATCAATTATATGGCCTCCTGTCCCTTGCGTGTTCTTAGTAAACACAGGAACAGATTCTGGAGTAAGATAGGTATTGTTGGGACTTTGAGTGCTCACCTATGAAAGTCACCAAATGCTTTCATCTGTTTGGCTAATAAATGTCACTTAATGTGTTTTAAGAATGCGCCTGTAGGCTCTAATTCAACATGAACAATATGATATAATTTGGTTCTAACCCTAGACTTGTGTTCTTTTTGGAAGGCCAGGGATTCCACGTAGGCTTCTGTTTTGCCTAATAAACAGTAAAAAGTGATTTAAAGTACACTGTTTTGATGAATTTTCAGAAAGTCTTGAAGGACATCAGCCTCATCTATGTTGGGCTTGCCTGGATACTCAGCGTTCTGGGTATGCACTTTTAGCCAGGTTATATCAGCGACCACTAGTTGTGGTCTCTACGGATTGCAACGAGAAGGGAGGCTCATACTTATGCCCCACCTCTTCCTATCCTAATGCGAAGGAGGATTTGGAGATTATGGTGAAGGGGATGATTGCCCACTTTGTTTTCACTATTTAGGGCCTGATTACGATGTCGGTCGGAAACGAAACCTCCCGACTCCTTGTCAGAATCTGTTCTGACCGAGTCGCAGTCGGAGCTTCCGACTGACCGATTATGATGGTTCCGAACACCATTCGTAAAGGCTCCCATTGACTTGAATGATAGCCTGTGTTCCGATCGACAACACAGGCTCCCATTGAAAAAAGGGGTGGTTGTGGAAAACCTTGCACCCTGTGGCGGGCACCCCATTGTGCCTGCCACACTGTGCATGGTCCTACAGGGGGGTCCCTTGGGTACCCCCGCAACCCCCAACCGCAGGCTTCAGAATGAAGGGGGGCCTGCTACAGGCCCCCAAAGTCAGTTTCCGAAAGCCTTTTCATGTCGGACAGACCGATTTGGAAAGGCTGCCCGAATCCGACATCGTAATACGTTGGTCGGAAACACGGTCCATAGACCTGAGCGATTCGGCTCCGACTGACTCAGAGTTTCCAAATGCCTGTCAGAACTGATTCGGAATGACCGAACAGTTACCTTTCAATCATAATCGGTCAGTCGGAAATGTGTCTGATCGACCAATTACGATGGGTTTCGACACGGTTTAGGAAACTTCAAATGCCACTCAGAGCCTTTCCGACCGACATCGTAATCAGGCCCTTTGTCTCTGTCCAGAACGGAAGCTGTCATAGCCAATCATTCTGTATCCTGGATGATGGTTTTAGTTAGTCCATGGTTGAGTGCTATTGAATCTGGCTGGCCTTGTATTGCTGCATTTCTAAATGCCACTAAATGATTAGGAGTGGGCCCCACTTTGATCTGAGGTTTCTCTTTTGGCTGTACAGTCAGAGTTCAAATTATTGACCCCATTGGCCACTCGATGTGCAATATAGAGGCCATTATATTGTATCCTTCTTGTGAATGGTAGCCAGTGTAGAGCCTTGAGTGCAGGAATAATGTGGTCCCATCTGCTCACATTTAGAGCTTGTATACCTGCAGTTTTTGAGATTCTTTGTAGCTCTTTCATTATTTCTTTGGAGAGTCTGATGGAGAGGTAATTGGCATAATCTAGGCAAAACACCATTAATGCTAGTGATAACTGTATCTAATGAGAAAGCCCCAATAAGGTCATACGTTTCAAGGTGGTCTCATTGTGTTAAGGGTCTTCCATCACTGTGTTGGTTTACAGTTAGAGGTTGGAATGCTTGACCATGCTGAGGATTTTTATCTTAGTGGATGCACTTGGGAGGTGATGTCATGCCAGGAGCTAAGGGCATATAGGTTCATGAATTGGCCAGTCTCCATATACAATTATTTAAGTTTCGGAGATGTTGCGTTTAAAATGATTGTGTAGCATTCATGGATCCTTTGCCTGTACAAATTTATAGAGTCATAGGGGCCGATTCCGATTCAGGCCGGAAATCTCTCCGACCGAGCCGGACCCGGAGAGATTTCCGACCGAATCGGACCCTAGCAGTCCGACCGAACGAGTACGATGCGTTTGCATGCTATCGGACTCGATTCGGTCGGACTCCCATTGAAGTCAATGGGAGCCGGTCATACAACGCGTACGCGGGCTCCCATTGACTCAATGGGTGCGAGGTGAACAAGGGCGCCCCCTACAGCGGGTACGCGTCGAAGCGGGTCACGCCGTACATGCACAGGTAGGGGGGACCCATGGGTCCCCCCTGTGTGCGACTCGCGCGGCTAGGCGTACAGGGGGGTCCGACACGGACCCCCAAAGTGCGGCTCCGACTGCTCTTTTGAGCCGGACGGCGCGAGTCGGTCGGACTACTCGTGGCGCGCATCGTACTTACCCGGCCGGGGAACGTCTCCATTGCGTGGTGCGAGTCGTGTCGGTGCGAGTCGGTCGGAGCGGTTGGGTCCCGCGAACGAGTCGGTCGGCGATTTCGCGTACGCTCGCATCGTACTCGCCCGCCCGGACGCACGTCCGACTCGGTCGGGAAACAGGGCTCCGAATCGGATCCGGTAATGCCGACTCCGATTCGGAGCCCTACCGGCCGAGATCGGAATCGGCCCCTTAATGTCTTGACCTCTGATAGTCATTTCAGGTTGAGGATAATATGTGTGGTATCAGCAAATAAAGCTGTTTGAGGACACTAGGACAAGAATAATGAATAGGTGCACATTGTGAAGGAGAGGGAGGTGGATTTTGGGTCATAATGGACACCTACCCAACAAGTGATAGATGAAGAGTTGAACAGATGTGATGTGACAATTTAGGATCTATACACTTAAGGTAGGAGTTTATGCAGTTAATGGCAGTGCATTGGATGCATTTGAGTTGGTGGTCTAAAGTGTCAAACAGTGATGAAAGATTGAATAAGAGTAGGGTGGAGACTCTATTAGCATCAACATAGTTCTTGAGACTATGCCATGATGGAGATTTTTACTAATTGAGTGCATCTTCCAAGCCTGAATCCTTCCTGTATATGTAATAGAAAATTGTTTTTTTTTTATGAAGCTTGATATATGGGAGAAGATCAAATTTTTCACAAATTTACCTAGGAGTGGTATGTTTGTTATTCGTCTGAAGTCTGCGAGGTTAGGCATATCTTTCTACAGTTATTAAATATTCTGGTGGAATTCAAGCATTTAAATAATTTCTCTCTAATAGATCAGTGCCTTATCTAATACGTGCAGATACTTATTGAGTCGGTTAATTTATCTTGGGCCACTACTACTTTCTCTTTGATTGTGATTTTTATTTGCAAAACAGAGGTGCTGCCTTGACACATTACATGCCGATCCGATGATGGGCTTCTTTAAGGATAATTTGCTTTGGGCCCTGATCCACATAGATATTAGGTCAATGTTGAAATTTGGATTAGGTACATCAATGATTTTTTAATTGACTAGGTGGGTCTGAAGACTCTTTGGTTAAAAATAACAACATTCTTTCATTATAATCCTTGGGGTATACAGTTTACCAAGATTTTTGCCAGACAAAGTATTGAATTCTTGGAATAACACATTTCTGTCAATGATCACAAGCTAATCAATTAAATTATTTGCAAAGATGATACCTTTAATTGTATCTTAAGAGCAGACAGGTGACATGCTCAGAATACAATCAATGCAGTTCCTTATGGGGAATTTATAAGAGTGAAACATACTGTGATTTTGAATTAATCCTGCCAGTTCACTTACATTATGTTGGGTGACAGCTAGGCCCTCATTATGATGTCAGTCAGACAGCAATGGACGGCTTGTCGGTTGCGGTCCGACCGACATCTAGTGCTGCGGTCTGACCACGGCATTCTGATGTGCGGCAGTCGGAGGCAGCATGCGGAGGTACTGACCGACGATTCCAATGGCCTCAAGGAGCCCGTCGGACCATCTGTTGGAAGGTAATTCCCTACAATGGGGCGGTGCCTGCTCAGGCACCACCCTAGGGATTATGATGTCCCTTTCAGACAGCCTTTCAATGGCGGTCCTACCGCCATAGAAAGGCTGTCAGAAACAGGCTTTGCGGGCCCCTATCAGGGCCCCCATCCCTTGCGGCCTCTGCTATGAGGCCTGGGGGCACCCGTTGCTCCCCCCCAAACATCCATGCATTGTGTGGCAGTCACCTTTGCCTAGATGTTTAAAAAGTGTATTTTTCCTATTGCAGCTTGTGCTGCGGCCCACAGCACAAGCACAAGCCACAATAGGAAACATACACTTTCTGATCGCCGTGAAGGTGGGAAGCGGGACCGTTGACTCCTTGTCGGGCGGCCCAGTTTCTGACACAATGCTAGCATCATAATGAGGCTCTTAATATTCATTTTGTGTGTCTGGGTAAGTACAAGCATGTACCTTTGTTCATGTGTTTTTAACAAAGGTCATGGTTGTGGGTGAAATTTTGGCTACAGTAGGGTTACAACCCACTCTTTATTTTTTGCACTGGAATAAATAAACCTTTTAATATTTTTTTAATTCAAGAGAACTTTCCAACTTTTGCAATATATGGCAGTATATGCTATGACTAACACCACCTTAGATCCTCTTATTGCTTTGCCATCTTGTTTAGATTTGGTTTCATGCAAGATGTTCTTATGTCAATTGTGAACTCAACAGGGAATAAGGAGGGGCTGATGTTTGTTATCATCAATATTGCAGAAGAGGACTATGGAGGATGGTTTTGAAAATGAGAGCATGAGTCTGCTTGATAACCCTCCATGTTTACCCAGTTTCAGAAAAAAAGCGTTATTATAATTTAAATGAAGAATATATAAAATAACATTTAAAATAAGAATATATTAACAAATTAGAGTCTTTTGATGAAACAAAAATATTAGAGTTTCGGTTGATGCAATGAAAACAATTCTATTATTTGATAATATGTAAAACCTTTACAAATAGTCTATTAATAGGTCAAAAAAGAGAAGAATAGAAAGAAAATGATGAGAAAAGAGAGAGAGATATATAAGGATGGAAGCAAAGAGAAAGAAAGAAGAACATCCTAAATTGTTTCCTATCCTAAAAATATCAGAACAAACAATTATTCAAGTACTAATGATGCCTTTTATAATAATAAACATTTATGGTTATAAACATTAATGGTTCTTTGACACCCTGCAGATAATGCATGCATTATATCATTGTTTGACAGACAGCATATATATTTTACAGTTGTTTGTCAAACGGATTACATTTCCTTCATGTGGGCTTAGGTACCTCTTTCACACATTATTGATGAAGTCTATGAACTCTAGAGCTGTTATTGGTGAACGATGTAATAGAAGACCATAAACATTCTCTCTTAATAGCAAGCAACATACGCTTGATCAAGTCTATGATTTGTAATAGATACTGTACCACCATGCTTTAAAAGAATTAAATGTAGCATTTTTCGATTTTTTTATAAATCGTCAGAATGTGACTGCGAACACAAGGTCCAATAAACACAAGTGAAAATAATAAATTGTCCACTTATCCGGAAAACTATTAAAAAAATACTTTTTTAAAGTTAAAAGGGATTTTGGACTTAAAGATTAGGTTTATTTAATTCCATACATTTATCCCAAAATCATAAAGAGGTGGGCATATAAATAGCAATTACAGATCTGCAGAAGTTTAGATCTGCTGAACTTACTTTACATTTCAACAAATATCATGATGCACTGAATTTATTTTAACTTATGACTGATGAGTGAACAATAATATATTGTAAATAGCAAAACGAATTTTGAATTGCACTAGCAGTATGGACTGATTCGTGAATTTGTATCCATAATTTGTTCCACAATGTCTCAGACCAACAGGACTTTAAATCTTATTCCCATAGTAATTAAAATTTCAATTTTGGTCTGTCAGTAATAGAAGTTCTAGAAATCTTGCATATATGAGATGCTTTAGGTTGTGTTACCAAATTAGTTATAGGGCTGGGCGTAACTCATCTAATTTTGTGTAGCATAATTACACAAAATTACCACAAAAATACACAAACATACTCATAATTACATGAAATGCATTTTGGTTAAATAAAATTAACCCGAATGGTCCATGTGGGTAAAAATTGAACTCTGAAATATAATTTCGAGTTGATTTCTGGTTGCTCATGTACAAAATACTTCCATTCACGTTAGGATTTGTCATTTTCCACTCAAAAATTACCTGAATGGTCCACTCAGGTAAAAAATCTACCTAAAATGTATGTTGACCACCTAAGTTAAAGGAACTGCAGCTTGTGTTAAAAAATTTCCGTTTGCATTTGGACTAATAATTTTGCACTAAAAAATTACCCAAATGGTTGACTTGGGTAAAAAATCCACCTAAAACGACACTCACATTCAAAAATTGCCCGAATGACACATCTCATGTTAAAAAGTAAACATGGCATTATGAAATGTGGAATAATTTCATGTAAATTTAAATACTATTACAAAAAATTACCAAAATTACACCAATTACTGTGGTGTAATTAAAATTTCATCCAGACCTAATATTTATTGAGTCTTCTCTTTATGAATTGGAGGATTCAGTATCACTCAGTTGTACACAAGTATGAAAAATTATTAGGGATAATTTGGTATATTTATTTTCAAATGATTGTGGTAAATTAAATTTAGCTTGAAGTTCTGAAAGGGGGTGATGGCCTAATTTTATATAATTTGATGAGTCCACTTTATTCTACAATTTCTACACATAATCCCAAAAAATGTTCTATTATCTATCTTGATGTATTTATTGAGCCACATTTTTGAGTTTGCAATGTCCAATTTCTTCTCAGGATTTTGAATAAATGTCTGTAAATCCTTGCAAATGTTTTAAGGGATTGGTGATAATATATTACCTGGTTACTACGTAAACAATAAATATTCCTTAAAAGAAAAAAAGGATGAATAAAATATTGTCCAATAATAATGCAAAAAGGATTGTTTTAAATTAAAGGCCCTTTGATATGCTTGAAAGTCTGGAAAGTGTAAACCACCATCTGATTTACTAAATCTCAGTTTGAAATTGATATCGCTGAATGCTTCTAATTCCACAAAATTTTTATTAACATAGTATAAATCTTCTTATAGTAACAAGCTGGAAAACTAATAAGCATCCTAGATAAGGTGTACAAAATTGACGGCACTAACATAATTTTTATAGAGTCTAATTGACACCACTGATACAAGTACCGAGGATTCTCTCTTCCACTTAGATTTTCCATTTTCTTTAATAATTCATCCAAGTTTAATCCTAAGTATTTGATTTTAATAGAATGGCAAGTAAAGCCAGAGTTATCAAACAATAATATGTATTCATTGCAAGAATTTCTGATGTGTCTATATTTCATTTATATCCTGAAATGTTTGAAGAATAATTAACTTCTTTGACATAAACAGATAGTCAGGTTTCTGGACTTGTAATATCTAAAGGAATATCAAGAGCATATAGAGACATTATTAGGTGAAAGTCTTTTTCAGAAAACCTTTTATTCCTGCATTCTCTCTAATTCTAGATAAAAAGGCTCTAGAGCTAAAATAAATAAAAGAGGCAATACTTCTCTTTGTAAATAAAAACGATTCAACGGAAATGCCATTAATAAAAAGAGATGATTTTGGTGCAGTATTGAAATTAAATTAAGGATTTTAGGTCCTAGTCCAAATCATGCAAAGATATAAACCTAAAGTCCCAACCTATTCGATCAAATGCTTTTTCGGGGTATAATGTAATAGCTGCTAAAAGGAATTTATAGAAGTCAGATTTACTTAGTATATTAATAATGCTCTTGTTTTTTCAGAAATTGATCTACCCCTTTCGAAGCCCACATTTGTTTGTCCAAGTAATTTAGGTAAGAGAGATTCTAAGCAGAGAGCAATAACTTTAGGAATAATGTTCTAATCTACATTTACCAAAGAAATTGCTCTTTAATTTTGACATTATTTAAGATTATTACCTTATTTTATATAATGCAAATTAAAGCTTCTTGAAATGACCCATGAGAAGAATTAGGACTGGATTTCAATAGAAAAGAAGATGCAAATTCAGTAAAATTCTTATTAAATTGAAATTTATTTTTTGTTGATTTATTTAAATCATCTTTGGAGCTGGATGTGTAGTAAGAGTGTTCTAATTTTTTAATATCCTTCATGATGTTCTTCATTTGTTTTTCCCTCCAATTACTTTTTCCTATAGACAAAATTGATAGGAAAATCTCTAGTTGAAACTTTGAAATAATCCCACATCATTTGAATAGATAAATCTCTCATATTATTATTGACAAAAATTTTTTTTTAATTCTTTGATAGTGTCTGTAAATATAGGGTCGTTTAACAGTGCCTTATCAAATCTTCATCTATTCCATCCTTCTGGCATAGGAGTAAGATCTTAAATAGTGATGACTGGTGGATGATCTGATATTAAAGTAGCACCAACTACAACATTAGACATTTTTTGGGTTAATTCACAGATTGCAGAGGAGTAACAAGTATAAACTTTGATACCTGGGTGACAAACTCTCCCAGTATCAATCAAATATCTTTGAGAAATAGCAGACCAAAAATATTCTTGCATTTTGTTTGGAATATATCTAACTTTAGAACTTCCATCTATAAAATGATCTATTATTTGATGACACTCTCCTCCCACAATCATATAATCATCAGAGCAACTCATTCACTTTTGACTAAAATCGTTAAAAAAAATAATTGTCACCTATATTGGTCCCATAAGTATTAAAAATGATGATTGATATTTTATTAATATGTATATGAACACATATCAATCTCCCTTTATCATCTCTGCCTTGTGAATTAGTTGTTATATCCAAACTCTCATTACAAAGAATCACAACTCCATTTTTCATTTTACTGCAGGAGATAAAAATATATTCCCAAACCACATTGCAGAAAGATACAGATATTTTGAGGGCTGGCTTCACGACTCCCTGGACGTCCTTGTCCCTCTGAAACTGCACGGGCCTGGTCGTGGCTCTCATCTGAACTTGTTGAACTAAAAAAGGAAGCAAAAAAGCTAGAAAGGGCATGGAGGAAAATGTACGATGGCCTAGTAAGGCATCCTACAAGAAAGCCATGAAAAAATACCAGTACACAATAAGAGAAGCGAGAGTCGCATATTTTAATGCCAAAATAGAAAATGCTCCTAACTCATCCGAAGAGTTATTTAAGCTAGTGAACAGCCTTATGAAACCATCTAAGAGCCCGATTACGATGTCATTAGAAAAGGCTCCGGATGGGATTCAGTATTGCAGAATCCAATTCGGAACCCTTGTTTCCGATCGAATCGTACAGATTTCCAAATGACCAATTACGATGCCCGGAAATCATTCGAGCAGTCCAAATCGGTTCCAAAAGGCATCCGGACAGCCTGAGTCTTTCAGAGCCAATTCATACAGCTCTATGGACTCGGTTTCGGGACGAGCGATTACGATGACTGATTCGGACAGCCTTTCCGATTTGGTTTGCCCGAGACGAAACGGCTGCCAGAATCAGTCTTTGGTGGCCCGTTTTAGACCCCCCTTCATACAGAGACGTACGAATGTAGCCTGTGAGGGTACCCAAGGGACCCCTCTTTCCAACCATGCACAATGTGGCAGGCACCATGGGGTGCCCGCCACAGGGTGCAAGGTTTTCCCCAACCACCCCTTTTTTCAATGGGAGCCTGTGTTCTCCTTTGGAACACAGGGTCCCATTGAAGTCAATGCGAGTCTGACCGAACGATGTTGGGAAGCATAGTAATTGGTCGTCCGGACTCGCAGGACCCAATTTGTTTGAAATCTAGTCCGGAACCGATTTGTTCGGGGCAGTTTCCTAACAACATTGTAATCGGGCCCTAAAAGTCAAACTGGCCCCCCTCCTTCAGGGAAGAGCAGTAATATTTTCGGCAACTTCTTTCTTGGAAAAGTAAACAACATTATTTTCTCCCTACCAAGACGCTATTCTCAAAAAAACTCCTGTTGCATCAAGCCCAGAGAAGGACAAATTGATAGCCTTCCCGGCTATTAACAAAGAAGTCACTAAGGAGATCCTTGAGTCAATCAAATCAGGCTCAACGCTTTACCCAGTCCCCTGACAAACTCTGGAAAGGAGGTAATATAATCCTGTCCAGATTGATGGACATTTTTAATCACTTCCTGGAAAGAGGGAGTGTCCCTTCTGCATGGAAACATGCAGTGATCAGATTCCTACTGAATATTTATGTAAAGCCCCAATGCGTGGAGAATTATAGACCAATCTCCCTCCTCCTGGGGTTAGCAAAGCTCTTGAGAAGTATGTCAGCAAGCACCTGTCCTCATTTCTAGAGACACGCGCTATCCTTCAATCAACACAAACAGGGTTCAGGCCTGGTAGTAGCACCGAAACTGCACTACTAGCAGCCACAGATGAATTGAGAGCAATTTTGGATCAGGGCGGCTCAGCAGCTATAATTCTGCTGGACCTGAATGTAGCCTTTTATAGCGTATCCCACCCTGTTTTAATACAAAGGCTGGACGAGGCAGGAATTGCTGGAGCCACACTTAAATGGCTCACCGCCATTCTCTGAGTTTTCAGGTATACGAAGAATCAGTGTTCTCAACAATCCACCCCTTAAAGTGTGGGGTCCCATAGGGCTCGTCCCTGAGACCTACGCTTTTCAATCTTTATGTGCTTCCATTGGCAGAGATAGTGTGAGCTCGTGGCCTTGCACTAGTTTCCTATGCAGACGACACACAGATTGCCATCTCACTCCCCTCGGATACTAACAAAGTTTCTAATCAACTAAATGCCTGCTTGAAACAGGTAACCGACTGGATGTCCGCCATCTGCGTAAAATAAAATAGGGAAAAACAGAGGTATTAGTTGTAGCTAACAACCCCTCTCGCTGGCTGGAACTGAACTGGCCTGACAGCCTTGGCCCATATCCTTCTCCTACCCCGCAGTCAAAAGCCTCAAGTTCTGAATCAACAATAAACTTTCCATGGAAGTACAAGCCAGGAAACTTGCAGAATGCTTCTTTGGACTTCTCAGGACTCTGAGAAAACTGTTAAGTTGGATTCCTGCCCCACTGTGGAGAGTGGTTGTGCAGGGATTGGTCAACTCATGTCTGGACTATAGCAACTCCCTTTACCTGGGTAGCCCCAAGTATGTGATGAGGAGGCTTCAAGTGGTCCAGAACGCTACTGCTCGACACCAGTCTGCTTCTCCATCCCTAACAGCCCTGCACTGGTTACCTGTATATAAGAGAATCCAGTTTAAAATACTCTGCTTAGCCCATCATGCCAAGACCAAGAGGGGTCTGCAGCTAATACAGTGTCTACTGAATCCCTACAATCCGAGGAGACCACTATGCTTTAGGAATCAAAAACTGCTGCTGTTCCCCAGGATCTAGAGGGCAAGGAGCAGAGTAGCTCCTTTGCCTATTTGGCTCCTAACCTCTGGAACACCCTTCCTGTGAATCTCAGAATCTCAGAATGAACCAATCAGAACCCAGCTTCAGAAAGCATTTGAATACTTTTCTATTCTGATCTCTGATTAGGTTATGGAAAGATGTCCATGGAAAGATTGTTACCAGCGCCAGGAGGCCCATTGGGTAGCCATGAGCTTTACAAATGTTGCAGAAAAGAATAAAAATGTGTTTAAGTTTTAATGTTTCATTTTCTGATAAATGTGTTTCTTGCAATAATGCACCATGTGTCTCAAGTGTAGCTAAATTCGAGAGAACCCTTTGCCGTTTAATAGGAGAATCAAGCTCGTTCATGTTCCAAGAAACTATGCTAATTGACAGGTTAGCGTGGTTGGAGCGTAAGGCTTTTTTTTAGAGGAAGTGACATTCAAGAATACCAACTTTCTCATAGAAGTGTTTTTCTAAGGCATCACAGAGTTCCTGGGAGAGTTTTACTTTGGTGAGATGTAGTCAGCACCATAGAATGTAGTAGGCCCCCGGGCAAAATTTCTGTTACGCTGGTGTCATCTCCAGTAATTTCAGGCATTTCCCATTATGCATGGTATACAAAATTGCGCCATTACATCATGTTGTGTAATTACTCAGTGCTGGTGCCAAAATGTAATCTGCGACCAGGGGAACAACTTGAATGACCAGAATGTGAATGGCTATTGTTCGTGTTTTTTCAGCAATTTTTGTAGTGTGACATGCTTCCTCGTTTCCAAAAAATGCCAGGACACACTTCAATCTAAAAAATAGTGCCAAATGCCAGATTTGATTTTTGTAAAATTTTGTATCATTTTTGAAAAAACACATTACTTGAATTTCACATACCACTTGAATTTAACACCTATTTTGAAGAGCTCTTTGAAAGGCACATAACATTGCATTTGCACAGGAAGCAGTGTAGTCTGCTGGTTTTGTTAATGGAAGCTTTCTAGTTTCAGTACTACAATTGAATCCCTTTTTTAACCTTAATGCTATTCATTTTTCTCAATTTTTGATGCGAAATGTTTTTTCGCGCTAAAAACAAATGTAAAAAAAAAACAATCACAAACAACAGCTGCTAATTTCTGTTGTTCCTGTCCATTGTCAGTAAATTTTAACCACATATGGCACATTCACTGTAAATGTTTACAGTGTATGGCTTGTAATTACTCGAAGTGGCCAAATGCCTCAATTACTTACCAGTAATTGCATTATTCTAGAGACAGCCAATTGTCAATGTCCAAAAATAAAAGGGTGCCTCCCCTAACAATCCACCTGTCAGTTCAAAGCAGATCGCATGTCTATGTTGGCCTGGAAATCGGGAGGGAGGGAGGGGTGTAAGTGAGGAAAGCAAGGAATGACTTTGAGTAATTTGATTATCGGTAAGTAATTGAGGCATTAGCTACACGTCCCCTTGCTTTCCTTACTCACTGGTATGAGATGCACTGAGCCGAGGGTAAATATCCACGGCAACTGTAGCATGAATAAATTCTCACACAAAGCAAAAAGCATTACTATTACTTCATAGCAGCCAAAACTTGAGAACCAAGAACATTGTCCACATCTAGGGCCATATGTATGAAAGGGTTTTGCGCAGTCTGTGTCAATTGGAAAATGTGTTCGTACATATGGCCACTAGTTTCTTTGAAATTCTGTAATGATTAAGAAAAGTAGACAGAGAACTCCTGGTTGCTGCCCTTCTGAAATTGAGGCTCCGTGAATCTCTGCTACAGAGGTGGAATTTAGCAGGGGTAGATCTGCCCTGAATGACCATGAAGTGGAATGACCACCTGCTACATTGACCATGCTAGTCAGATTCCTAATCCAGTGACTTAAGGAAGCCACAGCGGGTTTACAGCCTTTGCATGCCACACCAAAATTAACAAATATTTACTCAGCAATTATAAAGGAAGCAACCCGAACTAAATATATGAGGCGAGCTCTCCTAACATCCAACTTTTGAATATTTTCCTCTTCCTCAGACGTTGGAGAAGATAAAAACTGAGGACGGACAACCTCTTGCTGTCAGTGAAAGGGTGAATTAATCTTTGGACAAAAAGAAGAAAAAGGGCTCAAAACTACTCTGTCCTCAAAAATCTTGAAAAACTCTTCCAAGCAGGATGCCTGTATGACAGAGCCCCTAATTTCCCCAACCATCTTGCTGATGTAAAGGCCACCAGAATAAACAACTTTCAGTGTTAAAAATTTAAGAGGAATCTGGTTCAATGGCTTAAATGGAGGGGATTTTAGAGCTTCTAACAGCAACAGGAGATCCCAAGAAGGAAACAGATGCTGGAGATCAGGATGAAGACTGAGTAACCCCCTTAAAAAACACAGGGGCGGCTCCTCCACGTGGGCGGAGGAGCGTCGCCCCACTGCTTTTTCGCAGTGCGAGAAGCAGAAACATAAAATAGTATTTTAATTACCATTTTCTGTTTCTGCTTCTTGCACTGCGAGAAAGCACAAGGGTATGCCTGGTTGGGGGCGGGCGGGTGGGCGACCTAAAGGAGTCCAGGGGAGGAGTGGCTTGCCCACTCTGAGTGGGCTGACTGTTTGGTCGGCCTCAGGGCCGACCAAACCAGTCATACGCACTCTGCATTTTCTCTAAGTAGGCTGCACGGAGCCTATATAAAGAAAATAGCCTCCCCATAGATGCCTGTGGGGTCGGCGTCCTAGCCAATCACACGCTGCCATTGCAGCTTTGTGATTGGCTTAGGGTAGGGGAGGAAGGCTGCCTGAGAGAGGAGACGCGAAGCAAAGCGAGACCGGAGGAGATGGTAAGTTGATTTTTAAAAAAAATTAAATGAACCCCCCCCTCCCCACGCGACCCCCTCCCCGCGCAACGCACAAGTTATGCCGGCCGCAACTGAAACAAGCATTGGCATAGCCAATAGGTCTCGCCTTTGGGACCTTATAAGTATTTAGTTATGCAGCACAATATCCTTGGTGCAACAACATCAACTGTTGCATGGCTAAACACTTAAAAGGTCCCAAAGGCGATACCTATTGGCTATGCCAATGCTTGTTTATTTTGCCCTTCCGCTTGACGTGAGTGTTCCCAGTTGAGGCTACTACACTTGACTCTGGCCTGGGTAGGCAGATGTTACTGTTTTACCCTGTCTGAGGCATGCAGCTGTAAGACTGTTGATCTCTGTCAATCTGTCAGCATCCATCCATGCGCTCATTTTTTGAACCTTTTATCCAGCTCTCCATCCATGCATGCACTCACTCATTTACTCATGCTCTCACTCATTCTCACATTCATGCACACACACACACACACACACACACACACACACATATATGATTGTTGACTCACTCTTCCACCTAACTTGCCACACAACCACAACCGCACCCTAACTGGAAAAGATACACTTTAAATATAAAGAGCCAGACCTACTTGCTTTGCTAATGCTTGTTTTCACATTAGAATTACAGGTTTCCCTTATGTTACACTGTTGTATGTTCTAAAACTGGCAATATTTTGTGATGATAAATATGTGAAAACACCACATTTCAGGTGGCAATTTCTCTCTAGATTCTAAGATGTATTCGAAAGTAGCATACTATAATAAACGAAATGGCAAAGCAAAACTCAAAAGAGTAAAGGAGTTCTTATGTCAATTGTAGTGAAGTGAAACTTTTGACCAAAACCTAAATAAAATGAACATTTCCAACACATAATTATGGCCATAAATTGGCCTCAAGAGGCACGAGCTAAAGTTATGTTTCTACGCCCTACTCCATGTGTGATTTTAGACAAGCCACTTAATCTCAGCAACAACATTTCTCAGACGGTGAAAGGGGAGGGGGCGCTCCTAAATCTGTCCTAAATACTAATCGTATAATTGCTATTTCCTCTCTCTCTCATCTCCTGCCCGAGTTATCCACCTCACCATTCGATGTTAAGAGCAAAAGGGACAGAGAGGGGGTATTAAAATGTAATGATCTGTGAGGATGCCATCTGCCAGCTGACCCGTGACACCCAACTAATAAATAACACAACGGCCAACAGCGCGCGTGCCTCACATCTCAAAACTACGCTCTGCACAGAGGAAGCACCGACAGCCGCAGCATGCTTGAACAATGCCTGAGGAAATCAAAGGCACGCAGAGCAGCCAAACTCACACACCTTGACACAAAACAGCGAGCAAAGAAACTCCCCAGGGTAGCATGCCAGGACCAGAGAAAGCAGATCTCCAGACTGAAAGATAAGACACATTTGGGATTTGAAGGAAAAGGTGACATGTCTGATGCTGCCGAAGGAGAGCAGAGATGCATATGCGACTTGATATGTGTCATTCTGGTCAGAGAGGGGGTGTAGGCACGTGCGGGAGTGTGCAGAGGAGGATCAAGGTGCGTTTATTGCAGCATCTGCTTCTCGCAGTGAGGCACAGAGTGCACTGCTTAGGCTTCCTTAGAGGCGTGCAGCTGAGAACCGTGGCTGGGAAAGAAAAGACCCGGTAAGACCGGAAACGTAATACCCTGTAGGTAGAAAGAAAGAGGAATGGTGATGGGACAAGGGAGAGAGAGATAAAGTGTCTGCAGCGCTTTTATGCACCATATTGTGGGATACAGGGGGTGGGGGAGTGGTAGGCAGCTTGGACAGGGTGACACGCATCCACAGTCTCTCTCATGTAATGTCCCCATGCCTAATAAAAAAAAAATGAATGTAATTGGTGCTCTTGTAAAGTGCTGAATTTCGTGGTATATTACATTGCTGTTGCGGCTGGCAAGAGTGAGAAAAAGCGGAAAACAGGAACTTATTCACAGCTGCTGTTAAGAAACGCCACAGAAATATGAATATGTTCCCAGGACCACACAGTGTCTGCAGCTCATTCAAGAAGCATGTCGTGAGAGATGGAAGTGGGGAGCGGCAAGCAGCTAAGATGGGGTGGCAAGCATCAACAGGCTCTCTCATGTAATGGGCCCACGGCTAATTGAAAAAAGAAAAACATGTATGTAATGTAATTGGTGCTCTTGTAAAGTGCTCGTGTTCGTGCTTTCTAACACTACCAGAACAAGCATTGGCCGCACGGCCGTGAAACTGACACGGCCGCGAAAGTGAAAGTAATCGCGAGGGAAGCCAGATGGCGAGGGAAGCCATATGGCACGTGCACGCTCGCGTGAACGCAAGCTGGTCGCCAGCAAAAGCCACTGCTGTTTGCACTTCCAAAACCCGCTTACTAAAACTCTCGCCAGAGCAGCGCATGCGCTGGCTCAGGCGAGACCTAAAAACATAGGAGTTATATCAGAAGGAACAAGAAAGTCCTCCCAAGATCCTCTAAAAATCCTAATAGTAGCACACTGAAGCTGAAATGTGGAAATTCATAAATTCAAAGACACCTCATCCTGCAGAAAAGATAGCCTGGGACAGATCTGCAGTGGAGGGGTCCAGATGCTTCTACCTACACCAGGCGCTAAAGGATCCTGAGTACCTAGAATAAGATTTTAAAGTGGATGAACATCTAGAGGCCTGGGGAGTAGTAATCAAAGAATCAGAAATGCCACCGAGTGTCAACCCCAACCTCTCAATTTCCAGACTCATGAGAACCTCCAACTCTAGGACCAGAGATGGCAATGGAGGGAGCTGGAGGAAAGCCTCCATTCCTAGTCTGTCTTCAAAGATGTCAGGAGAGGATACCAACATGTGCAAGCCCATGTTGGCGAAACCAGAAGAACTATAACCCTCTCACTTTTGACTCTGAGAACAAGCCTCTGAAGAAGAAGAAAGAGGGAGAAGGCAATTAGAAGACCTGAAGGCCATATGCAGGTAAATGCGTCCTCTGACCAAGCCTGATCCTCCCTCGTCCTGGAACAATATCTGTCCATTAATGCTTTGGCCCTGGTTGAAAATTGGTCTATAACTTGTACTCCCCATCTGGAAACAATTTGGGAGAAGATGTCTGAATGAAGGCAGAAGTTCGTCAATAAAGGAATCCTCCATCTCAAGGAGTCCACAATGATAATGGAGGACCCCGCATTGTGAATAGCACATATTTAAATGAGTTTCCTTTCTCCCACCGGAAAGGTTGGTCTGCAATCTTTACTAGAGAAGCAGAACTTGTTCACCTTGCTTGTTCAAGAAAGCCCTGGTAGTGATGTTGTCCGTGCACATTAACACAACCTGGACTGTTATCTGAGAGGAAAATGCCTTCGGAGCCTAATGCACTGCTTCCAATTTCCTCCAGTTGGACGAATTCCAGCTCTGTGCTGGTGGCTAAGTCCTCGCAATCTGGAGACTGCTCAGCCAAGCCATCCAGCTCGAGTGACTTGTGTCCATCGTGATGATGAGGGGTGGAGGAGGAGAGAGAAAAATAACCCTTAGCACATTCTAAGGAACAAGCCACCTATGTAACTAATTCCAGACAACCGGCGAGATTGTTTTATCTAGATTCAGTGAGAGAGGTTCCATCATTGCAGAAGAAATCTCAGAAATTGCTGCAAGTGGAATCTCGGCCAAGGAACTAACGAAATGCTAGCTGCTAAATCTCCTTAATCCTTATGGCAAGAAAAAAATGTGGGATGTTCTTGTGCCAGGAGATTTCTTAGCCGGGATGAAATCTTCTCCAACCGAGCCTGAGGAAGGGTCACCATTACCTGGTCCATGTGAAACTGAGCTCCTATAAAGAGCTTGTCTTGCGAAGGAATGATCTCTGACTCTATCCAGTTTATTAGAAATCCATGTTCCTGCAACAATTTGAGGACTGCCATGGTGTGGGAATATGGCATGTCCTTTGACGGAGAGTGAATGAGAAGATCATCCAAAAAGGGATGCATAAAGATTTCTTGCTGATGCAATAGAGCGATCAATGGATCAAGGACGTTTGTAAACACCATTGGAGCGGATTTCAGCCCGAAGGGAAGGGCCGCAAATTGAAAGTAGTGCTCTCCTTCTGCAAAATGCCAGTCAGAGCAATAGGAATGTGGAGGTATGCATCTTCCAAACCTATTGTGAGAAAGTCTCCTTTCGCCATTGGAATACCTATTTGTAAGGTCACCATTCTGAAATGCACTGTGCGAACCCTTGTAATTACTCTTTTTAAATCCAGTACTGGTTGAGATGCTCTTGATGACTTCTGAACAAGGAACTGAATAGAATATGCTCCCAGCCTCTGCTCTGCAGAAGGTACACTCACAATTGCCTTCTTTCTGAGGAGATCTTGAATTCCTGAGAGGAGGGCTTTTAGTTGTTCAAGTTCCTCAGAACTGGGGTAGGAACAAATTTGGACTTCATTGGAACGTTCAAGAAATGTATATGATAGCCACTGCGGACTGCTTCTCGGACCCACTTGTCCTTGATATTCTTATCCCGTGAATCTCCAAACATATGAAGTTGGCCTACAACTGGCACTTGTGGTTCTGAAACAGCGGATCAGTCAGGACTTCTTCTTGGATGATTGACGCTGGTCATCCTTCTTATACTGTTACTTGGGTTGAAACCTTTTGTTGCAATAAGAAGTTTTATAAACTCTTTTAGGAGAAGAAGAACAACAACAAACTCATGACTTCTGAGAAAAATTGGATGAAAAACCTTTACATTTATAAGGAAGAGCATGTTTTCTGTCCTTAAACACCTTTGTAATTATCTCATCCATTGTTTCATGAAATAGTCTTTCACCATTAAAAGGAATTTCAAATAATGAAGATTTTTCCACCGGCTCCATCTTCAAGCCAGAAACTTAGTCTAGCCACCACCAGAACTTCCGCAGATACAGATGATGCTCTCAGGATGTCTCGAGAGATATCAGCCATGTAATTTGCCTGTTGCCCCACTGCCAAAGAAGATCAGAAAAGTCTGAATCATTTTTAATGACAGTAGCCAAGCCTTCAAAAACCTTTACCAATGATTGCACTGAATAAGCTGCATACATGGACTAGAAAAGAGATACGTTCTGTGCTGAAAAAGCCCTCTTCAAGGCAGTCTCTACTAGCATCCGTGGGAGAACAGTTTTCAGGATTCAAAGAAGTTCGTCCAATAAAGGTAACCAAGATGGCATCAATGTTGAAGGAACTCATCAAAGACTCATTGTTTTCCTCAAGCATGTAGAGCTTTTGAAGTCACGTAGGAATAGAGTTCCAATCTGGCTCCTTCCATTCTCCAAACACCTGATCTCGAATCCTGAAATGAGATGGCATAGAAATACTTAGTGGACTCGAATATTGAGAGAATAAACTATCCTCATTATTTTTCCCTAGGTAGGGCTGGAACCTCAAGTTATGCCTGAAATGTCCTGAAATTTCAGGCACCTCTTCTCTCCATACATATTTCCCAGAAGAGCTAGAGGGCAATTCCTCCTCTGAGGAAGACGAATCATGAGATGCCCCTTGTTTATCACATTTATGCCTATCTCTTTCTTTTAGTGCAGCAGCCACCAAAGCATAAATCATGCTCTGCGCCTCCTCTACTGTCATTAGAGTTGGTTCCTCTGCTGGAGGTAGTGGGAACTCTGTAGATCTGACTGTCTTGGCTGGAATCTGCCCCTCATCATCAGAGGAGAAGGTAGAGATAGACATTCTCTTACAATATACTATAGTGTAAAACACACACTGACTACTAAACTGATAAGAATGGCAGTCAAACCCCAAGAGCTGGCATATAAGAACATTGGTGCACTAAACAACACTATATCAGCTCTAATCAAAATGGGACAAGTGACGTCCCCCAAAAAAATATATGTATAGAGGCAAGGTTGTGGATCCTCCCTGCAACCTACCTTTCCTGAACACTGACAGACGGAGTCTGGGGTCGTGACTGATGTGTTCCATCTGCATTCAGCGTTTCACCTTTGCTCCCAGAAACACAACCACAGCCTCTTCAAACTGGCCAGCTTATACCCCCATTGTGACAGTTAAAAGCCTTGAAACATACTTATACTAGATTGAAAACCCTTTTAACCGTTTTCTTTTAACCCTTTTTAGACTTATGGCGTTAATATGAGTTTGGCACCGCCAAACCCGTGTAGGAACCACCCGCCAGATCAGGAGTCTTCTCTTGGTCTGTGCGGGTGATTCTTTGGCGTTCCCGAGGCGGTGCCTATCAAATAGGCACCGCAATGAGAACGTCAAAGGCAGTACCTGCATGGCATGGACTGCTGCAGTCCATGCCATGCAGATACTGGTGTGCATGCACACAGGGGGGCGCATGTTGTGCCCCGCTGTGTGCATCCACATGGCTTGAGGCACCAGGGGGCCCTGTAGGGCCCCCTTTGTTTCCTCATCGCCACACTTTTCATGGCAGTCACACTGCCATGAAAATTGTGGCAGTGAGGAAGTTCATAATATGCTTGGTGGGGCTGCGTCGGCCCCGCCAAGCATGTTGCGGCCTCAAGACTGCAGTTGCAGTGGTCCCAGTCGGCCCGACCTCCCTGGTCCTAATAGGGCAGTTGGAAGACCACCACCGTTGTGCCCCTGTGAGTCTGACGGTCCGTGGACCGCCAGACTCGGAATAAACCCCTAAATCTTACACATTTTAAAGTGGCCTTCCCCATTCAATGTACCTGGAACCTCAATTTGCCACCATGTCATTGCAATCATGTATCCAAACAATGCATATTTCACTTTATCCTGTTTTGTCCCCTGTATGTAAGCACTAGATCTGTTTTCCTAAAACCTTTAGTGCAGCAAGCTGGTTTCAAAAATTGTTTGTCCGCTATGGAATTTTTACAAAGGCTATGCTCCTTCGAAATATGCACTGGAATAATGAATTTTATTAAGAGCGTCTTGAAAATAAGAAACCATTATGAACAGCTAAACACCCTTTTAGCTTTATGCACCGGACTCTATTGCTCTGTTTTTTAAGATTTTAATGAGATGTAGTTTTAAATTATTTTGACATTTTATTGGATTTGTCCTATATATGCATGTATTTTATCAATGTGCACTTTTAATTGGCATAAAGATTAGAATTGAAAACTAGCCAGACCACATTGCAGCCAAAGGAAGAGGAGCTCTGAAAGACAGCCTCGCTGCCCTTCTGGATGGAATTTCTTGACGGGACGACAAAGTATTTACGAGATGCTTCGCTACCCCAGGAAACTTTAGAAATTTCTGCTTTCTCATTTAGAAAACGAGTAGAAAGACCCGCCACTCCATGATTGGCTAGCAGCTGTCCAGACGCAGACAGAAGAGGAGGATAGTTGGGGAAGGAACCCTTTTATTTTGGGCATTGACAATTGGCTGTGTAAAGAGGCAGTACTGCCTCATACCAGTGAATAAGGAAAGCAAGGGGAGGTGGAGGTAATGACATAATTTCATGAATTTCGCATTGCAAGCGTAACACAAAATTCCTAACATTATGCGAAATATGCTGGCATAATTTAAATTTCACTCAGGCCTAATTTTAAAGAGGACCACTATGTTAGAAACCATTCTTTGCCGTTTATAGAACTGTTTAATGGATGTTCCTAGGTCTAAGCATAATACAGAATTCCTAACATTATGCAAAATATGCTGGCATAATTTAAATTTCTCTCAGGCCAAATCTTAAGGAGGGCCAATGTGCCATAAACCATTTTTTGCCATATGTAGAACTGTTTTATGGATGTTCCTGGGTCTAAGTGGAGTAAAGCGGTGAGTTTAGCTTCAAAGAAGCTTAAACTGAGATTCTTCGGTATTTAGAATGCCTGTTTTTGGTGGGATGTATTCATATTTCGATTGTCTGTAGAGGCTGAAGGGAGTGAGGTGGTGATCTCTCTATGTAGCTGATTGCTCCTGTGCCTGAGACTACTCCTCTAGTGCTTACAGATGACAGCTAGGTTGTGGCTTGTCAAGTAGGTGAGTCAAATACTTTGATGGAAAATGAATACTTCAAGTACATTGAGAAGTCATGTGGGGTAGCATATTCTTAATGTGCCAAACCGGGTGGCGACACCTCCGAGATACAGAATTCTGGATGCTTTATTGTATTGAGGTGCAGTCCAGAAGGTCATCCGTGAAAGCTAGGTTGCTTGGTTAAGGTCAATAAATAAGACGGCAGAAGGCAGAAAAGGTTGTGATGATGAGCAGCAGAAAAGTATCATTTGCATTTCATAACTATGGGGCCCATTAGCATGTCGGGCGGATCGCCACCGCCCGACATTTGTGCCCGCCCGCATGCCAATTCCCCCCGCCATATTACTATGGCGGGGGGGACCCCGGCGGACGGAAAGACCGTCCTCCGGTTTTCCGCCGGTAGGCAATCCGCCCGATTGCCTACCGGGCGGAAAAGCTGTTAATATGGTGGCGGTGTCTGGTAGACACCGCCATCCATATTATGATGCATGCAGGGTTTAGCCTTTCCGTGGCGGCCGCCACGGAAAGGCATGCGGTTCTCGCCATTGGGGGCCCGTAGCGGGCCCCCAGGTATTCTGGGGGTTGGGGGGTGCACATGGGGGGTACCTATGGTACCCCCCTACATTGTCATGGACAAGGTGGCAGGCACTGCGTGGTGTCTGTCACCTTGTGCATGACAATGCACACAGTGCATTCCCAGCATTGTGGCAGGCGGTGCTGTGTGCACCGCCCGCCACAATGCTGGGAATGGAGGATGCCACCGCCACGGTGGCGGTGACATCCTAATCGCTGGTGCGGGACCGCCGCACCACTGGCGGCCGGTCCCAGCACCGCTAGGGTGGCGGGCGGACGAAAGTCCGCCCGCCATCCTAATAGGCCCCTATATTCTTTCATGGTGGACGTGATTAGGGTTTTTAGGCCCAGGTGGAATTTCAATTACCTCGGAGTAATTGTAGTAATTTCACGTTACTCTTTTATGCAGAATTATCGTTAATAATACAATTACTCCTGCTGGCATAATTTACTGTAATTTGGGGAGGCAAAATCCTACAGTGAGAGCACATTTAGTGAACGCAAGTAGCTACTTGCGCTAGCTGTTTATGTACTGCTGCATTTAGTGCTGTTTTTAGCCCAAAATGCATTCTCATGTCTATTTTGGACACACAGGTCCAGTCCTTGTGTTTGCTTTGTTTGCCCTAAGTTGGCAGGGTATGCCCAGACTTGGGTCCCTTGCTCACTTTGTCACTGGATTCAAGCAAGCCTGGCTGATGAGGGGTGTTACCCTGAAACCGGTCCATGGATGCTTGTTTCCGGTTCAGGGAAGACTTGGCTTGGCAGTTCGGGCTGGACTGTTCCCATGAGGCACAGGGTCAAGTCTGGTTTGCATATAGCTGGGCCTGAACTGAGGTGGCAAAGTGAGCTAAAGAACGATGATGGATTCAACCCAGATCTGTGACTGGGGGTGAGTGTCTGAAAAGTTTCAGCACTCCGCCCATCATCTCCTTGTGTTTGCAGTGCTTCTACGTATCCCATATTTCTTTTTAAGGAGGCAAATGGTTGCACAAACTGTTTTAGCTCATTAGCGGATTTACATTTCTTGATTGATTTCAAAGATTTAATTTAGGAGTAAGCACTCCTCACCAGAACATTAATCTGATAAGCTAAGAGAAGTGTATATTTAATTTTTGTTGGACCTGGCCCTTTTTGCAAGGTTATCCCCTAACATTTTGCCCTTTTCCTCTTTTTGTTGGCTTCAGAACTCTGGGCACTTTACCACTGCTAACTAGTACTAAAGTGCATAAGTTATCTCCCTAAACTGTAATGGTATTTGGTTTCTCCATGATTGGTCTATTTTATTTACTTGTAAGTCCCTAGTACAGTGCACAAGGTGTGCCCAGGGCCTGTAAGTCAAATGCTACTGGTGGGCCTGCAGCACTGATTGTGCCACCCATGAGTAGCCCTGCAACCATGTCTCAGACCTGCCACTGCAGTGTCTGTGTGCGCTGTTTAAACTGGCATTTCGACCTGGCAAGTGCACCCACCTGCCAGACCCAAAACCTTCCCTTTTATTACATGTATGACACCCCTACAATAGACCCAAGGTAGCCCCATGGGCAGGGTGCAGTGTATTTAAAAGGTGAGACATGTACTGTTGTGTTTTACATGTAGTGGAATACTGCTAATTTCATTTTTCACAACAGCAAGGCCTATCTCTCCCATAGGTTAGCATTGGAGCTGCCTTGCAACATCTTACAAGTGTATCTTCCAATTGGGGGCTGATAGAAAATTAGAGTATGGTGTCTCTGGACTCACAACTTAAAAGTACACATTTTAGTGAAGTTGGTTTTTAAATTGCAGGTCTGAAAAATGCCACTTTTAGAAAGTTGGCATTTTCTTACTTTAACCATTCTCTGCCTCTGCCTGCCTCTGAATACACATCTGGGTCGGTAACTAGTCACGATATCGAAAAAAATATCGACTGGACAGAATATCGAGTTTTTATATAGAATGGACAGAATATCGAATTGCAAAAATATAGCGGTGCAGAATATCGAAATGCAGGTAAGAAATATCGATTTCCAAAATATCGAAGTTAGTAATATCGATTTTTTTTAGTGTTTTAAGTGTTAGAATATGTGCTAAAAGTATGTATTATGTTTGTCATGTATGTTTGAATTTTGTAAAAGTAAGGAATTTTATGTTAATTAATTTTTGTGTAATTTAATTCCATAACGAGTTGTGGGTTTATAGGGGAATAGGGTGGGAAGTAATTTAATTATAATATATATTTTTAGCATTATTTAGAATTTATTAATTATATGTTTAATATTTTTTGCTTAATTTAAGTCTGTAGCGGGTTGTGGGTTTGTAGGGAAATAGGGTGGGAAGTAATTTTATTGAAATTAATTAATTTATTATTTTATTACTTAATAATTTAATATTTAGTCATTTATATTGTTATTACTAATTAATTCTAAATTGATTAATAACAATTAATAGGTAATTATGTTAATTGTGTATGTTTTTATTAATTAGTAATTAATTAGATATTTATTATTAACAATTAATTTGTAAATATGTTAATTGTGTATTTTTTTATTAATTAGTAATTAATTAGATATTCATTATTAACAATTAATTTGTAAATATGTTAATTGTGTACTTTTTATCAGTGGGTTGAGGGTTGATAGGGGAGTAGGGTAGGAAGTACTTTATTTTTATGTATTTTTTATTATTTGCTATATTATAATTTTTTTAAGTTATTTTATAGTGTTAATTGTGGGAATTAATTTAGCTTTGATTGTTATTAATTATATTGTTAATTGTAATTAGTTGATTAATTAATTGTTAATTAATTATGTTAATTTATTAATATGTTACAATATTGTAGGTAATGTTTATAGGGGAAAATGGTGGGAGGTAAATCAATTTAAAAAAAATATTAATTGTTAATTAATTTTAATTATATTGCAGGAGTGGGTACATTAAATTATTCCCCTACGCTATCCAACACTTTCCCTACTGTTGCACTCACTGGAGTGGAAATAGTAATTTTTACCCTCCCGCTATCCAAAGTTTTCCCTACTGTTGCACTCACTGGAGTGGGAATAGTAATTTTTACCCACCCGCTATCCAACACTTTCCCTACTGTTGCACTGACTGGAGTGGAAATAATAAATTTTACCCTCCCGCTATCCAACGCTTTCCCTACTGTTGCACTCACTGGAGTGGGAATAGTAATTTTACCCTCCCGCTATCCAACGCTTTCCCTACTGTTGCACTCCCTGGAGTGAGAATAGTAATTTTTACCCTCCCGCTATTCAACGCTTTCCCTACTGTTGCACTCACTGGAGTGGGAATAGTAATTTTTACCCACCCGCTATCCAACGCTTTCCCTACTGTTGCACTCACTGGAGTGGAAATAGTAATTTTTACCCTCCCGCTATCCAAAGTTTTCCCTACTGTTGCACTCACTGGAGTGGGAATAGTAATTTTTACCCACCCGCTATCCAACACTTTCCCTACTGTTGCACTCACTGGAGTGGAAATAATAAATTTTACCCTCCCGCTATCCAACGCTTTCCCTACTGTTGCACTCACTGGAGTGGGAATAGTAATTTTTACCCTCCCGCTATCCAACGCTTTCCCTACTGTTGCACTCCCTGGAGTGAGAATAGTAATTTTTACCCTCCCGCTATTCAACGCTTTCCCTACTGTTGCACTCACTGGAGTGGGAATAGTAATTTTTACCCACCCGCTATCCAACGCTTTCCCTACTGTTGCACTCACTGGAGTGGGAATAGTAATTTTATCTTTTACGCTATGCAATCTTTTCAGTATTGTTATATTTAATGTAGTGTCAAATATAATTTAAAAAAAATAATAATAATTTTAATGTTTTAACTTATATATAATTTATTTTTATATTTATATTATAGGTTTATTTATATATATATATATATAGCTTGCTTCGCCATGAAGTACTTTCTGCCGGAAAAGATGACGATGCAGACCCGATACTGGTGCAAATATTTCTTTATTAGTGGACGCCCTGCACCACCGCCATGACGCGTTTCGAGCAACACAGTGCCCTTGATCACATGACGCGCATGTGGAGTGCTCTCACATATTTAAAGTGACAGTGCTTAGCACGTGATGGTTTGAAAAAAGTGTGCTGTGGCATAATGGACATGGAAAAAATACTTATATATAAATATATATAAATAAATATGTGTAAAAAGCTTAAAATAACACTGCAAGGTACCTAAATGCATGTATATAAATACAGACAAACATATTATTATCATCATAAATATACGCATTTTAAAAAAAGACACAATTTGGTAAAATGTTTTAAAATATCCAAAATATATCAAAATATCTAAAACATGTAAAACAATGATTGGATGTTACCAAATCATCTACAGACCATATACGAGTGTTAAATCTGGTCTGTGCAATACCAATGTGTCCAAGCCGATTATAATGCAATGAATTAAGCCTTGTCCTGCCCGAGTGGGCCTTAGTTACAAACATTCCTATGTCACAAATTGCCTAAAGTGCGAGTGCAAACAATACCATAATTCACCTATTTTACCCTCCCGCTATCCAACGCTTTCCCTACTGTTGCACTCACTGGAGTGGGAATAGTAATTTTTACCCTCCCGCTATCCAACGCTTTCCCTACTGTTGCACTCCCTGGAGTGGGAATAGTAATTTTTACCCTCCCGCTATTCAACGCTTTCCCTACTGTTGCACTCACTGGAGTGGGAATAGTAATTTTTACCCACCCGCTATCCAACGCTTTCCCTACTGTTGCACTCACTGGAGTGGGAATAGTAATTTTATCTTTTACGCTATGCAATCTTTTCAGTATTGTTATATTTAATGTAGTGTCAAATATAATTAAAAAAAATAATAATAATTTTAATGTTTTAACTTATATATAATTTATTTTTATATTTATATTATAGGTTTATATATATATATATATATATATATATATATATATATATATATATATGTAATTATATTTAAAATTATGTTTTTAACATTTCATTATTAAAAATATTGATTTTTTAAATATTATTAAGTTAATATATATGTAATAAAAAATTAAAATGCATGTTTATTTTTTGTATTAACTTACATTTATTATTTATTAATTTTAAGGTTATTTAAGTATTTTTTAAGTAAGTTTTACTTAATTATATTTATTATTTCATTAATTTTACATTACTTTTAAGACATTTAAAAAAGTCGATATTTTATCAAACTATATCATTTACTACGATATTTAGGATTGGATATTTTTGTACTTACCTGTTTGTAGATAGGAGTTCGATATTCTGGTAGTCGATATTTTGTCACCAATATTTTTGTAGGTCGATATTTAGCTCCTCGATATTCTGTCAGTGATTCATCTGGGTCAGGATGACAGTTGGGCTGTTTGTGCATTCACTCTAGGCAGTCACACAAAGGGAGCTAAGCTGTGTCCTGCATATCCTGATGTCCTATCACCAGGCTGATGGGCCTTCCTGAGCTAGAGTGATGGGAGAAGTTGACACTGAAACCTGAATAGGGTTGTGCCTGTCCTCACACAAAGCCGTCTCCACCCCCCTGTAGTGTGTCTGAAGCCAGGGCAGGGAAAGGCAGGGTCTTGTGCATTACAAAGACTTTCCTATGAAGTTTGCCTATTTCAAAGGCTGAAATAGGTATAAGTACTGGACGTCTGACACCATATACTCAGAAGACTTCTGGGTTCAGGACATTCTGTTAATAGCTGGATTGCTGTCAGGAGAGATGCTACTTTCCTGTTTGCTTTGCTGTGCTGGCCTGCTGCTGCTGCATCTGTCCTGGGAGTGAAAGGATTGGACTTTGCTTTCTACATCCTTGATTCCAAGGTTCTCCAAGGGCTTAATTTGAGCTTACCTCCTGTTAAAGAGTCTCAGGGCTATCAAAGTCTTCCCCTGCAATCACCTGGGCTCTGCTGCTGTGAGTCTTACTCTGTCAACTGGTGCCAAATCCAGTTCCTGGACTCTTCAGAGTGAGTTTTGATGATAGAAAGAAGAAATTTCCATGCATCGATTCCAAGCATTGTGCGGAATTGGCACAGCACCGGCAAAACTCAACGCATCACCGCTGCCTGCACCAGAGCGTGGTTCCCACTGAAAGAAACATCCGCGGCTTACAACGCAGGCCCAAGCTTTTCGTCGCAGTGCCTCTGAAGAACTGCTGCTGTGTGAGTCTCGAGCACTGCATTACCAAAGCCTGTGACACATCACCCCTACACCGACGCATCACCTGCTTCAATGCTGTAGAATCGACGCATCACAACATAAATTCCGACGCATCATCCCTGGGAGCCATTTTCTTTATCAACACAGCACCGTGTGTCTGAAAACGGCGTTTCACCTCCCATACAACAGTAAGGAACTGACTCCTCACCTCCCCTGTAACAGTAAGGAACCGACGCATCTCCTGCTTTTTTGGCACCTCACCTCCCTGTGCCTCGCATCGTCTTTGATTTTTGACGCATCTAATGTACTTTGTCCTAATCAAGCGCAACCATTGATTTTTAAGAACTGAACTTTGTTTAATCTTTGAAAATTCATATCTTGGCTTGTGTATGTTGGATTTTTGTTGTTTTGGTCTTGTTTTATTCAGATAAATATTGGCTATATCTCTAAACTAGCATGGATTCCTTTTGTAGTGTATTCAGTGTGTAACTGTGTGTGTTTACCGATACTTTACACATTGCCTCTGGGATAAGCCTGACTGCTCCGAGCCAAGCTACCAAGGGGGTGAGCAGGGGTTATCTTAGGTGTGTAACTTACTTACCCTGACTAAAGTGAGGGTCCCTTCTTGGACAGGGTGAAAACCACTGCCAGCTAGAGACCACATTTCAAACAATCGTGAAAATAAGTGATTTAGCATGAGGTAAATCTTTTGTGCATTTTTTGTTTATTTTGCTTTATTTGCTTAAACGTTGTCCAATTTTGCATGTGCTATGCAGTCATTGATATAGTTTAATGAAATCATCTTCTTTTCGCATGCATATAGGCAGCATGATACGCCTAACATTTTTAAGACCAGTCCTAGTAGTTCTAAGTATATTTTAAATAGGATGAGTACCTTTGAAGAAGCTCCCTTCCCCTTATGCAGCCTATGAAAGGAAACATCACTGCTGTGCCCTGATCTGAGCCCAGATTGAAAGTTATTAAATAGACCATAATGTATCTGTTTTGACTTAGCTGTTTAGTCTAAACATTTGTCCATAATTTTGGCACAGAAGAATACGCCAGTGATAACACAGTAATTGTCACTGCTGTCAAGATCAACGTTGAGGTTTTATAAGGCAGGCCTTAAAATGCCTTTATTCAAGGAGGTGTAAAGAAGACCCAGATGGAGGAAGGTGTTGATTATATCATATTTATATGTTTCCAGAGAGCGGAGACGGGAAGTGAAAGAACTGTTTAATGAAATTGTGAATGGATCAAGTGCATTGTTTCAAGAATTAGGGGAGGAAAATTCTTCTTTTTGAGATTCAGATGACATCCAGCTATCGGAGGACCTTTCCTTTTCATAACCAGTGATATTAAGGTCTGATTAAGCTGCTGTCTGACTGTTGAAGGAATTTGCCATTTCCCATCAGCTTTCACCAGGGATTTGATCAGATTTAGCAATGCTTAATTTGTAGAAAAAAATAAAAGTGCCTGGGCTCTCATTAGGGGGCCACTGCAGCTTGCACCACAGATTGCCCCTGCCATGCTGCCAATGATAGTCCCAAAATAACTACTAACCATCACACTCCTACAAGTGTGGCAATTTGAACTTTTTCTGGCCCCCGAAGCTTACGAAGGACTTGTGTTGCAGGTAATAGTCATTTTTAATATATACTGAATTAATAATTAACTGTTGTTGTGGTCAACTCTAAATTAACAAGACAGCGAAGGCTTGTGGCTAGGCCTGGGCAGAGTTGACCAAAAATACTTTGCTGCGCTACGTGGAGTTCCTCAAGCGGCGGAGTGTGTTATGTCACGCCATTCGCCCTGATTTTTATGCTGGGTGTTTGTCCCGCGCTGGAAATCAGTGCGAATGGCACCGTGCACAGCACAAGAGGGTTTTGAGTTGATTTTCTACTCGAGCAGCAGCTTCCTCAACATGAACGGATGGTTTCTCAATGCAAGTGGTCGCGAACATCTGCAACCGCCCGCGTTGAGAAATCTAAAGTTGGATTTTCCTTGCTCGCGCTCGTCAACTCAACATTGGCGAGCGAGGAAAAAACTCCACTCCTTTCTGAACTCTGCGTGTTCCGCGCAGAGTGGAGTGCAAAAAACTCTGCAAACTCCGTTAATGGAGAGGAGTTCACCACCCAGGCCTACTTGCGGCAGACTTTCACAAGTTCCGATGTTAACAATTAAGCGCCAGTTCCGGAAAACCGGAAACCACCGGCGCAAATTAGGCACTGAGATTTAGGCTTTTCGTTCATCTAATCTTTAACACTGCTGAAAGGTTTCCCTGCCTGTTTTTTGCTGCTTTATTTAAAATTTGTACAGGGTGGCATATGAAGTGTAACGCATTTTATAATATTTAATCATTTTTCGTTTTAGGTGTTTTGCTAGAAGTGGGTGAGAGATTTGTCTCCCACCGTTGGTGTGGCTTCCTGACGCAGAGGATAAACTTAAAAGTCTGCCTGTGGTCTTAGCTTTTTGGCTGCAACTGCAAACCAACCAGGTTTCATCTATCTGCGTTTCAAATGATCTGTCTTTTCAGTTATTTACAGTGCCATCTTTCACTGCGGGCGGTTTGAGTGCTTTACAGAGGAGGTAGAAACCTAATAAACAAAAATAGAAAGTTATTACAAATGCTGAAAATTCATGAAGAAATAAAACTGCATTTCATAATACCTATCAAACTGATAACCAAGCGAAGCTTGGAGCTACAGGCTTTTGCAATGCAAACACGTACATCATGTTAGCCTAAAAACCTTCAGCTCTAAAATGAAATGATGGAGGGTTGGAATCCGGAGTTTAAAAGGGACAATGAATTGTGCCTTTTCTCAGAAGACCTGTTTGAAAGGGTGATATGGACGCTAGCAGCATTTTTAGGCCTGGTGTTAGCCAAGGCCTTTTGATGTTGCTGAAATTATTATTATAATATATTTACTGAGAGGGGCTTTCAGCCACCTCTTTTTCATCCATTGGTCTAATGTTTTGTCATTTACATTTTGTTTCCACCCACTACAGCATGGGGCAATGAATCAGCCTAATTCAGCCACTGCTAAATTCACTTTGAGGGACTGCATTTAGTCATTTCACAATTAGCACACATGCACACGAGGTAGTTCCCTGCAGTGCCAGTGTTTTAAAAAAAAAACTTTATTATTACTTTAGTGCTGCTGATGTGATAGCAGGAGCTCTCACCCACATGTGAGCACAGAGCACAGTTCAGCTTTATCAGTTCTTGTTTCCTATCAATGGTGTTGTAAGTTGCTTATGAAGTGGCCTTTGTTTATATGACTGCTGCTTTTTCACACCTTACCAGCAGTTCACATGCACTCTGAATATAAGCTCATTAGCATGTTCTATCTTTGCACCCCTGTCTTTCTTTCTTTCTTTCTTTCTTTCCTTCTTTCTTTCTTTCTTTCTTTCTTTCTTTCTTTCTTTCTTTCTTTCTTTCTTTCTTTCCTCTTTCTTTTTTGCCTTCCTATTTCTTTCTTTCTTTTTGCTTTCCTCTTTCTTTCTTACCAGACTTTCTTTTTCTTTCTTTCTTCCTTTTCTCTCTTTCTTTCTTTCTTTCTTCCTTTCTTTCTTTCTTTCTTAAAGGCAAGAGGTGGCAGTCAATGTCAGAATAGTTGACTAGTTCGCTTGTTAAAATCTGCATTAGACCTTTTGATTTTTACAAAAATTGGCAGCGCAGTGTGGTGCTCCATATTTACAAGGACACTTAAAGCCACCCTGCATGGCTTTTCGTGTCCTTGTAAATACGGCCCCTTTTCACACAGCACTTTGTGTGAAAGGGGCGTTCCATGTGTGTTGCTGTGGGTGTTCCCACGCAACACCCATGGATTCTCCCGCATTACCAGATTTACCATGTTATGTAAACCTGGAAATGCGTCAGAATCCTATGCGAGGAGGCGTAACGAAGAGAAATACTTTTATTTCTCCTCGTTTTTCCTCTTTTTATGTGTGCTGCATTCTGCAGCATGCATAGAAAGAGGAAAACACCTCTCATGATTGTTTTTGTGCAGGAAGGTGTACCTTCCTGCACAAAAACAATTATCTCGCAATGCAGGCACCCTTGCACCATGGTGTAAGGGTTGCCTGTGTAGGCGCATGGCAGCCAATTGTGCGCCAGCTCAGGGATACATCATATTGTTGTAAACATGACGCATCCCTTTGCTTTGGACGTAACACAGCGCGGCACAGCCAAATGGCTTCTGGCACCGCGCTGTGTTACTTCATTATAAATATGGCCCCACGTGTTTAACATAGTTACCTATAAGGGTTTTCAGCCAGACTTCATCCATTAGTCTGTGGTGTGTCACTCACATTTTCTTCCACCCACAACAGCATTCATCAAGGAGCAACTTGCCAGCCCACTTCAGCCATTCACAGAAGTTACAGCTTGCTGCCATTTCACAGGGAGCATTTCCACACACAAAGTAGTTCCATTCAGTGCCATAGAGTTCTATAGCACTGTGTGTTTTTTGAGACCAAAATAAAATTTTTGCCTTGAGCCAATGCTTTTTTTCAATTGATGGGGGCCTGGCAGCTTCCCAAAGAATAATGTTTTGCAAAAACCATGACAAAACAAAACAAGATTGCCCAAATGCTGGCAGACCTATTAACTTTGTCAGTGCTTGTGTTCTTGTTATAGTCTAAGAGATGAAAGTTGCTCACTTTTGACAATTTGTAACACATTGCCATAGGATTTAGAGATTTATTCATATTTTTTATCCCAGTACGATGGCTGAGTAAAAATCGCATGCAGCAACATGCAGTAATCTTCTGCTCACATATTTTGAATCCCAGAGACACAGGGGCCGATTCCGATCTCGGTCGGAGGCGCACCCAATACCATTCGGTCGGGAAAAAAGCCATGCGAAAGCCTGTTTCCCGACCGATCCGTACAGCACACCGAACGAGCAACTACGATGCGCACAACAGCAAAAAATCCGGCCGAGCCGTACTCACCCAAACCAGGTCCTGTTCTCCGACCGAGGCGAATCCGGAAACGCCGAATCGAGTCGCACGGAAGGAAAAATGCAGCCCTGTCCGGCCGGACAAGTACGATGCGCTTTCCGTACGCGCCGAACCCGTCGCTACGCACGGCACGTCAAAGCATCTGGGAGAGGCGCACATAAGCTCCGATTCGCGCCACAACACGATCCACGGCTACGAGGCGAACACGCCAGCGACGAGGACGAGGCGAAGCGACGAGGACGAGGCGAAGCGACGAGGACGACGCGAAGCAACGAGAAGGACGAACGACACGAACCAACCATGAATCCCTTCGTCCCGATCATACCAATATTCTACATTTACTACCGGAACAGGCACGGACGCGTACGGCGCAGAAGGTAAGCCAGACACCAACCACAAAACACATACAACACGTACACGACACATCACACACACACACAGGGATGCAGAATATACTTACACCAGCAACAGCAGCACCATAGGGGCGGGATGCCCATCACCAATGCCACATATGCACACAGGGGCCTGAATGCGCACCACCACCCCTACCCAGGGGTGGCATGATGCCTACCACCAAGACCACCCTCACCCAGGGGTGGCATGATGCCTACCACCACAACCACCCTCACCCAGGGGGGCAGGATGCCTACCACTACTACCACCCTCACCCAGGGGGCAGGATGCCCACCACTACTACCACCCTCACCCAGGGGGGCAGGATGCCTACCACTACTACCACCCTCACCCAGGGGGCAGGATGCCCACCACTACTACCACCCTCACCCAGGGGGGCAGGATGCCTACCACTACTACCACCCTCACCCAGGGGGGCAGGATGCCTACCACTACTACCACCCTTACACAGGGGGGCAGGATGCCTACCACTACTACCACCATCACCCAGGGGGGCAGGATGCCTACCACTACTACCACCCTCAGCCAGGGGGCAGGATGCTTACCACTACTACCACCCTCACCCAGGGGGGCAGGATGCCTACCACTACTACCACCCTCACCCAGGGGGGCAGGATGCCTACCACTACTACCACCCTTACACAGGGGGGGCAGGATGCCTACCACTACTACCACCATCACCCAGGGAGGGCAGGATGCCTACCACTACTACCACCCTTAGCCAGGGGGGCAGGATGCTTACCACTACTACCACCCTCACCCAGGGGGGGCAGGATGCCTACCACTACTACCACCCTCACCCAGGGGGGCAGGATGCCCACCACTACTACCACCCTCACCCAGGGGGGCAGGATGCCTACCACTACTACCACCCTCACCCAGGGGGGCAGGATGCCTACCACTACTACCACCCTCACCCAGGGGGGCAGGATGCCTACCACTACTACCACCCTTACACAGGGGGCAGGATGCCTACCACTACTACCACCATCACCCAGGGGGGCAGGGTGCTTACCACTACTACCACCCTCACCCAGGGGGGGCAGGATGCCTACCTCTACTACCACCCTCACCCAGGGGGGCAGGATGCCCACCACTACTACCACCCTCACCCAGGGGGGCAGGATGCCTACCACTACTACCACCCTCACCCAGGGGGGCAGGATGCCTACCACTACTACCACCCTCACCCAGGGGGGCAGGATGCCCACCACTACTACCACCCTCACCCAGGGGGGCAGGATGCCTACCACTACTACCACCCTTAGCCAGGGGGCAGGATGCTTACCACTACTACCACCCTCACTCAGGGGGGCAGGATGCCTACCACTACTACCACCCTCACCCAGGGGGCAGGATGCCCACCACTACTACCACCCTCACCCAGGGGGGGCAGGATGCCTACCACTACTACCACCCTCACCCAGGGGGGCAGGATGCCTACCACTACTACCACCCTTACACAGGGGGGCAGGATGCCTACCACTACTACCACCCTTAGCCAGGGGGCAGGATGCTTACCACTACTACCACCCTCACCCAGGGGGGCAGGATGCCTACCACTACTACCACCCTCACCCAGGGGGCAGGATGCCCACCACTACTACCACCCTCACCCAGGGGGGCAGGATGCCTACCACTACTACCACCCTCACCCAGGGGGGCAGGATGCCTACCACTACTACCACCCTTACACAGGGGGGCAGGATGCCTACCACTACTACCACCATCACCCAGGGGGCAGGATGCCTACCACTACTACCACCCTCAGCCAGGGGGCAGGATGCTTACCACTACTACCACCCTCACCCAGGGGGGCAGGATGCCTACCACTACTACCACCCTCACCCAGGGGGCAGGATGCCCACCACTACTACCACCCTCACCCAGGGGGCTGGATGCCTACCACCACCCTTAGCCAGGGAGGCAGGATGCCTACCACTACTACCACCCTTAGCCAGGGGGGCAGGATGCCTACCACTACTACCACCCTCACCCAGGGGGGCTGGATGCCTACCACCACCCTTAGCCAGGGGGGCAGGATGCCTACCACTACTACCACCCCCACTCATAGGATGGACAATGCATGACACAACCAGCACACCACAACCTAGGGAATGCAAGAAGAAGACATCCCCCAACACCATGACAAGCGTGTGTAGACTGTGTCAAATGCCTACAACACCGAACATGACTTTGAACATACAATGTGACCCCCTAGCACATGTGCCACACATATATGTGTGTGTCACCCACAATGCAAGCAGGCCATGACCATTGTGGCAATGGGGTCCAAACCCCCATCATCACAGTGACCAAAATGTAAGTGTGGGGTCCATAGCTGAAGCACATTTCGAACATTGTGGCAATGGGGTCCAAACCCCCATCATCACAGTGACCAAAATGTAAGTGTGGGGTCCATAGCTGAAGCACATTTCGAACATTGTGGCAATGGGGTCCAAACCCCCATCATCACAGTGACCAAAATGTAAGTGTGGGGTCCATAGCTGAAGCACATTTTGAACATTGTGGCAATGGGGTCCAAACCCCCATCATCACAGTGACCAAAATGTAAGTGTGGGGTCCATAGCTGAAGCACATTTTGAACATTGTGGCAATGGGGTCCAAACCCCCATCATCACAGTGACCAAAATGTAAGTGTGGGGTCCATAGCTGAAGCACATTTCGAACATTGTGGCAATGGGGTCCAAACCCCCATCATCACAGTGACCAAAATGTAAGTGTGGGGTCCATAGCTGAAGCACATTTCGAACATTGTGGCAATGGGGTCCAAACCCCCATCATCACAGTGACCAAAAGGCAAGTGTGGGGTCCATAGCTGCAGCACATCTTGAACATTGTGGCAATGGGGTCCAAACCCCCATCATCACAGTGACCAAAAGGCAAGTGTTGACAAAGTAAGAGGTGCAACTGCCAAACTGCATGGATGATTCCTGGTCACAGAACAACAAACACATCAGTGGCAAAGTAGTGTATGTGTCCCATTGCAACATAAATTGGGGGAGCCAAATCCTGCAGTGCAAATAAGACATAACTTTGGCCATGTGCAGACAAACAACACCCATGGGGGCTGACACCGTCAACAATCATCAATGACACAATGACAGAAGTGACCATCCGAATGCAGACCCACATATTTGCACCAATGGGCACACACATGCAGATACCCTGTGGAGACTGCAGATGTGAGGCGAACAGATACCATACCATGGCAGCAATGGGACACACAATCAACAATTAGCAACAAATGAGGGCTCCCGTCCCATCAGCCTGGTCATGGAAGTGCCAACGGAATCATCAGCACAGATCCAACACACTTGTATAGCAATGTTGCACTGACAACACAGATGAGTCCTTCCCCATTGATGCCCAAACCTGCATGTTCACTGGAGATGGCCACACGGTCAGGGAAGTAGACGAATAGAACAATGGCAGGCACAACAGATGTGCAGGGGTGGAAGCCACAGATGTGAAGTTGCCAATCTAAGTAGGAAATCTCATTGCCAAATACTGAACACATGACACCCTCAGATGCTGCTATGGATGACATGGATACACCACAGGATAGGACACATAACCCCTGGACCACATGGGTTCCTGCACAGTAACACTTCATTATCATGAGACCAAATATCACCATCACTGCAGCAAGGGCATTCTTAGCATCATCAACATCATGTACATCAGAAGCAAAAGCACTAGAGAACAGAAAGTTGCTTTATTCAGCATATGTGGCATTAAAAGTAGAAGTCCGGTAGAACATAAACAAAGGCCAATGGCCAGTCCATCAACAAAGTCACAAGTGGGTGACAGTGGCAGATGCCACCCTACACATGCCTGCACAAAACCAGGAACAATCCACTAGGAGGGGCAACCGGGGGGTAGGCCAGGCACCGCAGGGACAGGATCAGGGCTCACCAGGAGGAAGCAGGGAAGGGGTGGTGGGTGCTGGAGAGCCACTGACAACTGCAGTGGAGGTGTCTGACATGGTGTGTGCCGGCACAACTGGGGGGCATGGCTCAGATGTTGTGGGTGCCGGCACGACTGCAGTGGACCCTGCAGATGGAGTGGACAGGTCCGCCACTGCAGTGCCCAAGTCAGACAGGGTGGTAGTGGACTCCACTGCAGTGCCTACCACCAGGGGAGGAGAAAGGGGAACAGGCAAGGTGGGCTGGACAGAGGGGGAGGATACCCTCACCACATCAGTGGCACAGACAAGCGCAGCAGGGGGTGTGGTGCCGGGAGAGCAAGTGGCAGGGGGAGAAGGCCGGAGCCTCTTGGGGATGGTATATCTGTGGGTGGGGGAACCTGGGGCAGGGTGTGGCGGGGGCACCTGTGGAGTGGGGGCCTGAGGGATGGAGGAAGGTGACCTGGTGCTTGAGCTGCAGGGCGGCGGCGGGGTCTTGCTCTTACCACTCCGGGGGGACTTGTGGGAGGGGGCCTCAGTCTGTCTGCGCCTGGGGGAGGGTGTCCGGGGGCGAGGGGCACTCTGCTCCGTGTGGGGGGCTTCCTCTTCCCCCTGGATGCTGGGGCAGCTGGATCGGAGGGGAAGAGGCCGAGGTCACTGAGGAAGAGGCGCTGGGTCTTTGGGGTTGCAGGTGAGGCAAGAGAGGGTGCCTTGGAGGGAGAGGCAACTGAGGACTGCGCAGTGCCCGTGGATGCGTGTGTGTGTACCAGGGCCCCATCCCCTGTGAGTCTGGTTTCAGTCCCCTGACTGTGCGTGCGTGTGCGTTTAGTTTCTGGCGTGTGTGTCTGTGTGCTGGATGTGTGTGTGCTGGTGTGTGCCTGTGCCGGTGTGTGTGTGCTTGGGACGGGCAAGGTGCTGGGGAGTGTGGATGGAGCAGAGGCAGGAGGGGTGAGGGACTGTCTGAGGAGGGACACTGCTGCCGTCAGGGAGGAGTCCATGGACCTGTTGCCCCTCTGTAGGTCAGACATGCCCGATGAGATGCCCTCCATGAACGACACCAGCTGAGTCAACAGTGCGGTGTGCGCATGGAGGACACTCAGCATGGCTGTCTGCCCTACATGGAGCTGGCGAAGGAGGTACACAGACTCCTCACTCAGGGCAGCAGGGGACACAGGGGCAGGGGGTGCGGTGCCTGGGCCAAAGGAGACACGCTCCCGAACATGGGAGCCTCCACGGACCTGGGGAATGGGAGCCGATGGGAGGGCGGTGGTGGTGCTGGTGGTGGCGAGGACAGCAACACTAGCTGGGGTGTGGTGGCTGCTGACACCCGCCTCCACAAGGGAGTCATCCTCCGAGTTGCTCTGGTCCTCAGCTGAGGTGGATGGTGCTGAGGATTCCTCGGTGTGGCTCCCCTCGCCCTCCGTGCCACTGGGTCCCTCCGACCACTCCTCGGCTGCTGACCCAGTCTGGCTCTCTGGCTCCTCCTGGTCCGTGGAGCTGTCCCCTTCCGTGGCCGTGGATGTATCTGCAAACAATGGGGAAACAGACAGACATCAGTCACCTGCACCAAACGCACACACCACTGTGAGCACAGCACATCACAGAGCAAGCCCTGGCATCATTAGTTGTACATTGCTAAAAGTGCCCTAACTGAACAGGAGAAGCCAATTGTCAGTCTGATGCCAAGCATGGCACTCACATCCCACATGGCCTTGCACCCATCTGTCTGGTGTCTGTTGGATTGCAACACCCCAGTGTGGACACATGCACCAAGTACACAGTAGTTGGACAGTGCAGAGGACACGGTGTGGACACATCACAGCTCTTGCCACTGAGTGAGTACAGGTTTCCGGATGAAAGGGATGCCCAGAGTCAAATAGGAAATGCATGTGATGCATACCAGCGACAGACACCATGATGCACCCATGTCCTGATAGCCAGCGCCACTATGGTGTGCATGTAGCACATGTCACTCCCCTGCAGGACCACAAATAAGTTGACACATGCCATGGCAGAGGCATGACTGTTAAGTCATACATCACTGTCTCAGTGATGTATGACTTGGCAGCCAGACAACAACACTATGCACTGTGTCACAATAGTAGGTCATGGGGAATGCAAGTCCTGGAGCTGCACAAGTGCACATGTACATCCCCCACACAACACATCATCTCAACCCTCATCTGTCCAGGTCACACCTATTGGACATATGGGAGACCTGTGACACTACCCTCTGAACCTGAGCCCCTCACAATTTGCTGTGAATGGGGAACAGCTGCCTGAACATCACATTCGCATACCCCAGTCTGCACGGGCAGCTGATCAAACACCTATGTGACACACAAGTATCGTCTCCTATGGTCACATCTCCAGGGGCATGCTGAGCCCCTACCAAGAAACACCACAGCAGTCCTGGCAACTAATCCACAGCACACTGACACAGAGGCAGACACCGGAGGGGTCAAATCACTGTGCACAATGTGTCAGCTGATACACGGGAGTGGGAGTACAGAGTGCATTGCATGGCCTGGAGTAGGCATGACTGTCCTGCTCCACATGAATGAGGGATGTGCCCTGGACAGTGGATAGCTGGCTATGTATGTGTGACACACGTAATCTGCACACTCCTGGGGCCCAAACATTGTTCCCACCCGCTGCATGGGCGTGTGCCACATACCCCAGGCACATGTGGTGGCTCAGCTCAGCAAGTGGACCGCATATCAAACCAACACGCAGATCACATGTCCAAACCCAGGCGTTGTGTGAACAATGGACCCACCCATGATGCCCACAACAGAGTTAGGGAAACAGATGCTGTCCCCCACCTTTAGTGAAGCAAACTGCAAGGACACAGTCCCAAGTGACACAATTCCCTGACTGTAAGGGCCACACCTGGGTATCAGATGAGCAGTGGGCAGTGCACAATAGAGGGACATGGCTCCTGGACAACATGACTGCTGCACTGTGGCAGTTGAACCAGGCCAGAGGAGGGCACAAAGCATGTAATACAGAGTTCACAGTGCAGTCTTTGACTCACCCCCTCCTTGCTGCTGTCTGGCCTTCAGCTGCTCATCCAGGTCTGGAAAGACCACCGCCAGGATCTGGAGCATGTGGGGGTCAGGGTCCGTGTTCCGCCCCTCCTGCGAGGAGGCGACAGCTTCAGCTGGACCCGTGCAATCCTCCGGGTCCAGCCCCGAAGGTCCTGCCACCTCTTCTGGCAGTTGCGGATCCGGCGCTTGTAGACCCCCACGGACCGGACAGCCCG